>BPLT01000198.1:600000-954448 GCA_019656295.1 Rhododendron mucronatum var. ripense | reverse complement strand
TCTGTTTGGTAATTGTGCCTGAAAGGTTATTTACCACAAAACAGAACTTTAGTTCTTGAGAAGGCTATTTGTGCAATATAGATCAAAAGGAAAACTTATTTACGAAGCACTGTAAATACGTCCGCAACCTTGATTGTCGAAATCTGTTTTGGACGATTCGGATTAATGTTAATCTTTGACTTTTACCCGGTCAAAGATTAAAAAATATCTGTCTATCGTTGATTGTCGAAATGGACAGTTGAAATCATTCAGCTCCGTAAAGAGCCACTTTGCAGCGACCCCATAAATAAGTTTCTCTCGTAGATCAATAAATAAAGTAAATTGAAAAAAGAAGTTCTAATTCATCAAAATGAGCAAGTATACTCACCTGTCCAGCATAAATATATAGATTTTGAATGAAAAATTGGAAGATTAGATCAAGCACTTACACATTCTATTGAGCTTATTTTTTACGGAGTCTCTTGAAAAAATATTTTAAAATTAATTAACGGATTGGATCATTTGTGTGGGAAACAAAAGTACCCCCAAAAAAGTCCGTATAAAATCTGTGTAAAAAAGGTCTGTTTCGCTAGAACGGACATAAGTAGACACCAAGTAGTTAATTAGATATTATTGAATCTTTGAAATTCTGTTCCGTGGACTGTGATGGTAATTATCCGTTCCGCTAAATAAGTCAATTGGCTTATTTTTGTTCTTATTCAAATTTTTTTCATATTTGTTAGTTTTTTGTCAAATTTTGGGAATTATTGCATTGTCATGACGAGAGGAATCTAAAAAGTAAAAAATTATGATTTAAATCTAATTTTTTAAAATAAAGACGAAAAAATTGGCTTTTTGGCTTATTTTTGTCTCTATTAAAAAAATTAGGTTTTGATCGTAATTTTTTACTTTTTAGATTCCTATTGTTATGACGACGCAATAATCCCCAAAAAATTGACAAAAAACTAACAAATACGAAAAAATTTGAATAAGGTTAAAAAAATAAGCCAATTGACTTATTTAGCCAAACGGAGAAGTTTATTAATTGCTTAACGAGCTTGGGTGGACAAACATTTCGAGATATATGTATATACATACACACACACACCATTTTAACGACACATTATGTCAGGGATGGTAATGGGACGGGCCGGACTCAGATGGTACCCATCCTTGCCCCGTCTTTTCGAGGCGGAGTTGGAGCGGAGACAATCAGGATGGTCGCAATGCCGGGAAAATCGTGTCCCTAGTCAGCATCGTAATTATGTGCACTAATTTTGTTTTCTTCCAATCAAGGTTTTTGTCAATGAGTGATGAGAGTGAAAAATATAGGAAAATAATAAAACAAAAGAAATGAATTTGATTTACTTTTTGGTATTTTATTCTTATAATCAAGGATAGGTTAGGTAAAATGGGTCGGGAGAAGCAAATAATGTCTCCATCTTGTTTGCTTTTTGGATCAAGAAATACTTGCTCGGATCGGGGATAGAAGATGGGGACGAGATGGGGAAATTGTCATCCTTAAATTATCCATTAGAGTCAACATTATAGTGAAAAAGATATTAGAGGAGGTTTGTTACATAGATGGGCTTGATTCATGGCTCCCTCCCCAGCCACCTTCCTCATTTTGTATGGAAAGCAAAAACTGAACACCTCTACGAACTGATTGGCTTTTCTTATATGTACTCCTAGCAATAGTCAACCCCCTTAACGCGAAAAATGCACCATAGATGAAGCAAATTCCCCAATAGCCATACCTGTCGATGTTTATAATCGGCTTTTAGTTAAGTCACAACTCTTTTGCATTTTAGCATCTCTTTGGAAAAAAAAAAAAAAAACCAAATGGTATCCATTCTGATATGCTCAAGTTAGTTCAAAAGAAAATAAACCCACCAAGAACCATTAGGTTGCTGTCTCTTTTCAAGAAAACGCACTGCTCCTTCCACAGAAGTATCTATTTCCTTCCCTCAATACCCTAGGTATAGGTGTTTGAACGATAGTAAAGCTTCAATTATGGATGCAGTGTTCACGACGTGCCTAAATTCCAATATAGCAGCTGTCAATAATAGTTGTTTAAGCTATATATGGAAATTTTTTCAGGGTTCATACAATGAAAGAAGTAGCTGAAGAGCATACTCTCGCTCTACCACAATGTCTGCAAAAAGTTCGGAAGAATTCAACACCTGAACAAAAAGGAAAAGGTGAGAGATCAAATAAGCAATTAAGTTTCGAATTGTTTCGCAACTATATTAACAAAAGTGGAACATTCCATCAGAGTCCAAACAAGGTCTCATTTGAGTATCCTATTGTAATTTGGAGTTACCAAGAGAAAAAAAAAAAAAACCAAATATTGATAACTACTTACTATTTTACATGTGTAAATAGAATGATAGGAATTTAGAATAAGGAAACAACTTACTTCTAAATATGGTTGTGGAATTGCTGGTTCCCAAATAGCAAAACCACCACTTTCAAGCTTCTGAAGTGAAAGACATAAAGAGTCACAGTTTGAGTAAAAATCTAAACTTTTAAGATACAATTCTTTTCATACATAGAACTGCAAGAGGACGTCCACCGCCTCGTACAGTCGTTTAACTTCAACATCCATTTTTTCTCATGCAACATCTGGTGGCATTTGCAAAAGTAGTAGTAGACACTGTAGAAAGGTTAGTTGATTAAAAAATCTTTTTTGAATTTCAAGTAATCTTTCTAAGGATAGTGTTGTGGAGCTAATAAGACTAAATTACCTTCGGTGCGTCAGCTGTGCAATCTTTCTTTGATTATTCTAGAAATATAGGAATCTTAATTTATTATTTGAGTTTTGCATTTTAGTAGGAATGTTTATTTTAGTCAAGATAATTTATAAGTATTTAGTTTTCATAATTTGATTTGATCTAATACTCCTATTTTGAATAGGTTTCTTGGTCAAGGAAAATTATGATTGATTTTATTTCCTTATGTTTATTTTCCTTTCTAGATTTTAAGAAAGCTAGGTTTAGAAATTCTATTAGTATAATTAAGGTTGTAAGCCATAGGGCTAAAGAGTTGTTTATTGAATTAATGAAAATTGAGATTATTTCTCATTGTTGTGTGTTCGAAGAGGGTGTACCTCTAGTTCATACCTATTTGTGTTTATGCTTCAAAGAAAGAATCTTTAACATAAGCAAGTTCGTGATCTCTTCCTGCAAATAGTTTCGTAAAAGGAGGCTGCATTGCATCAGAAAGTGTTTTCAGCGGTTCAGATTAAAAAACGAACTTTTTCAGGGAAGAGTTTAACTCTTCAAACTCTTTCTTGGAAGAGTTTATTTTCAATCTGGACTATTAATCGCCGAGATGGACGGTGCGTTTGTGCTCGGCAAGGCGCTTTGCAAGGACTACTTGGCAACATCCCCAAGCCAAAAAAGGGGGAATGACTTTGGTATCTCCGATCATTTTGGGGATACCGTAACTTTTGCATAACAAAACCATTATGAGTATAACCAAAACTTATTAAGCATAACAGAACCATAGCAAGGCATAACATGTTTGTTATGCCTTGGTTGAGTTTGGTCATGCCTTAGTTGGTTTTGGATATTCCTTAGTTATGTCTTATAGCTTGTTTGGATTTTGTTATACTTGTAATGAGTTTTAGTTATGCTCATAATGGTGAAGTTATGCCAAAAATTACGATGTCCCCAAAATGACCGGGAACACCATAGCATCATCCCAAAAAAGGATGTTTATGAATTCACGTAGTAATCAAATACAATAAATTAGTACGGATGATGCTAAGGTGTCCCCAGTTATTTTGGGGACACCGTAATTTTTAGCATAACTTCACCATTATAGCATAACTAAAACTCATTACAAGCATAACTAAAATCCATTACAAGCATAAGAAGACCCAAATAAGACATAATTGAGAAATATCCAAAAAACCAATCAAGGCATAACCAAACTCAACCAAGGCATAACAAACAATTATGTCTTGCTATGGTTCTGTTATGCTTATAATGAGTTTTGGTTATGCTCATAATCGTTTTGTTATGCCAAAAGTTACGGTATCCCCAAAATGACCGGGGACACAGAAGTCATTCCCAATTAGTACACAATAAAATTAATTGATGATGCTATGGTGTCCCCGGGCATTTTGGAGACACCGTAATTTTTGGCATAACCGACCATTACAAGCGTAACAAAAACCAGTGATATGTATAACTATGGCCTTACAAATGCATAACCCCCAAAATTTCCAGAATTTTTGGGATTTTGAAGATTATGCCTTTGTAAAGTTTTGGTCATACACATCACTAGTCTTGATTATGCTTGTAATGGTCTGTTATGCTAAAAATTACGGTGTCCCCAAATGACGGGTAGACACCGTAGCATTTCCCTAATTGAATATCATGTTCAACCTTCTCGATCATTTATTGCCTACCAGCTGATACTTTAATCCCATGAGAATTTAAGCAAAGCTATTGGTTGAGTTAGGGTAGGTTAGGCCAGGCACCCGTAGATTAAGTTATGTAGTAGTACATATATATTTAAAGAGCTAGGATATAAATACAAATTCTGTCTAAAAATTTGTAAATAAAATTAAGTTTAGTTTTAATCCAATAATTTTACATTTTTGTTTTGCTCGGCAAAAGAATTCCAACAATTTTACGTTATTTGTTAATTGTTATTTAAGCTGAGCATCTACCGAGGCATCGTCCTTACTTTTTTTCTTTCTTTTTTGATATAAGGAGAGCACTTCACTTCCGATGATCCCTTTCTTTGCAAGTTCGAATTCATTGGGAGCTAAGGGCTCAGAGAGGCAGAAGCTCATAGAAGCCTGAGCCTATCACAAGTGCGATGAACCGCAGGTTTTCTCATTCTTTCTTGCGGTAGCTCCTAGGTTTGTGCTGGTCTACTTCAGCTCTAGGTACCTGCATATTCAAAAAGAAACTCATCTTTTCTGTACACATCAATACTCAATAGAAGTTCGATTTACTTGATGGTGGTATAAGTGTAATTGTATCTGCCTGTTTCTTTAGCTCTGGCAGGCTTCAGAAAGGAGATAGGCTCTCTCCAACAAGAATGATGGAAGGCTTCAGCAAATGATTCAGGTTCATGAGAAGATTGAACTGACATGAGGATCGGAGGATCAATTTCTTTAATGGTTTTCATGAAATGTAGCCAAATATTATAAATAGGCGCAATAGACACGTATTTCAGTTATTAAAAGAAAGACATCATAAATTTACATAATTATTGTATCATACGTGGAAAAACATAATGCATAATGAGAATACTATATATACTTATTGATAATAATTTCTATTTGTCTGTTCGATTTTCAAATAAAGATTCTGGCTCCGCTAGTAGTTGATGGTTGGTCGAGAACTTAAATATTTGATTCCTCAATCAAGATGGACTTAAAAAAGGTACGACAATTAATCGAGAGAAAAATCTCTAGATAATTTATTCTTTTTTAAGTGATCCATCATTTGTTCAAGTTCAAATTCTCTATGTCCAATTTGCTTTGTGAATCTGTTCTGGCGCATTTTTCGACTGGCAGAGAAGTGAAAATTCTTTGGTTTTTTAAAATCTACACATGATTCGAGTGTACAAAGACGGACCAAGGGCCGGATTGGTATGGATCGAGAGGGGCAATTTGTTGTTACTTTTTTGGAGATCTTTTGTTTAGTGATCAAAAGTAATTGTGGGGAAAGTCTACAATATGATGTAAGCCAAGTTAAAATTGTACGTGGTGGTTGGTCGGCAAGTAGTTTTGAACACACGTTTCTTTTATTATTTTGGTACAATAAATACTTATTTCCGGAGCAGCCGTAAACAACTTGTTAATTTATAGCAGCAGTCTATCGTGTATTTTGGAGGGTCCGGATTTTAATGAAACTCTTCTCTGAAAAAGTTTCATTAACATTCAAACCATCCAAAACACTTTTAAACTTTTGTGATTGAGCACTGTAAACTCTTGTTTACGGTTGCTACGGAAATAAGATTTTCTCTTTTCGTACAAACCACACGTTTTCATGTAACACGATAGGGAAGTAAGTGAACATATATACTTTTCTTGAGAAGGAAAATATTCTAGATTTCCGACTCACTTAAGCAAAGTACGATAGGGAGTAAGTGGACATATAGTCAGTTTATTTTTTTTTGGATATTTTTAAAAATAATTGTGTAAAAATCTTAATTTTTTTACTTTTTCGATTCCTTAATTTTATCGAGACAAACCAACAATACATAAAAATTTGGGAAAAAAAACCAACAAACATAAAAAAAAAAATTGAATAAAGACAAAATCAAAAATTTTATATTCTACAACTTTTTGGAGCCGAGAAAAAAAAAAAGGGGGTTAGGTTTTTTTATTTATTTATCCGCAAAAGGGGGTTAGTTTGGTCCGAATATTTGCAATACTCAAACTCTTATTGCACAAAATGCACCCAAATTCAAACTCATAGCCATAGGTGTAACTTTTGGTTTCAATAATCGAATCATGCGTAGCCGAGTAAAAAAATAATAATAATCGAATCATGCGTATGCGCACGACATTAGCAGTTCATTTTTTTTATAACGAGATGTCTATAACGAGATGTCCGGGTCAGCTTGCACGCAACTCGACTAATTTCGGAGCCCTAAAGTTAACGATTGAAAAAATCCTTTAGTGGCCCCAAGAGTTTGAAATGTTTGATCTCCGCGGAATTCAAACATAGACCTCATGAATGATAATTAATTTAATTTCTCATGCACACTTGGTCAAACCCATTGGGGTTGATATATTATGAGTTCTGTTGATGAGCATTTTCGAGGAAAACAACCTTCCGTATGGTATTACTACTACCATTTACGGTTTAGCTAATTTCTCGCGAAAACTTTTAAAATCACGTTATGAACACATTCAACGGTTCAGATCATCGAAATTTAATCGAAAAATGTGAAGTCCACACTTAAGCTAAGTAAAGGATCTCCTACAAGAAGCTTGGTGTATATATATACCTTCAGTTTATGTTTGGTAATTAAGAAGTCCTAGGACATTATTCAGTTCGATTCAGTTCGGGTAATTCTGCATGCCAAACCCTAATCGAAATCGCCAGGCATTTTAATTTCAAAGCCAAAATCAACCAACAAATAGAAAGAAGTACTTAAAAATAATCATCCTCAGAATAACGGTCAAATCACGAAGTACGTAAAAGTCGGTTTTGATTTGAACTATCAACTATCATCCCTTTATGCATCCTGAAAGTGATCTACTTGAAAGTCAAAACTGGTGAAATCCAAGAAAAGTTGTAAAGAAAGTCGCAGGCGTGCCTACATTGGCATATTTCATGTTCATCATGAAAACTACAATACATTCTTGTTTAATGGTTAGGCTTAAATTCTTCAATGGAGTTCCTAATAAGATTTCTTCAATGGTAATTTTATTCCTGTTAATATATAGAGTGAGACATTGTTACAACTGATCAAAGTTATGGTCAAACGACTCAAACCTCATTGTCAAAAATGAAAATTCATAAAAATAGTTTTTCCAAGTTTTTTTTTTTTTTTTTGGGATAAGTAGTTTTTCTAAGTTTTTTAAGCTTGACCAGCTAAACCAAAAGCCCAGTTAATACAACTTTCAAGACCTAAAAGTTGTACAGAAAAAACACCCGAAGAGAAGGTAGTGACTCCAGAAATTAGTAGCAGTGTGCTAAAACAGTTCGAGGAATCTACATACACTACACACTTTCACTACACCATCCACTACATTCTGTAAAGGACTCATTTCGGGTTCAACAAAAAATACAGAAAAATATCCATAAATTTTAAAATAATATTTTAGGGGGCCCTGTAAAAAATCAGCTTTAACCGGTATCGGTAAGTATTATTTCTAAATTTATAGGAGCGAAAATGCTCAACTGCGCAGTTTCGAACACACGAACCCAAAAATAATATTTATTGATACCCGTTAGAGCTGATTTTTTACGGGGTCCCCTAAAATATTATTTTAAAATTTATGGATATTTTTCTGTATTTTTTATTGGACCCGAAATGAGTCATTTAAAGAATGTAGTGGATGGTGTAGTGAAAGTGTGTAGTGTATGTATCCCTATTTGTCGTTGAGAGAGAGAGAACAAGGCATACTCATACCTTAAATTAGATCCTCCTCCACCTTTGTTTAGAAAATAAGGAGCGCCGGCTTTTTTCGGGCAATTGTATTCATTCTTCCAGTATGGATTACTTGGGCAATTAAGTGTTAACAATGTACTAGAAACCTCTCAGGTGCTATCAATTTCGGAGTTTAGTCCATACAAAGCTTTTTCCTAACTTTAAATGGGGGCCCAATAATGGGTGGTGGAATCAAATTTCCAAAGTCGAGATACGTGAAAGATTGGCATGATGTACAAATGAAATCCGAAAAAAAATTACTACTAAATAAAAATAAATAAACACATTAATTAATGGCGTGCCTAGTTACGTACCCATCTGGGCCGTGTTTGTTTATACTTTATACCAAACATTAAATTTCACGGCCATTTTAGTACTAGCCTAGTACTACTAGGCAATGAGATCGGCTAATGATGACCGAATATACAGGGCTATGGGAAAAATTATTGGATGGTTTTGGAACACAGTCACGTAGCACCTCAAAGGCCCCACATTAATTTGAAGTGGAATAGAGTGTTAGAGGTGTTGTGGTACCACATAGCAGTATCTTCTACCACTAAATAGATGCTCGGACAATGGTGGTGTATATCACTAGTACATCGGAGTACTTTTGGGGTGATTGTTGGCTATTCGTTCAAGAAGTCTAGCCTATGTTAGGCTTACAACAAAATCCTACAATATGGTTACAACATCATTACACGTCAGTACTGGGGCCCAGAATCATCCTACACATCCTGAGTTCCTGGGTCCAGTCACTACTACAATAATAGATATGCGTCACACTAAGGAGATTCATAAAGATCACGGTTTTCAGTTGAAGCGTGATAAAAAGTGGTGCATAAAATTTTTTATCTCAGTTTAAGTCCAAAGCTGAGATAAAAAGTGTGTTTTAACGCGAAATAAAAGACCTCGCTCTTAAGGCGAGATAAAAGAAAAACAATCTCACCTTTGCGGCGTGATAAAAAATTTAAGGCAGAAAAAAATGAGATAAAAGATCTCGCTCTTGTGGCGAGATAAAAGAGAAAATACCTCACTCTTGTGGCGTGATAAAAAAGAGAAAAGATCTCACCTTTGTGGTGTGATAAAAGATTTTAGTGCGGAAAAGAATGAGATAAAAGATCTCACTCTTGTGGCGAGATAAAAGAGAAAAGATCTCACCCTTGTAGTGTAATAAAAAACTTTAGCGCAAAAAAAAAGTGTGATAAATGATCTCACTCTTACGGTGAAATAAAAAGCCTACCCATTTAGGCAAGCAGTCTGAATTTTCACGTGGATGGACCAGTACTCACTTAGGCAAGTTTTCAAAAATTTGTTGTCATATTTTAAATTTTTTAAACAATGTTTATATTTGTATTTTTATATATTTTAATATCATGTTAATTGCATTTCAAAAAATTCAGCAAATTTTAAGGAAAAAAGAAGTTCTAATTTTAGAAAGTAAGTATAAATATTTTTGTTTTCCTAATATAACAGAAGTTCTTAGCTAGCTTAGTGGTAAGGGTTTAGGAAATCAACTAAGGGTGTGTGGGTTCGAAACTTTGCAATGACAAGAAAAGATGGTCTAGTAGATATAAAGAAAAGATCACACTCAATGTTTTTCCATCTCAGTTTATGATGTGATCATTTTGAACTTTCAATCACGGTTATAGACTGTGATCTAAAGTGACATATAATCACACCTAGAAAAAAGAAATGATCACATCAAGAGAAACAATCACAGCTTATAACCGTGATAAAAGAGAAACGATCACGCTTTTTGGCCGTGATAAAAGAGAGTGACTTACAATCACACTCAGATCCATCACGGTAGCAAAAGTGTGATGAAAAACTTACAATCACAGTCAATAGCTGTGATCTTTATGGTTTATTGTAGTAGTGAGTGTTGACGTGTAAAGATGTTATAATTATATTGTAGAATTTTATTATAAGTCTAGCATTTTTGTTTTCTTCTTGCTCCTCTCGATTAAAAGAATTTAAAAGACTACAATAGAAGGGAAACATAATTATATACATATTTTTTTGACAATAAGTAAGCTATATTGATGCATGCCTAATGACACTTATAATTATGAGCTTTCAAACAAATATTTTGGCGACAGCCAAACCAAATATCTAATTCAGACCCTTGTCCCACATTACTTAGGCTAAGGGGAGAATTGTGCAGTATATAACGAAATGCGATGGACTACTATATAACTTGAAATTAATCTTTTGAGTCACGTGATTAGGCTAAAATTAGCAGGTCAGCTAGCTCGAGTCGTTAGAATATACCTCATTCAACTGTGAAAATAGACACAAAGCAATTAAGGGTAGTGATAATGCCAAAACCGTTTTTGTTGGTACCAAAACTTTAATGCATAAAAGTCTTTTACATTGCATATAGTACAAGCCTTTTGTGCATTAGAGTTTTGGCACCAACAAAAACAATTTTGACATTATCTTTTCCCATTAATTAATGTCTTTCACCCCGATTAAGACATCAAGCCTGACGCACATTCTATAGAAAACCAATATCTTCCTGGCAGTCTCAAAGGATATAAAGTGCCAGTCAAAAGAAAAAATCAACGAACTAATTATCAAAACGGAGGTCCAAGCTAAACGCGAACGCACCATTGAGTTCCGCATGCTACAGATCTAGCACAATCAATCAATCACGAGTTATCCTCGCCAAAGATATCACACTGTGGTAGAGCATTGTTTGCACCGATGTCAATATGAAGCTACACACTTAAGAGCCTAAACTGTAGACCAAAATGTCGCGGAAAGGCCAAAAAAAAAATCTTGCAAGAAGAAATAACAAATCAAATCGTAGAATATACCAACAAATAGAAATTAAGGAAGAGAGGAGGAGATGACGAACACTCCCCTCGCCCTCGCAAGACCGATCACTCGTTGAGGATTCGAGGGTTGCGAATCAGTGGTTACAGGAGGGCGAGAGAGAGAGACGCGGGGAGGCGGGTTACTCTTTTCAATCGAGTTGGAAGAAGAAATTCAAAGTGGTGGATGAAAATAAGTTTCCATGCTAATTTACTTGGTTAATGAATAATTGTACTAAATCAAAAGGTTTTGGGTTGTCCGGTGACAAATTCATAACCAACGGGAAGAGGCGTGGTGGGCCTTTTGGGGCTAACTTTTTGCCTGATATTTCTGTCTTCAAGTAAAAGTGCATAATCCATTGTCCATTGTAATTTAGGCTTAATTTTCAATTGGCCCAATTGCCTTATTCCTGGCGCTAAAATCTGTGAATGAAGGCCAGAAGTCAACCCGACTCTGTTCTATGCACAAGTCCATTTAGGATTCTAAAGAAATGATCGGAGCAGTTTTATTTGTTTAAAATCAGCTCTATCGGATATTGACTTTAAGCCTAATTTGCTGACAAAAAATTTGAGCAAAGAATTGATCAAACCTTTACCCGTATCTGAATAAACTGATTTTTTATAGGCATCTTTACCTATACCCGGATTCCAAAAAAAGTGGTGGTGTCCTATAACTACGAGGAATGCTATTAGTAAAGAAGGAAACAAAGAAGACAACAAAGAATGACATGGAAAGTTGAACAGGAAAAAAAAGGGCCCACTACTTCTCTCCTGCGATGGAACGAAGCGCCGGAAAGAAAAATCTGAATATTGATTTTGGATGTATTTTAAAACCAAAAAACTCCTCTCTCCTCCATTCTCCCATTCTTCCTCCTGCTGCTAATCAGTGCAACCACCATCACCGAACCACCAGCATTTAGGTGTATTTTAAACCAAAAAACTCCTCTGTCCTCCATCCTCCCATTCTTCCTCCTGCTAATCAGTGCAACCACCACCACCGAACCACCATCATCAATTGATCACCACCGGACAGCGACAACCACCACCAGAGCCCCAACAGACAGCAGCCCATCCACCATCACCGATCGACCACAAGTGTCTCTCTGTATGTTCTTTCTCTCTCTCTCCTTTTTTGCAGTGTCGGCATTACGTCTCCCTTTTTGCAGCGACGGCATCACTATGGAAGTCTAGATTAAAACTAGGGATTAAAAAAATGAAGGGATTAAAAAAATGAAGGGATTAAAATCAGGAATTAAAAAATTAAGACATTAAAACTAGAGATTCAAAATCAGGACTTGGGATTAGAGTTGGGGATTAAATATTAGAACACTTCGGTGGTTCAATTAGTTGGGTATGAGTTGCCCTGTTTAGTTCACTAGTTTGCAGCATTCTAAATGTTATGAACCCATTTAATATTACTAGGGATTAGAACAATTAGTTTAATAGTTGCCGTAATTAGTTTAGCATTACTATAAAAAGTAGGACCAGAGATTAGAATTAGTTAAATTTCTCCATAGCACTGCACATTTGAACTCAAGCCTCAATTTTAGTTTGCTGCTCTGGCTCCCTAATTCAGTTTGCTAAGAAAGCTTAATTGTATTCGTTATTGTAGAATCATGGAAATAGAAGATATGAATTTAGAGAAGAATCCGAATCTGGAGGAAAATTTAAATTTGGACACGGTATTGGAACCTAAGGTCGGAACAATATTCAATTCTGAAGAGGAAGCGAAGGAATGTTACACTAGTTATGCGAAATCAAGAGGTTTTGGTGTGGTCACAAAAGTCTCTAAGAAGCGTGAGAATGGGGTAAAGTCGAATATATCTTATGGTTGTCATCGAAGTGGAAAGCCCAGGACAACGGCTTTGAATCCCGTTAAATCCCATCCAACAACGAAAATAGAGTGTAAAGCCGGTATGAATATCTCTTTGCAAGTTGATGGAAAGTGGATGTTGAATTCGATTCAACTGAATCATAACCATGAAATGGACCCGGAAAAAGTGAAATATCTTAAGTGTTATCGGAATATCCCACCACATTCGATGAGGACAATTGAATTGAACTCGGCAGCCGGAATCACATTAAGCAAAATCATTGCCTCATGTGAGATCGAGGCAGGGGGACCTGATAATCTGACGTGGCTAAATAAAGATGCAAGGAATTACAAGGATAAAAAAAGGCGTTCAGAGCTCAAAGAAGGGGATGCTGAAGCAATGCATAAGTACTTTGTCAGAATGCAAAAAGACAACGGTGACTTCTTTTATGCCATCGATCATGATGAAGATTATCGATTACGGAATGTCTTTGGGCCGATGCTAGGAGCAGGGAGTTATACAAAGAATTTGGCGAGGTGGTCACCTTTGACACCACTTACCTTGTTAACAAGCACAATATGCCTTTCGCACCATTTGTAGGGGTCAACCATCATGGACAATCGATTTTGTTTGGATGTGGTTTGATATTACGGGAGGACACGGCTTCATTTGTATGGTTGTTCAAGACTTTTCTTTCTTGCATGTTCGATTCACATCCTAACGCCATCATCACAGACCAATGTCGGCCCATGCAAAACGCAATAAGTCAAGTTTTTCCAAATGCACGTCATCGTTGGTGTTTATGGCATATCATGAATAAAGTTCCTGACAAGTTTAAGAATTACGACCAGTATAAGCCCATTAAAAAAATCTCTCAAGAATGCTGTATATGATTCATTGAATCCGGAGGAGTTTGAACAAAATTGGGCAAATCTCATCCAACAATTTGATCTACAGAGCAATGACTGGCTAGCTGGATTGTACGAGGGGAGGCACCGATGGGTACCGGCATTTCTTAAGGATATCTTTTGGGCGGGGATGTCAACAACCCAACGAAGCGAGAGCATGAATTCCTTCTTTGACGGCTACATCCATTCCAATACCACCTTGAAGGAATTTGTGGAGCAATATGACAATGCCTTACGTAAGAAGGTGCAAAAAGAAGATGAGGCAAATGCCCATTCCTTGAATGTTCGAACTCAAAAGGTGTCCCCTTATAAGTTTGAGGACCAATTTCAGCAGGCATACACAATTGCGAAATGCAAGGAATTCCGAGAACAAGTAGCCTTAAAGATTGGGTGCAATTTGACTATTGGACCGGTAGTAAATGGTATTTCAGAGTTTCACATTGAACAAGACATTCTAGTTGGAAAGAAAAAAGATAGATCTAAAACTTGTACTTTTCTTGTTCATTTTAATGAGTCAAGAGAAACTACTTGCAATTGTCGGTTGTTCGAGAGTAGGGGAATGGTGTGCACGCATATGATCTCGGTTTGGTCAAAAAAAGAGCTTGAAGTAGTACCCGATAAATACATTCTACGACGATGGAGCAAAAACTTGGTAAGGAGCCACACAAAAATTAAGGTCAGTTATGTAAATTGGACATGCAAGCCTGAATTCATTCGCTATGACAGTTTGTTCAAGCTATTCAATGAGGCCGCTGATAAGGCCATGTATTCAATTGCGAAGACGAATAGGATGGCGGCTAGGTTGCGAGATATTAACGCTGAGAATGACTTAGACGATAGGAATGTGTAAGCAATATGCCTACAGTTGAAGATGCAGAAATTGATATGGAAAGTTTCCAAGATAAATCAATTACCCTCAGCGATCCAAGTAAAGGTCCTCGGAGAGGGCGACCGCCGACTAAGAGGAAGCAATCAATGACTGAACAAATTATTAGGAAGAATATGAAATCAAGTCGCGCCAATGCAAAGAGTATATCGGTATAAAATCATTATGCAGTCCTTTCAATGTTTATTTATTGATAAAATAATATGTCGATTGGTTTGTATGATTTAGCATTTGACTTTATTCCGCTTTAGGATGTGAAAGACCATACTCATGCTGACGGGATTGTCACCCAAGAGGGAGGAGTCCTTACTGTAAGTACTTCATTTGTACTACATCGAGTCTTTTTAAATTTTGCATTTTTTCCATGTTACTATAATTTCAATCCGTTACGATTTCAGTCATCTCAGGGAAGTGTAGGATATCTTGGTACATGGAACTATGACTTTAATGAATCTCCATTCGATTTGGGACATGATTATAGTAAGTTAAACTCTAATAAGTTTGACAATGACTCTCTCTCTCTCTCTCTCTCTCTCTCTCCTCTCTCTCTCTCTTCTCTCTCTCTCTCTCTCTCTCTCCATGTTCTAATTTACTTAGTTTGTTCTTTATTTTTCTTTTTTCTGTGCATGTTGACAACTTCAGGGCTGGAATGATACTCTTGAGATACTACTGATGTTGTGTTTTGATGGAATGATGCTGTTTTTTGGTGCCTCATTCACTTGAGATATTACTGATACTTTTTGATGGAATGATGCTATTTTTTGGTGCCTCATTCACTTGACTATTGATGCTGCATTTTGATGGGATGATGCTGTTTTTTTGGTGCCTCATTCCCATACTTTGCCTCCATTCCCATGTCCTTCTTGGGAGGCGAGGAGTTGGAGCTTTTTAGTTCACTTGTATATTATGTTAGTTGTGGAGAAAAACCTTGCTATGAATTTATGACTGCTTGTATATCAGAATTGCAATGCAACTTCCATTCCCATGTATTTGTCTCATGCTTTGGTTCATTCTACAAGCTTAGTTCGTATCCATATCATGTCGTGTCCTATGGAGTTTGTGGCACATAATGAAAGCTTGAACGTTTTCCTTTTCCTTCCCAGTTTATTAATTTGGACCATGCCAAATTTGTACAGCACATGAGGAAAGTCCTTACCCATGTGCCTCACATAGGGGATAGATTAGCTTCTTTTCATAAGAATGGATAAGTTCATTGTTCCAAGTTTCTGCATTGTATTTCTTTGGTCTGATAGATTTTGGAGGAGCAACTTGCTAATCTAGGTACTATGACATATTTATCATTAATAGGTATGTTTTGGAATGAAGTTTATTGCATATGAAATTGTACCGCATAACTTGATCATAACCTTTCGCTTTTGAGCTTCTAATCTTTAGAAAGATAGACTGAATGAGGTTTAACTTCTAAATCCATGTCTCAAGTCAATTGAAAGATCCCAAATTGTGCAACAAACGGGGAAAAAATTTGACATGGTTTCCTTGCTTTATGGACTAGCCCGACGCCTTGCGTCTCAAACTAACAACAAACATCAAAGACAATAACAATGTATATGAGCCCACGCCGAGCATTTTTCATCCTAAATTACCATTCACCATCAAAATGCACACAAACCCACGTCGGGCCTTTTATCGTCCTACTTATCAACAATCCAAATTTCACATATAAACCATAAGCCCAAGCCGGGCGTTTCTCATCCTAAATTGCCATTCACAATCAATATTCACAAATAAACCCACACCGGGCCATTCTCATCCCAATTGTCATTCAAAAAAAGGGTACAAAAAAATGGCTTCAAATACAAGACCAAGGAAAAAAGCCATTGCAATAATCTGACATGTGGACAATCCGCATCCAACTTCATTTTTTTGTTTCGCTGGAACTTCCTTCAACAAATTCCAACAATGGAGGGAGGGAACTGAACTTGCTCAGCGAAATCCAGGTTTCATTCCATAAGCCCGCTTTTTAGAGTAAGTAGTAAGCTATCACTTAAAGCTCAAGCATATCATCATTTGTTTGTCTATCGTCGGTTTGGTTGTCTTCCTCCCATTCAACGCCTTATTTTGGGACGGTTGTGCTCGTTGTGCCGCACCAAAGCTTTGTGTGCATCGTCCAAAGAGCCATATTTTTAAGAACGGCACGAGGGAATCCAGTCACTTGTAATAGTCTTGTTTTCCTGCCATTTCTAAATCATGAAAGAAAGTTAATTTCGAACAACGTACACCAACAAGAAACATAATATAGGCGTGTGATGAGTGAACACCCCACCATTATAGACCAGATAATTTGAAACCCCTTGCCTAGAGTTGCTCAAGTTCTAATGGATCCAAATGCAGGACACAAGGGACGAAGGTATGCAACTGAACAGGACCAATTGTCCAACACAACAAACCTTGGCTAAAAGAATAGTAATAGCAAACCTTAACCAGGCTAAATTAAAAAACAAACTGGTCTACCATGAGTTGGTTCTTGAATGTATCTTGGAGGCAATAGTGTGGTTGACACGTCCTCCACCCAAACATGTCAAATGCCACCATATCCTAGTAAAGAAGTTTTATGTTCATTGGGCAATTTCTTATAGTAAATAAATCTTACAATTCTACAGCCATATTTTTTATGATATCATCATTTTGCATATGTTTAAACCAGTAGAACTCTAGTAGAGACAAAGTGACAGGGCTTACCGTACTGCAAAGTAGATGCTCGAATTTAATGTTAAAAGAATTTGAGAACTTTCCCGTTCAAGAAAATAACAATACTAAACTGAGGACAATTAAGCAAACATACATAGCTGGTGGCCTGGTGCACATGATCTCTTGCTCCACCGGAAAATAAAGGTTTCTGACCCATCAAGTTCATGAACATGCAACCCACCTATGAAACATCATCGTTTCGATGTAGTGTAATCAGAAGAATACAATAGCAGTGATGGTTGCCTATGAAAGCAGGGGAAAAAAAAAACCCCAATTTTTTGTTTGTTTTTTTTTTTTAATAAAATCCATGGTACATTATTGGAGAGGGAAGTGAGAGAGAGAAACCTGTGAGAGAGAAGAGGTTGATGACTGGTCGAGTTCGATGTTGGTGGTGGTACAACGCAGTGAAGACAAACGAAACAATAGCAATAAAATTAGGGCTTCGAGAGAAAAGCGAAGCAACAAAATTAGGGCTTCAAAATTACATACCCATACCAACGAAGCAAGAGGCTGAAACGCGCCTATTCATGGATCAAAAATAGGTGAGAATGACCATCGGTGGTGATCGTGAGTCGGTGGTGGTTGTGCGTCGGTGGTGATCCGTCTGAGGTGGTGGGGACGGGGTGCGTGCTTGTTGCGAGGATGGGTGCGTCGGTGGTGGTGGGTCAGATTTGGGGAGATGTTTGGCCGTTTGGTGGGTTTTGGGTGGGGATGAGAGAAGAGTGAGAGTTTGAGAGAAGAGGGAGTGAGAGTTTGAGAGAAGAGGCACGAAAGGGGCTGATTTTGAAATTTTCAATTTTGAAATTCCAAATAACTTTGAATTCTCACCGATGAAAGTGGGGCCTTTTTTTCCGAACGTTGCTATAGGTACCGACTGTACCGATACCGACAGGTATGACGGCCACTCGGGCACCACTACAGGTCCTGCAATTTTAAAACAATTTGTGTAGGTACCCGATCCAATCTTCCCGTTTTTATTCAATCTTCCATTTTTGTAGATTTTTCAAAACGGAAAAATTAGATCAGGAATCTACACATATCGGATTGAGCTGATTTCCGTGATGCCCACTCATTTTTTTTTTTAAATTATGCACAGCTCGAATTTTTCGTGCAAGATCTTTAGTGAGCCCCGCATGGCGGTCGATATTGGTTAGTCGCTTTAGCTTTTGTGCATAATTAAATACAGCTAATTTTATCACTTTCCTATTTGTTAATGGCACTCCCCTGTTTGTTTTTCATTATGGTGAATTTGCTAAAACACCCTTGCAATTGGAAAATGAGAGCTATCATTATAATGTGGAATGGTATGTTTAGTAAATTTACCTGTATAAAAACAAACGAGCTCTGCTATTCGCAGGGACAATTCGCAGGGAATCACGCAAGGAAAAATGCGTTTGGACTCATTCTGGGTCTCACAAAAATATAGAAAAATATCCATACATTTTTTAATATTATTTTACGGGGCCCTGTAAAAAATCAGCTCTAACGAATACCGGTAAGTATTACTTTTGGATTCATATAGGCGAACTGAACAGTTTCGTTCCTACGAATCCAAAAGTAATACTTACCGATATCCGTTGGAGCTGATTTTTTACAGGGTCTCATAAAATAATATTCAAAAATTTATAGATATTTTTCTATATTTTTGTGAGACCCAGAATGAGTCCAAGCCATTTTTCCTTGCGTGATTCCCTGCGAATCGTCCTTGCGATTAGAATTTCCGAAAACAAAAAGGGAGTGGTATTAACAAACAGAGGAAACGACAAAATCATTAGCCTAATTAAATAGGGATAATTACTGTTTCGTTTCTCCTCTTAAAAGCTTCCAAAGGAGATAATTTCCATTTGTTCTCCTCTCCAAATCTAATCTAGGGTTTCGGGTCAGAGTAGACAACATGAGAAGATTAAAGAGAACGGCTGCTCCAAACACCACCGCCAGTAACGCCGGTGACAAATTCATAACCAACAGAAGAGGCGTGGTGGGCCTTTTTGGGCTAACTTTTTGCCTGATATTTCTGTCTTCAAGTAAAAGTCCATAATCCATAGTCCTAATTTAGGCTTAATTTTCAATTGGCCCAATTGTCTTTTTCCTGGCGCTAAAATCTGTGAATGAAGGCCAGAAGTCAACCCGCCTCCGTTCTACGTACAAGTCCATTTAGGATTCCAAAGAAATGATCGAAGCAATTTTACTTGTTTAAAATCAGCTCTGTCGGATATCGACTTCAAGCCTAATTTGATGACAAAAATTCTGAGTAAAGAATTGATCACACCTTTATTCGTATCCGAATACACTGATTTTTTATAGGCACCTTTACCTATACCCGAATTCCAAAAAACGTGGTGGTGTCCTATAAATATTTTATCTTCGATTACTCATAATTAAGAATGTTGCCATAGGTACTGACTGTACCCATATCAATGGGTATGACGGCCACTCTGGAGCCACTGCGGGTCCTGCACGGAAAATTCGAGCCATTCAATAATTTTAAAACAAAAAATCGAGTGGGCATCCAATATGTGTAGGTACTTGATCCAATCTTCCCGTTTTTCATCCAATCTTTCCATTTTTGTCAATTTTTGAAAAATGGAAAGATTAGATCGAACACCTACACATATTGGATTGAGCTGATTGCAGTGATACCTACTCATTTTTTTTTTTTAAAAATTATGCACAGCTCGAATTTTCGTGCAAGATCTTTAGTGAGCCCCGTATGGTGGTCGATATTCGTCAGTCGCTTTACCGTTTGTGCATAATTAAAGGCAACTGATTTTGTCAATTCCCTATTTATTAATGTCACTCTCCTATTTATTTTTTATTATGATGAATTTATTAAAACACTCATGCAACTGAAAAATGAGAACTAGCATTATAATGTGCAATGGTATGTTAGTAAATTTTTCCTTATAAAAACAAAAAAGGAATGGTATTAACGAAAGGGAATGGCAAAATCATTAGCCTAATTAAACAGGGATAATTACTGTTTCGTTTCTCCTCTCAAATATAATCTAGGGTTTCGGGTCAGAGTAGACAACATGAGAAGATTAAAGAGAAAGGCTGCTCCGAACGCCACCGCCAGTAACGCCGCCGTCTCTGCCGCCACCATTTCAGACGTTCCAAATCCCATCGTATGCGACATCCTATCTCGACTCCCTCTCAACTCCATCTTCACCTGCAAGCGAGTTTCCAAGGCATGGCGCGACCTCATTCTCGACCCCCACTCGAAAGATTGCACCTCTCAAGGTCTCCCCTCAGCCTCTTCTTCTTCCGCAACGGTGATAGCAATAATATTTATAGCAGTAACTCCGCCTCCTCTCACTTCGAAATCTTCCAACTCCACGATCCCCCAATTTTAGAGCACTACAACGCGCGCTTGAAATTCAAAACTGAGGTCTACTTTTCTGGTATGCATATTGCAGCCTCGTGTAATGGGTTAATTTTGTTGTCAAATTGGTCCCTTTTTGGTGATGGCCGTGTTATTATTGTGTGTAACCCACTAAGCACAACATTTTATTCTTCCTAAACCTCCCAAAATTTTGACGGATATAAGGACTCTCGGATTTGGGTTTGGGCATAGTCCGGTTACTGATCAGTACAAGGTGTTAAGATTTTATGATCTTAGGCATAGTCCATCCACATTGGGCTTTGACATTTATACAATTGGGATTGACGATAAATGGAGGAGCCTTGGATACCCCAGACAGCCACCCGCTGTTTTTACGTCGCATTTGGTTTTTCTGAATGGGGCTTTTCACTGGATAGGCTTTGAGAATGAAAATTCATGGTTCATTTGCTATTTCGATATCGAGAAAGAGCGATTCGGAAGCTTCCCCTTGCCTTCTCACATTGGAATTGCTTTTCCGTATCTTGGCGTTGTCGATAATTGGTTGTACATTCAGGAAGACTGTTCGTTAGATGTACAAAAAGTTTGGGTGATGAAAGATTATGGCGATTTTTCGTCCTGGACTTTGGAATGTGTCATTTAGGGAGCAAGGCTTGGAACTGCCAAGCCACTTAAAATGTTGAAAGATGGAACTCTGTTGATGATGTTCAACAAAAGTTCTGAAGAAGGTTCCATCAAGATTATTCTAGCATCGTACAATCCACAAACAAGAGTGCTGAAGAAGATTAATCATTGCGGTAATTCACTCCGGGGTGCTTCATTCGCTGATGTACCACGCTTCTTCTCTCCAATGGATTCTTTGAAGTTACAATGCTAAAATCTTTGAGTTAAGGTACTGTTGCATTATATCACTTCATTATGAGGTCATTTAGTTTGAAGAATTTTATTTGATTTTGTAATTAGTTTCCTGGTGTAGAACTTTTGATTGTTTGCAAAATTTGGTCCAATTCAGACTAGGGGGCAGTTATTACCAAAAATGAGTAATCGAGGGGCTGTTTTACATGGACTCAATTATGGGAGTTGAGTGCAGGCAGCCATGCATGTATGTGTAATTATGGAATTCATCTAATTTCCATTTCAAGTCCATGAACTCTCATGTAATTATGAGAGTTCTTTGCATGGTTCATGATAATCCAAAATATGATTGCCAGGTGAATGTCCATACCCTTATCCGGATGTCGAAACGGGTAGTTTATAAGTTTAGATTTTAGAAGAATCTATGTAACATTTAGAATGGGGTTTCCAGGAGCTGCTGGGTCTCGAGAGATAGCTCATGATCATGGATTTGAATTTTATCCACTAACAACCTTATGCTTGCTTTGAGTATGTGAGAATTAAATTCATGAAATCTAATTCTCCTAGTACTGAAACTACACGCTTTCCTGTTCTATGCCCCTAGTTTTAGTTTTCGATTTCCACTATTATGTATAGTAGTTAGGGTCCTCATAGATTGTCAAACGAACAGGGAAATTCCAACACAATGCCGAACTACTACTATTTCAAAATTCTCATTTGTCTAGCAATATGATTTATTGGCAGTTATACTCATTTTCTCAATGAGCACGAGTGTTCTTGGTTTTGGACGTTGTTAGAGACTAGCGAAATAGCTTTTTGATTTTGCTAATTATATATTTATTCAAAGAAAGGGATCATTGGTTCAGTGATCAAAGATCTACCGAATAAGGTTGTTGTAGCACCTGAATTGCGATCTTTACTTTGTTTTGAGCCCATGGGTCCTTCTGGTATGGAGGTTTTGCTAATTAGATATTTACGTTTTGTAAACATTTCAAAATAATCAGCTATTTCCTTCAAATAACTATGAAACTAAAGTTTTTCATCACCCAACTCATTCTCATCTTGCCGAAAACCTCATCGGCCATCGCCATCACTCCTCTGTGGAGGACCGCGCACTGCCACAGTTCCAACATTGAACGAGACATCATGAGCAATGCTTGTATATCTGTATTCTGTACTAGCTATTGGTTAGCCAATGGGAACGTAGAAATTAAGTTTGAAAGTCGCCCCATATCAACGGAGTCTAACTCTATCCCAATTCATTGAATTCAAATATAGGAATCTTATCTTCCTTGTGTTTATTCGCTATCATTCATCAGTTTCCCATTTCCTACCTTTCTAACTGCTTCACTTTGATTCACCTATCTAACAATTTCATTTTCTTTGCATATCATACTTCTTTTTTCCTAGGGAAATCGTGGGTTCCTGTTTTTGTTCTTGTTTAACCAGAGCTTTGGATCGTGGTTTTAGAATATTTCTGGTCTGCACGGGTTTGCATTGTATTCTGTACACATGTTTGAACCTTTGAAAGCTGCAACTGAAACTCAACTTCATATGTACATAAGCCGCTCCTTTTGACAGCACAACTAAGAAATTTCAGTTAGATACAGGTTATGAATTCACCTGGCATGACTCATGAAATATGGAGACGATTTGACTGATCTACTTCTTTTCATTACTGCTACCAAGTTGAATGGTGGTGGCAATGAATAATAATGGTAAATCTGTCCACACAGATAATCTGTACACAGATTTTGTTGTGGGGTCCACCCATAGTTTTAAATCGCGGTATCGATTGCCGTCGCGGTATCGGTCGCGGTATATTGGTATCGGGACGTATCGGTGATACGTCGCAGGAATCGGGTGTCGCGGTCGTGAATTTTTAAAAATCAACAGCAGCATGTATAAAACTTGAAAAATATACTTTTGCCCCCAACATTGGCTTAAATTATCATATTTTAATTAATTTAAGACATGTAATAGCCCATTCTCTTCATGTGAAATATCCGATAATTTATCAAAACTCGCAAGTCAAAAGATTTTACAAATATGAGAAAAATGCACCATTATGCGTTTCGATATAATTGACTTAAATAGCACTTCGAAGATCCACTTGTTTAATTGACATAATAGCCCTTTCAAAGAGAACTCCTCTTGACTGTATATCCACTTGTTTAATTTTTATTTCACAGATGTTTGCCAGTGTATAAACTAATGTACTGTTTTTTAAAAAAAATTAGCACTTCTTAGATTTACTCCCTCCGTCCCAAAATGCTTGTCTGGTCCGCAAAACGAAGTATTAAAAATAATGCAATTTTTCAAGAAAAAATTCAAGCTTTTTTAACAAATTAAAAATACTAATTGATATCAAGTAAGTTGTTAAAAAACTTTTGATTTTTTCTTGCAAAAAATGTATTATTTTTAACACTCTATTTTGCAGACCGGACAAGCATTTTGGGACAGATGGAGTACATACAAAATGTAGATATCAGGATTTAGCCCAGCACATTCATAAATCACTAACGTACTAAACTACTTTTTTTTAAAAGAAATTATATAATAGTTGCTCCGGTCCTTGACAAAGGAGGTGAATAAAGAAATTGGTTTTGTAACTTTTACTCTCGTGAGTCGTGCCACGCAAAATCAACAAGAGAAGAGAATATAGAAAATCTATTACTCTTGAGCCACGCAAAATCGCGAGCCACAACTCTCTCTCTCTCTCTCTCTCTCTCTCTCTCTCTCTCCCAAACAAAAAAAAAAACCCAAATCAAAGTATCAGGGGAAAGAAATACCTTCAGGGCGTGTTTAATAGCAGATTTCGTTTTGGTGAGATTCGTAATGAGAGGGGATTAGGATTGGGATTGATAGTGATATGGGATTACTAATGAAGAGATGAATCATTTATTCATGTTTATTTTGCACATGATTAGAATGTAGGATTATTAATAACGTGTTTGTTTTGGCTAGGATAGGATTAAATTGCTTGTTTTCAATTTTACCCTTACAATAAGAACACCATTTTCTCTAATTTTTTCCACTCATTTTTTATGAGAGATACTACCTGTTATGCAAAAATTTCTGCACCCTTGGACCAGCTTGAATTTGTGCACCGTTAGATGGATTGCTCTAATTCTTTGTGCACCGTTGGATTACTTTCTAACAAGTGGCAACCACACTGGATAATTAAGCCTTCTTGTTTACATCGACAACCAACAACAGATCAGTGCAATCTCTCTCTTCTCTTACACACCAGATCAAAACAATCTCTCACTGCGGAGAAGTCTCTCTCTCTCTCTCTCTCTCTCTCTCTCTCTCTCTCTCTCTCTCTCTCTCTCTCAACGAATCTCACAACTTCGGGTCTTTCTCTCTCACTCACTCAACTGATCACTTTCACAGTGTCTCCACTGATTTCTCACTCCGGCGGCTAGACTGTAAGATAAATAATACACATACCGGAACGCAGCGGAAATAAGATCGAGCTAACCTCTAGCCATTGTTGTTCAAGTTGAACACCGAACACACACGAATTAGATCTAGGTGTCTTCCAACCTATGCATGTCTTGAGTTGCCTTGATCGATGGATACCATAGGCTTATATAGATGCTAGGTTAGGGACCCTTAATCTTCTTCAAGAAACCTTATAGTTTCCCTCCATCATGGAAACATACTTATGGAGATAGTGAAAAGCCAAAAGCTTTTGAAACCACCACCGCATATAATGTAAGTAGGCAACTAACTATAATAACACGTGACTAGGTGGGCCCTAAAATATTTCTTACATTCTCCCACTGGCCCACGAGACACATGTATATCACGTTAGTGATAAATACTTTAATATGGCCACGTAACTGAAATTGTCCATATTCTTGAAATTCAAAAAACCACCTACTCCATTGAAAAATATCAAACATGAATCATAGCGGTAGTGCCGTAACTAATAGGCAATCCCTTCCATGTATTACAATGTGTGACACTTTCCAACAAGTACCAAATAAGACCAAATAAGATATACTTTATAAATAACTAACTAGTAGTCATTTAGGGTCCTCTTTATTTATCCCAACGGATAAACTTTATACGTACTCCAAACCTTATGTGCACATGTACGTTCTTAATTCTCTAAGAACACTTATAACGTGACAAAACCTGAAATGAGCAAGAAATGAGAGAAAACACTATAAAATGAGCTAACATGTCATATTTTCACTACATGACATACACTATTTTGCCGGTAAGAATTAGCTCAATACTTTATGCTCAATGGTCACAGAAAGTGTAGTTTGAACTTTGATCTCTCTTTCCCCTTAACGAGCTACTTCATGTCGATAAACTCTATTCAGCCTTTTACTTTATTTTAGAGTAGGAAATTGTAGCCGTAGTAAACTTAGTAATGATCTCACCATAACATCGACAACTTGAGACCCTTAGTACATGCTAGCTCCCACTAATTTCTACATTCATAGAAAATAGTAACTTAAGACATGATTAGGATACATGTAAATCCACTTAAAAATTCTTGATTCTTTATAAGTACCTCATAACCTTTATTTGTAGCCTTTTGTACTTCATATCATGCTCACTTGGATATCGATCTAGTAAATCCTTGACCAATATCCATATAACCCAGAAAAATATATATACATGCTCCCACTAACCTTATGGAGTATACTTTTTCACTTTTTTTCTCGACGCTATCCAAGCAAAACTATCTTGGATCTTCCAATGGTCCTTAAACCACTAGTATAGAAAAAGAACTCCAAATGGATACTACTTAGAACATTAATCCTAAGGTCCTTAAATCTCTCCCACGATTAATGTTCTAACTTTATTTTGCGCACTTGATTATGTGACTATAGACGCAACATTCACAAAGCGCAAAATCATGACCAGGCATTGGAGAAAAGTGAACTTCTAGGTAGTCAATATAATTCCCGCAACTTTATAGCGGAATGCGAGAAGCAACTTTATAAGTAGTATGAATGGCTACAACAACCAAGAAATAATAACTCTCAATTTGCTTGTAAATTCTAACCTTCCTGAGGGTAGAGGTGCATCATGCATGAATTTACGTAACACTGTAGAAATAAGATAAATGATCAAACTAATGAGAACAAAATCTCCGTACCTGTGAACATAGGAAAAGTTTATTCTCGACTTTCAAATGATCATCTTACTCAACTTAAATCACAAAAATAACAACCTTATCGCAAGAGTTATTTTCATGAATTTAGCTCAACTTTTATGCTAATCTTTAACTTAATAAAGTATATTCGAACCTCCCTGTGGGTAAAGGCTGCAATACGCACTGAATCTACTCCACTGCAACAACAAGACTTGGCAAATTTCGAACATCAACATAAAATGCATAATCACGAGAGAAATTTCTGCTTTATATGGAATTTTTCACTTTGTCCCAAACAAACTAATAAAATTAATTATTCTCCTGTGGGTAAAAATAATTAATCTTATCAATTCAAACTCAATGGTAGATGCCACTTAACGCATTAAATATAGTCCAACGACTAATCTACTTGTGACCGTCTTTGACATCAAACATTACAATATTTCAAGATGCTGTGGCTAATCTCGAAATATTATGATGTTCAACTCACCTCAAAACATCAACCAAACTTAAAGGGACAAGCATAATATACCAGCCTCAAAACCAAACTAATAACCTGATAAGGTTTACTAGCCGTATGACCAAATCCCATGACAACTCCACGATGGAAGCCGGATCTGAATAAAATTAATCCTTAACATGCTTTATGTTATCACACAGTCACGGAATCAATATAAATTAGGCACAACTTTTTTAATACAACTGATCATACTTGGACAGAAACATGTCTAAGTAAGTGCCCAATCTGTTTTTTTTTTATTCAGAAAATATCATGAATGCCCGATAACTAATCAAATAGATGGATTGATTATATTGATATGAAATGCTATCAAATTGCTTCACTGTAATGGATCAACAAGTACCTGATAAAACCAAAACCCAAAACACAACATGATAGGCTGATAATCATATTCACAAGCCAAAATTCAATTAGTCTGAAATTCATGTTCCCAAAATATTGTCCGTTCCTTAAGTGTCGTAATTCTGTTAAATGGTATTGATCCACGACAAAACAGCAGAGATAACAAGCAAAAGGAAAAATCATGCTATGTGCTGATTGAAGAATTTTGTCCTTTGTGCATGTACAGTTTGTGACCAAAATCATGATCACGATTAGGACTCGTCAATATAATCAGATCGAGCTCGGTAATATTTCTCACGAATTATACAATCTGTACACTAAACAACATGAACTAGAGATCGGCTCTGATACCACATGTAAGATAAATAATACACATACCGGTATACGCAGCGGAAATAAGATCGAGCTAACCTCTAGCCATTGTTGTTCAAGTTGAACACCGAACACACACGAATTAGATCTAGTGTCTTCCAACCTATGCATGTCTTGAGTTGCCTTGATCGATGGATACCATAGGCTTATATAGATGCTAAGTTAGGGACCCTTAATCTTCTTCAAGAAACCTTATAGTTTCCCTCCATCATGGAAACATACTTATGGAGATAGTGAAAAGCCAAAAGCTTTTGAAACCACCACCACATATAATGTAAGTAGGCAACTAACTATAATAACACGTGACTAGGTGGGCCCTAAAATATTTCTTACATAGACTTGTCAATCGCACCGGCGACGGCGACCGCAACAGACAACTATGGCTCCAGCGACTTTGGTTGTCACACGATCCAGCGACTAGAGTTCATAAATTTTCGATTTGGTAGTAGGGATGGCATTCAGGGAATTCGGGGCAGAATTTGGGTATTCCGTCCCTGATCCGAACCCGAAGTTCCGCCCATATCCGCCCCGATCTCCCGAATGGGGAAGGAAGAATGGAACCATTTCCGAGCCATTCGGTTATCGGGTAATCCCCGAACCGAATGGGGAACCGAATGGAATAGAATAATATGTTTATCCGAAACGACCCGAACCGTAATATTACCAGTTTTCAACTCACACACTAACCAAAGGCAAAAAAAACCCACAATTTGAAACATCAATTTGGACTCATATGGACCGTATTATAAATTACTTCCATCAATGATAGTACAGCAAGTTCAAAACAAATACAGATGTAGCCATTAAGTTAACTACTATTAAAAGAACCGCATATCGGCTGGGGTATATGGAAACAGTTAAAAATTGCACACAAGTCAAACAGGAAATGGATTCTGAATGTATATCTCTGTGCGTAAATGAGAGAGAGAGAGAGAGAGAGAGAGAGAGAGAGATTATCTTGGACTTGGAGAAATGGAGGGTCTTGAACAGAACTAATCTGGGTTCCTTGAATGATTGTCGATCGAGCAAGAGAGAGAGAGAGATCAGATCTGGAAATGAAATCGCCGCCTCCCTCACTAAGAAGTGAGAAGTGAAATAAGACTGAAATTCTGAAAAACCCTAAAATGTATGCCTATATATATAGGCAGGGGTAATTTTGTAATAAGACTCAAATTTCGGTTCGGTTCGGGTATCCTATGTGCCAACCATACCCGTACCCACGGGGAAAATTTCGGTTATGGTTCGGGGATAATTTTGGTTATCGGTTCGGGTACCCATCGGTTCGGTTCGAATTGCCATCCCTATTTGGTAGGACTTTGGTTGTCACATTTTCTCTAATTTTTTCCACTCCTTTCTTGAAATATGTTGAAGAGTGACTTGTTGAAGAAAGAAATTTGTGAAAAATGAAGATAGAAGAGCATAAGAAAGCAAACGGCAGGTAACGATCGGATTTGGGTTTCAACTTTCAATTGTTGTGTTATTTACTTATTTTCCAAGACAAGATCCAAAATTTCAGGGAAAAAGCTGTGAAAAGTGGAAGGAGTTGATGCTTTGATGCTCTGTGGAAGGAGCTCTGTTTTTTTTTTTTTTTTTGCCTAACCGGTCCACAAATTCGTAACATACCGATACGAATCGGGAATAGGCCGGTTCACTTGTGATTTTCAGTCTTCCCGTTATACCGGCCGATATCCGAACCGGAACTCTCAAATTTCGGTACGAACCAGCCGATACGGTTCGTACTGGCTAATATTAAAAACTATGGGTTCACCACGGGTCTCACACAAATGATCCAAGCCGTTCATTAAATGTAAAACATTTTTTCAAGGGTTCCCGTAAAAAATTAGCTCAATCTAATACCTATAGATGCTTGATCTAATCATCTAATTTTTCATTACTCAAAAATCTGAATGAAAATTTAGATGATTGGATCGAGCATTTATAGGTATTAGATTAAGTTTATTTTTTGCTGGGACCCTTGAAAAAATATTTTACATCTAATGAACGGCTTGGATCATTTGTGTGGGACCCGTGGTGGGCCTCACAACAAAATATGTGCACAGATTTATGTGAGGTTGATTGTGCACAGATTTATGTGTGGTTAGCAGGGTTCGCATAATAAAAGAGATAATTTATGGAATTGTTAGCCTACATGAAAATTTCATTTTAGGAGAGTTGTCTTGCTTGTGATGGGGATGAGTAAATATTGGGGTCATTCATGTAAAATGATACCTCTTAGGTGTGTTAAAATTGAAAAGGAAACTCTTATTTGAAAGACAAAATGTTCATCTTACTAGTTTAGCTATCAGAATAGTTGATCTTATACTCTCTGACTTAAAAGTTTTATCCAACTATACAGATGTGTGGATCCTGAGATGTGGGAACCTTTTTGGCTGAAAACCAAATAACCATATCGATCTAGTTAGTTAAATGTTAGCTTTGGGAAGTGAAAGTGGCCTTTTTGGTATAGCTGTGAAGGATCTCTCTGAAATGTTGAAGCAAAGGTGGACTTGTCGCATTTCCTATGTTCAGTTATTTTTTGCTTGCTCACAATTGTAGCTTGATCTTCATTAGTTTTGGACTTTTAGGGTTGTTAAATTGTAGATAGATTTCAACTGATGCTGGTTAAAGTATGGTCAATTGTGGTTCTAGTTCTATTGTTTTCTTTTTTTGAACAGCAGGAAAGAAGGAAATTTTATTGATAATAATATATAGAAGTAGATAAGATTGTGGGCAAGAGAAGATAGCATCACAACGTGAGAATAGTATGCCAACCAAGTTGGTACCTTACACCACGGTCCACGACAATCGTATGCTATTCGAACCCAAGGATTGATGAGTAATCGTATGCCAATCCTGTTGTTGAATGATGCCAATCCTTGAGACAAAGTCACCAGTTTTCAGTCTACCCAATTGTGCCATCCAACCAAAACATTGAACCCTTTAAGGTGCCACATTATGCTGATTTACTTGGTTAACAAATAATTGTAAATCAAAAGGTTTAAGTTTGTCAGATGACCAAAAAAAATTTTGAACCAATATTCATAAATTTTGATTACTCAGAATTCGCCCAAGGGACTACAAACCCCAAACCGGAGTCCACCGATGGAAACAAACCTACGATAATCAAAAAAAAAAAAAACAAGATCAAAAAAAAAAAAAAAAACAAAACAGCAGATAAAAACGGAAAAATAATCCATTGTATTAGGGCTTAATTTTCAATGGGCCCAATTGTCTTATTCCTCGTGCAAAAATCTGGGGAAAATGACAGCCAATGACGTGTTTTGATAATTAATATCCGTCAAGGATATTTTTAGTATTAACAAATGTTCTTAGCATGTCTTTGGCGGGTATTAATTATCAAAAACGCCTTGGACCGTCATTTTCTCAAAAATTTATGAAAGAAGCCCAGAAGTCAACCCGCCTTCGTTCTATGTACAAATCCATTTAAAAATTCTAAAGAAATGATTGTAGTCGTTCAAGTTTTTTAAAATCCGCTCACTCATGCAGAGACCCCTATTTTTTTTTTTTAAGAAACACTATAATTGTTAGTAAAGGCGTAAATTGAGGAGAAACGAAAAATGTCGGGGTTATTTAATTTGGGGGTTTAAAGTGTGGGAGTCATGAGTTTTGGGTGTGATTTATGTGCAGAAATTCTTCAATGTTAGGATTCTCTCCAGGTCAGACAAGAAATTTTGACCCCTCGCCTACCATAAATTCAAGGTATTTTGTGATTTATGTGCAGAAACCCAACCCACCGAAAAACCCACTCATTCGAAATCGAGGTGAATCGTACGATTCTCACGATTCACCAATTCAAAAAACGATTCTGTGATTCTCACTTCGATTCTTGCCTATTTGCAATTCATATAATAGATTTGAATCGTTTTATACCTGAATCGAACCGAATCGTACGATTTGAATCGAATCGAGAATCGTGCGATTTCGATAACTATGATCTGGACAGCTTACAGAACTGCGTTTTTCATCATTTGTTATGGTTAAACGACCCTATTGGTTATGGGTCCCTATGGGTTTTAAAGATTGGTAAATTGGTGACGATTTGGCATTGGAATCATTGAAAAATATTGAGTATGCAATTTTTAATGAATTTTCGAACACGGACTGCTTTGCTGAAAATCGGTATATGATTGTGTGATGATGTGTTGTTAGACGAGGAGATCATGAAAGTGATTAATGAAATGGTGTAAAAAGGATTTCTGAATGGGTATTACCAACCGGTGGTGAGATGACCGGTAGTGGACGCATGGGGCTCCAAATGCCCAAAATTGAATGAAAAGTTTTAGTCGACGCATGGGGTCCCAAATGACCGGAATTGAATTGAATGAAAAGTTTTAGTGGACACACGGGGCCCCAAATGCCCGGAATTAAATGTAAAGTTTTACTAGACGCACGAGGTCCCAAATACCCGGAATTGAATGTAAAATTTTTGTGGATGCACGGGGTCCTAAATGCCTAGAATTGAAAGAAAGGTTTTTAATAGATGCAAGGGTACCAAATGTCCAGAATTTTATTGAAAAGGAAAATGACTAATACTTGAAAAATACAAGGCAAATTGATTATGTTCTAAAAGGAAATTCCGTGGTATGTTCGTGTTGTTCTGCTGACAGATGTATTCATTGTCATTAGCATCTTTGGGTTCATTGTACATATTTATTGTTGCTCCCATATAACCGTTGGTGTGTGATCATCACATATATGTATAGATTTAAGGCAAAATGGAGTATTCATATGAGAATTTAAATTTTGAATTTGCGTAGCGATGGGCAAGTGACAGTTGAGGACAAGTTATGGTTTAATTAGAATGATTCAAGTTGGTTTCTACTTCTAGTTCTATGTGTGAGCTATTAGGGATACCTGTGGGCATGCGGAGCCCGATCTTTCTTTCCTCCCGGGAAAAGGATTCCGTTCCCACCCTTTGAGAAACGGAAAGATGCTGCCGGTTCGCGGGAGCGCTTTTTGAAGCTGGACGACAAGCGCTCGCGAAAATACAGAGTCGCCACTTGGGTTTGAAGGTCCGACACCCAAGGAACTGTATTTCGAAGCACTTGCCGCGCTGATTTGATTTGAAAAAGTTAAGGAACCAGTCCGTCATAACCATATCTGGGTTCGGGAGCCAGGTTACGAGAGGGGAAGGGTTTTATGGCACCCCTCTCGCCCAATCCGGAGATCGGTCTCTACTTAGGCATTTGCGAAAAATGTTTGTTTGCGATTCTGTTTGATTAATCAATTTTTAGCCAATTAGGGCGGGGGAACAGTTAATCGGGGATTAAAACTGTAACACGTTTGCAGGATGTGATGATGGCATGGATGAGCAGTTAGTATAGGATGAGAACAGGCCGTTGTGGGAGTTTAAACAAACTGGGAGGCCTCTGTTTTGGAGTGACGTGTGTAGGAAGAAACCAACATGCACTGAACAAGTCACTACATGTTGTTTACTCCTGCGCGCCCAACTCCAAGACACACGCGCGCCGGTGAGCTTAAACCCACAACTCTTATTCTCAAACCTTCTGGCTCTGGAAGGACCAGTGCACACCCAGGACAAACCACGCAGTTTATATAACAGTATAATAAATAGTTTAAAGGCTTAAAAGCCCTAGAAATTGATAAACAACCCATAACAGTGTGGGGACAGAATAACAGCCTAAATCCAAGTTACCCGTGCAAGGCCACTCACTGGTCAAAGGCAAACTGTCGCGCGATGGACTCACTCTGTCGCGCGAGGATGCGCCCTGGCGTGGGATGGTGTCCCACCGTGGACCTGAGTCTGTCGCGCGATGGGTGCGCCTTGAGCAGATGGCTTGCGCCCTGGCCAACCACAGTGCTTGGTTTACACATTTCTAGGTTCTGGGACAGGTCCAGAATAATCCCAGGGGTGCTCCACAATCAGCAGAAATGAATATTAAACTACAGATAACAAATCTAACAAAGGAAAGCCGTAAACTGGTTTTTAACATGCTTGCAGAGTAATCTATACGTAAATAAACACAAAACAATAGGACACCAATCCCCACGCGGTCCATTGCACGCAGCACCGGAGTGTCGCGCGAGAGAGTGGGACCATCGCGCGCTGGTTCCTACCATGACGATTTTTAAAACCTTGCCAGCTTTAGGACTAGGACTGGTATTGATTACCAGCCTTGGCCCTATCAGCCCCCCTCAGGGATCAGAACAGAAAGACAGTAGGTAAGCTATACATTTGGTTCAGTTTGAAACGAATTCGAGTTTTGAGGTTTGATTGAAGTGTTTGGAGAGGTTGAGGTGGAAGAACAAGCTGTGTTCTTGGATGGTTGAAGTGTGAAAATTGAGGATTGTGAGTGTAATCCTTCTTGGTAACCCTTTGAACATTTTTTTGGAACCCTTTAATGGATGAGCAAAGGGGGTATTTATATAGGAGGGAGGAGGTGATCTAGTTGGTGCCAGGAGAGGGTTTCAGCCAGTCACGAGGCTGGGCTGAGGTTGCATTGGTGGCCAACTGTCCTCCTTCAGAAAGCTTGGTGGATAGGTTGGCCATCACGCGACGGAGTCAGTCTGTCGCGCGATGGTGCGCCCTGGCGCACTGTCGCGCGATAGAGTGAGTCTGTCCGCGGATGGTGCGCCCTGGCGCGGGATGGTTGCGCCCTGGCGCGGACCAGCAAGGGTTTTTGGTTTTTGAAGTTGGCTTAGGCTAGGTTAGGTTCAAAAGTTTTGAAACACTCAAAAACTTCAAACAGCTATGAATTCCCAGGGTGTTCTTGATCCATTTCATCATCGGGGAATCAAAAACCATGAAGTAAACTAATCCGGAAGCCCAGATTGGGGTGTCTACAATACCGTTATGAAATCTTGATCCCCTTGGCTATAGTATGCTTGTTTGTGGTAAAGACTCATGTTTCTTTATGATATCTTGTAGCATTCATTCACACTGGGTGCATAGTTCATCGTATTTACTTATAGCTTGAGTATAAAATTCTTTATTGGGTGCGTGTGTACTCAACCCTATTATTTTTAGGTACAAAGCAAAGGAGGTTGGCATGGAGTGTTTATTGTGCATGTTTGAACATATCTTTTAAAGGTATTCAAGAGGAATTTCCATGCCTTTGATTCTTAAGAAGTATTTTGAAAAGATGTTTGTTGTAAACTGTAATATTATTTTTTTAGATATTGGTATTTTGATGACTTGGGGCTGTCGAGCCAAAAGTGTAATATTTGAATTTTATTTGAGAACAAGGGAAAGGAAGATCTTTTGGATATTAATTGTATTACTGCGATGACTTTATTTATCAAAAAAATATTCATTATTTAAGTTAAAAATCGAGGACGTAACAGTTGGATATTGATTCTACATCCAATTTGTTGGCAAAAAATTGAGCAAAGAATTGATCAAATCTTTATCCATATTCGAATAAAATTAATTTTTTTACAAAGACCCTTAAAAAAATGTATTAAAAAAATTAAATAGTCCCGACTATTTGTGTGAGACTCCGGAGCCGGTCCCAAAAACGTGGTGTCCTATAACTACTACTCCTACTATTTTATGTTCTATTACTCATAATTAAGAACGCTATAGGGATCGACGGTCACGCGCGGATCCATTATAGATCCCATTCAGGCTACACGAAAAATATGAGTCGTTCAATAATTTTAAATATGTTTTATTACTCTTTCATTTAAGATGGTGGGTTCCGCGTAGCCCGTATGGGGATTGGGGGCGGTCGGACCCTTCAGCCTTTTCCGCAAAATTAAATATGGATAATTACTCTTATCATTTTAAATCTTCCAAAGGAGGGACTAGTAATTCCCATTTGTTGTCCTCTGGATCTCTGCAATTCTAGGGTTTCGGATCAGAGTTGCCGGAGAAGACAACATGAGAGAAACAAAGAGATAGGCTGCTCCGAACACCGCCGCCGCCGTCTCCGTCACAACCATTTCAGACGTCCCAAATCCCATCATAAGCGACATTCTATTTCGACTCCCTCTCAACTCCATCTTCACCTGCAAGCAAGTTTCCAAGGCATGGCACAACCTCATTCTCGACCCCCACTTCAAAAGATTGCACCTCTCAAGGTCTCCTCTCAGCCGCTTCTTCTTCCGCGACGGTGACATCAATAATATTTATAAAAGTAACTCCGCCTCCTGTCACTTCGAAATCTTCCAACTCCACGATCCCCCAGTTTTAGAGCACTACAGTGCCACCATGAAATTCAAAACTGAGGTCTACTTTTCTGGTATGCATATTGCAGCCTCTTGTAATGGGTTAATTTTGTTGTCAAATTGCTCGCCTTTTGTTGATGGCCATGTTATTGTGTGTAACCCGCTTAGGGCACAACATTTTATTCTTCCTAAACCTCCTATAAGGACTCTCGGATTTGGGTTTGGGCATAGTCCGGTTACTGATCAGTACAAGGTGTTAAGATTTTATAATGATCATACTTCTAGTCCATCTATATTGGGCTTTGACATTTATACATTTGGGATTGACGATAAGTGGAGGAGCATTGGATACCCGGGACAGCCACGCGCTGTTTTTACGTCGCAATTGGTTTTTCTGAATGGGGCTTTTCACTGGATAGGCTTTGAGAATGAGAATTCATGGTTCATTTGCTATTTCGATCTCGAGAAAGAGAAATTCGGAAGCTTCTCCTTGCCATCTCACATTTCTTTTCCATATCTTGGCGTTGTAGATAATTGGTTGTACATTCAGGAAGACTATTCGTTATATGTACAGAAACTTTGGGTGATGAAAGATTATGGAGATTTTTCGTCCTGGACTTTGGAATGTGTCATTGAGGGAGCAAGGCTTGGAACTGCCAAGCCACGGAAAATGTTGAAAGATGGAACTCTGTTGTTGATGTTCAACAAAAGTTCTGAAAAATGTTCCATCAAGATTACTCTAGCATCGTACAATCCACAAACAAGAGTGCTGAAGAAGATTAAGCATTGCGGTAATTCACTCTGGGGTGCTTCAGTTGCTGATGTACCACACTTCTTCTCACCCATGGATGCTTTGAGGTTACAATGTTAAAATCTTTGAGTTAAGGTACTATTGCATTGTATCACTTCATTATGAGGTCTTTCAATTTGAAGAATTTTATTTGATTTTGTAATTAGTTTCCCGGTGTAGAACTTTTGATTGTTTGCAAAATTTGGTCTGATTCAGACTAAGGGGCAGTTATTACCCAAAATGAGTAATTCCATCATTTGCGATAATTTAGTGAATGATTGGCAAATGACAACCTCTTGACTGTAAACTGAAGATCTAGGAACGAGGGGCTGTTTTACATGGACTCAATTATGGGGGTCGAATGCAGGCAGTTATGGAATTCATCTAATTTCCACCTCAAGTCCATGAACCACACCTATACAAGAAAGTTCTTTGCATGGTTCATGATAATCCAAAATCCAAAATATGATTGCCAGGTGAATGTCCATACGCTTATCTGGATGTCAAAACGGGTTGTTTATACATTTAGATTAAAAGAGTTCTTTGCATGGTTCTTGATAATCCAAAATATGATTGCCAGGTGAATGTCCATACCCTTATCCAAACATCGAAACGGGTTGTTTATACATTTAGATTAAAAGAATTCTTTGCGTGGTTCTTGATAATCCAAAATATGATTGCCAGGTGAATGTCCATACCCTTATCCGGATGTCGAAACGGGTAGTTTATACATTTAGATTTTAGAAGAATCTATGAAACATTTAGAATGGGGTTTCCAGGAGCTGCTGGGTCTCGAGAGATAGCTTATGATCACACTACAAGAAAAAGGGGCATATCCGACACTTTGTTCCCGGCATTTGTGCAAAACCCCGCTAAAAGTCCGTAAGTTACTGTAGTGGAGCGGAACTTCACGCTAAAATTACACTTTCCCCCTTTTTGCACTAACCCCTTTTTAGACCTCACCAAACTATAGAACGGAAAAGACAAGCGCTCCTCTCATATCTAGGGTCCCTTGTCTGTTCCGTTCACCTCCTCTCGATCTGTGGCTCCCTCCTCTTGTACGTTCTCATCTCTCCTCTCTCTCTCTCTGATCGTGGCTTCCCTCTCTTTCAGCTCGATCCGTGGCTCCCTCGTCTTCGTCCGTTGTCAGTTCCTTTTTCTTACTGAGGTCCACACCAACAGGATTCAGTGTAGTGGTAGGGTGAGCAAGCTCGATCTTTACCCGGTTGAATGTTCGTTTTCTTTTGCTTATGAGCTTCGATTTGCTTCTAAGATCTAAAATATACTGCGAATTATGAGTCTAGAATGGCAGTCGAAAGTGTATTTCGTCTAGTTTTGGACTATTTTTCCCTCCCCCGCTGCTTAATTTGTTTCTGTCTATGGTCTCATCTCCAAATACCATTATTCTGCTACCGATTCGTGCTTGCTGCTTTGAATTTGTTGTTTTTCCAGATGTGTAATATGTGGTGCTTTCCAAGAAAAAACATTACTACTATAGTGGATTATATAGATGTCTCTAATGGTTGTTTGTGGACATTCTTTAAGGTATGCCAAAAAGTTTGTATTTGCTTTATTAAGCCTGAGGAGCTTTGAGACCTACCTGTTGTGATGAAATCCCATTTTTACTTGTAGGTAATACTACTTCATCAGTAGAACCAAAAGATATTTCTTGATCTTTGTTAAACCTTTGGAAATATGCACAGAAACTGTTTGATAATTGTTTTTGTATGGATGAACTCATTGTATTTTAAGTGACGAAGATCTATTGAAATTGATCTTCTTTAGCAATTTTGTTATGTATACTCCACTCATTTAGTCCCTGAAGATTACATTAACGAATTCCTGAATTGCATTTGGGTGGGTCAAAATTGCTAGTTAGTAGTTACTCCACATAATCCTAGTCTATTCTATTCCCAATGGCATACGGTATGCATACCCATTAAATGAATGCACTTGCACCAATGCAGAAGTAAAAATATTAGTCTAACATTCACCTCTTCTTTTAGGGGCTGTGGCTTGACCAATTCGAATTAAACAGATTGAGCAAGTCGTACATACGTACAAGGATCAAGATTTGCGTTTCAGTAACTTGTTGCTCAGTTTCTTTAGATGCAAAGAATTTTTTTTTGTAGCTTCACAAACTAGATTCAAAAGAACAAACTTCAAAATTAATGCTCTACAAATTTCCACAATTACAATGTTCCATGCTCAAGGCCATGTAAGAGGAACTTGTCTCTTTTTTTTTTTTTCACATATGTGCAATGCTCTACAAATTTCCACAATTACAATGTCCTAGATATTTGCGAACTCCTTTGAACATATTACTACTGATTTTGTTTGATGATGTCTTAGAGACCCTAGACTGTGAAGCTTTAGAATTTGGTTTCTCATGATCATCTAACTCTATTTTTCTATTATTATCATCCAATTTGCCTTCCAACTTTTGACAATCATCATGACTTGCTCACAGAATGTAAAACTTCAGTCTGTAGTCTGTACGTGAGATGGGATTTTATTAGGTGATTGCTCATGTGATTACCTACTCTGGAGGAAGTCCCATTTTATTATTTGCCTTCTTTATTCAAGGCCCTAAATATTTGTTCCGCTGAGAATCTTTTTAGTGGAAGAGTCCTTTAGGAAGAAACATTTAGAGGAATTCAGTGCTCATGGGGAAAACTACGTAATAGGGTATCAATTGTGGAAGCTCATTTTGTAGGTGGTGTTTCTTTTGGTAAAAATTTTGAGGTTAAAGCGTATTGAAATTGATTGGGAGTTTCCTTAATTATGGAAGCATATGTCAAAGCTATTGTAACAAGTCATTTTCTGTCCCAAAGCAAATTTCCAAATTTATATGCATCGGTACTTGTTTTTTGGCAGTCAATATTTTGAAGGGAGCGCAATGTAAACGGAATGCGTGGCGTTGAAGTTTATTCCTTCAAAGTAGTGTTTGGGAGTCGAAGTGCATTTTCAGTTCTGGTAAGCTGCTTTTTATTTAGCTTCCACAGGAAAGTTGAATGAGAAGTTTTGGGGATTTTTCCAATAACAAAGTTGTTATGATATTGCTGCGAAGAAGAAAATCCTAGAGAGTCTACTTCAAATGGAAGTAGTAGACAAACAGTAACTGGGAATTAACTAGTAAAAGCACTGGTCCAGACAAACAATAACCGGGAATTCAACTAGTTAGCACTGGTTCCATCACTGAAATGTTGAGACAAATATTTCATTTTTGGATTAAACTTGCTGAAAATATAAAGTAAAGGTTTCCCCCTGCCATTATTGCATTCCCCTTTCGTATCCCAGTCTGAGTGGGGGAGTTGTAGATTTTCTCTCTAATAGAAGGCATAATCCTCAAGAATTTATGTCTAATGGACGGCATAACCCGCCACCCTCGCCCTGTTCTTTTTCTCGTATTCATCGGCAGTGCCTTTTCTTTCTTTCCTAGAGAACTTTATATAGTGACTGGAATGTGCTTTGCTGAGGGTTTTTGCTATTGTAGTGGTTGCTCTTCTTTTCATCACCTGTGCAAAGGTGGATGTTATTCTTTCTTTCCTCTTTTAAGTTTCTCTAAGATTCTCATAATCTGTGTTTAGATCTTGGATTTGCAGAGAAATTTGCGCCATATATAGACGGTCCAAAAAGGAAAAAGATAAATATAGGCAGTATTTAGCTTCATTGCTTCATGATCCATTTCCTTTTCTTTTCCGCCAAGGATCCTGAAATTCAACCCCAGCCTTAGGAGAAACATTTTAAAGAAAATCCTGAATATTTGATTGGATGAAAGAATATTGTTGATGGGGAAATCAATATGAGAACTTAGTTAGTGGGCTTCTTTTTTGTCCCTTGTAGAAACTGTGCTAGATGCTTCACTTTTTTATTTTACAGGCGATTCTTTCATATGAATGCGTTGAAGAAATTTTTTGATTTTGTTTTTTATCATTGTATGCAACATTTTGATTGCTTTTGGCAGTAAACACTGTGGCAATATCTTGGAAATTTCACTCTCTCCAAGTTGTGCTAAGAAGTGCTTAGAGACGAAGTTTGTTTTCTGGCCTGGTAAGCTACTGACTAATTACTTGAGTCTCTGCTTGTGCTTCATTGTGACTGTTACCCTTCTAAACTGAACTTGCATAGTCCGTGTAAGAATGTCATAACATGACTGAATATTGAATTCATAACATCATAAACTTGACTGAATATTGAATCATAACCCAATCTTTGGAATCCTAGGTATGTATGCTTTTTTACAGAATTCCTGTGATTTCTTTTGGATTTTATTATTTGCGTTGTGAAGACTTAGTCCTCTCAAATTCTAGGGTTGCTAAGTTCTTGTTACAATGATCCAGCTCTTGTCCTTTAGGTCTGTTTCCATCTAATGCATGACATATGGGAATCCACTGCTTATTTTTCTTGCTGTATTAGTCCTATATTTTTGCGGAGAAACCAATACATTGAATGACGTGTGTAAGTTTACTTGGATGAAAAAAATTACTGGGAAACCTGCAGCAGTCTCTGCTCTTGGGTTTAAGCTACAGGGTTAAAAACTTCCCTCTGTTGAAAACTGCGCTACCCTGTGCATGTTCGCAAAAGCAGCAAAACAGATTACCATGCTGTTATGGTGTTGTTATTGTTAGTGAGGTTGTTGGGAGTCATACTTTGTATCTTTATAAAGCCAGAAATTTCTGTAGGTTTTAGATCACCTTGGCTTAATTATGCCGGTGATTTTCTTCGTATCGATCAATTATGGGAAACACTATGTTGTCTTATCCTTTCCGCACTTTGCTCATTTCTCTAGCTCTAACTTTCCAAATCACGATCACGTCAATTAAACTTGCTAGCTTATGTCTCCATCAACCAACTCCAATTCTCAATAGGCCTTGATGGTTTACTTAAGTACATGTGTTTTGTGCTTGAAAAAATCACTGATGATGCCTAGGAACAGTCTAACATATATCTTGATCAATAGATATAATCTTGACTATATATGCTGGAGTCCAACATATATCCTTGATATGGGCAGCTGATATGTGACTGCTTTTTTAAGCCTGCAGAAAAGCTGGGTCATTGTCCATTGAAATTTTCAACTAATGGGAGACTCTTATTAAATGCTTAGTATTTACCAAACAATAGAACTTCAATGGCCTGTGGTTTGGCTCTTTTGGAATATCCTTTCGTGCCCAACCAATGGAGGTGTTGAGTTTGGATTGGGTAGTTTGATGGATCACAAAAGCTCTTCTCAATCCAAGCCAAACATGTCAGTTCAGTTTCAGCTTGGATTCAGGCTTAGATTTATTGACTTTCCTCCTAATGATCACCATTGCATGCATTTAACCTTTTGAGGAGCTAAAGGACAATGTTTAGCAAGTAGTCTTTAGGTATTTAGTAATCACAAATTCCACAAAAAATCTTTAGCCTTTAAGTTATTAGAAGATTCTACTTGAACTAAATTAGAGAAATTTATTTGGTTTAGTTCATGAAAACATTATTATTACTGTGGCAAGTACTTGGTTACTGGAATATTGCATGGAAACTACTCATGTTTTAGCTTCTGCCTTTCTAATCAGAAGTTAAACTTGATCAGTAGCCTTACCATATGTGAAAGTTGTCTCAGTGGTGGAATATCCGTTCAAACGGGAGTCTCTGTGTATGTGCTTGTATGAGAGGGAACGTTACCTGTGTCAATTCATTGGTCTCAGAGGGTTGAATATCTGTTTGAATGGGAATCTGTGTGTATGTGTTTGTATGAAAGGAAGCGTTATTGTATCGGTTCACATGCAGTTATGGTCTGCTTTTTCTTTTCTTTTTTTTTTCCCTTGGAACTTAAAGATTGTTGCTTGAATTCCGAATCTCATCCGCAAAATTAGCAGTATATTTTATTTTTATGATGATATTAAGTTTTTCATAGGGCTGCAATCATACAAGTTATATGTTCTAGTAAAAGATGTGACTGCAATCATACAAGTGTTCTGATTCTCTTATTTTGCTGTTTGATTTTAGGTTTTCTCGAAAGTTAAAGACGGTGTAGAATCAAATGGCTACTTGATGTAATGTGATGTTGTCTACTATGGTGGTACCTAGACCTAATTTGCTGTATTTTGGAAAATATTTGGTTGACTGTAGTAGAGATATTGAAAGACAACAATCGGTTATGGCAGGATGTATTTTTGACATTAGTTGTGTTATGAGACATTTAATACTTTGAGAACTTATATGTTAGATGTATTTGAGAAGTTGTATGCTGTAAATTTTAGTTAATTGGATGCGAAATAATAGTGCAATCGGGCTAAATTTTTAAAATTAATCCAATGATATATTACCAGCGTTTGTGGATTTTTAAGGGTTTATTAACTGGCGCGGAAAGTTCCCGGCGTTTAAAAAAACCCCCGGGAAAAGGCATATGCTTTCCTCGTCCACAAAATTTCCCCGGCGTTTAAAAAACCCCCGGAAAAAATGCCTAGTACATTTACCGGCGTTTAAAAAATGCCGGAACTGTTCCCGGCGTTTTTTACAAACCCCAGTAAAAGTCACCAACTCCGGTCACCGGAAACTTATAAACGCCGGGTCTGTTCCCCGGCGTTTACCAAATGCCGTATAGTATTCCCAAGTTGCGGCAGTCGCGGCGTTTACCAGAAAACGCCGGAAGAACTTTTGCCGGCGTTTATTTTCCCTTTTACCAGCGTTTTATAAACGCCGGGAAAGCCAATTTTTTCTTGTAGTGTCATGAATTTGAATTTTTATCCCCTGACAACCTTATGCTTGCTTTGAGTATGTGAGAATTAAGTTCATGAAAATTTAATTGTTGCAAGTACTGAAACTCATGCTTTCCTGTTCTATGCCCTTAGTTTTAGTTTTTTGATTTCAACTATTATGGTATAGTAGTTAGGGTCCTCATAGATTGTCAAAGAACAGCAAAATTCCAACACAATGCCGAACTACTACTACTTCCCTCCGTCCTAAATAAGTGTTCGGCGCAGCAAAATTAGGCCTTTCAAAAGGGATATATTTTGTTTTGTTAAAAAATATTAATTTTTTTTTTTTACAAACCAATAGATAGCAATGAGTTTCTGTTAGATTGTCGAAAAAAAATTAAAATTTTAAAATTAAAAATATGCATGTTTTGTAAAGCCTAATTTTGCACGCCGGACACTTATTTAGGGACGGAGGGGAGTATTCATTTCTCATTTGTCTAGCAATATGATTTTATTGGCATTTATACTCATTTTCTCAATGAGAACTAGTGTTCTTGGTTTTGGACTTTGTTAGCGACTTGCGAAAAAGCTTTTGATTTTGGTAATTATATATTTATTCAAAGAAAGGGGTCATTGGTTCAGTGGTCAAAGATCTACCGACCACCCAAGTTGTTAGAATTTTGCGTTTTGTAAACATTTCAAATAATCAGCTAATGTCGTAAAATAAACTATGAAACTAATGTTTTTCATCACCCAACTCATTGTCATCTAGCCGAAAACCTCATCGCCGTCACTCCTAAATGTGAGGACCACCGCACTGCAACAGTTCCAACATTGAACGAGACATCATGAGGCAATGCTTGTATATCTGTATTCTGTACTAGCTACTAGCCTACTATTGGTTAGCCAATGTGGACATGAGAAATTAAGTTTGAAAATAGCCCCTATCAACAGAGTCAACTCTATCCCAATTCAAATATTGGAACTTTATTTTTCATAGTGTTGATTCGCCATCATTCCTGAGTTTCCCATTCCTACCTTTCTAAATGCTTCACTTTGATTCACCTATCTAACAATTTCATTTTCTTGGCATATCATGCTTCTCTTGTTAACAAGAGCTTTAGATCATGGTGAGAATATTTCTGGTCCGCTACAGGTTTGCATCGTATTCTGTACACGCATTTGAACCTTTGAAAGCTGCAAACTGTAACCGACTCAACTTTATAAGTACAGAAGCCACTCCTTCTGACAGCAACAACTAGGAAATTTCAGTTCGAGATAGGTTATGAATTCACTTGGCATGACTCATGAAATATGGAGGACGATTTCAGTTCGAGATAGGTTATGAATTCTTTCATTACTGCTACCAAGTTGTGATAGTTTTGCAAGAGCTTTTGACGTAATATTATTGCCATAGCTATTTACAAGATGTACAAGAGATTAAATAGATAAAAATCCTAACAAAACCCTAATTAGCGAAAAGACTAAGCTACCCGTAAAATAATAGAAAATAACAAAAGCATACAAAGCCCTAAAATAATACGTTCACACCCCCTCTCAAACTCATGATGCGAGCCCAGAGAGCAGCGAGAGTTTGCCAATGAGAAATGGAACCGAGCAGAGGTGTTGTGTCTTGGTGAAGAAGTCAGCCAACTGTAGAGAGGAAGGTACAAACGGTAGAGCAATAGTACCCAACTGAAGGTGGTGGCGGACAAAGTGACAATCAATTTCAATATGCTTCGTGCGCTAGTGAAAAACTGAATTATGGGCAATTTGAATGGCGCTCTTATTATCACAATAAAGAGAGGTAGGCGAAGAGAGAATAAACACCCATATCGGATAAGAGCCAACGGAGCCAAACTATTTCAGCAGTTGCATGAGCCATAGCACGATACTCAGCCTCCGCGGTAAATCGAGCAATAACAGACTGCTTCTTGCTCTTCCATGAAATGAGAGAATCACCTAGAAAGATACAAAATCCAGAGGTAGACTTGCGATCAGAGATATCACACAGCCCAATCAGCATCTGCATAAGCCCTAAGAGTCAAGTCCAAAGTAGAAGAGATAAGTAAGCACTGGAACATGGTTCCACGAATATACCGTAAGATATGAAGCAAGGTAGCCCAATGCGTGGAGCGAGGGGCAGCGACAAACTGACTGATAACATGTACAACATAGACAATATCTAGCCGAGTGACGGTAAGATAAACAGGACAACCAACCAGTTCACGATACTCGGTAGGGATCATCCAGGGAACCCCATCAGAGGCAGAGAACTTAGCATGTAACTCAATAGGAGTATCAACAGTCTTACTATCAATGAGTTAAGCACGATGAAGAATGTTAGTCACATACTTCGTCTGGGAGAGAAGATAGCCTTTGGGAGAGGAAGCAACCTCAATGCCAAGAAAATATCGAAGGAACCCCAAATCTTTCATTTCAAATACTTCAAAAAGATGGACATTTGACCTCATCAATAGCAGCAAAATCGGATCCAGTAATGATCATGTCATCAACATATAGTAAGAGAAGAACCAAACCATGAGGCGTTTGGCGAACAAAGAGAGCAGAATCGTGGGTGCTAGGTTGAAAACCGATCTGGAGAACCACATCATGAAAACGTGCATACCAGGCACGGGGAGATTGTTTAAGACCATAAAGGGCGCGACGGAGACGACAAACGAAGCCGGGAGCATGAGAGAGACCTGGAGGAGGGCGCATATAAACTTCCTTAGATAGAAAGCCATTGAGGAATGCATTTTTGATATCCAACTGAAAGAGAGGCCAGTGATGCATAGTTGCAACAGAAATCAAAGTACTAACACTAACCATCTTGGCAACAGGAGCAAAGGTCTCCTCATAATCAATGCCATATTCCTGAGAGAACCGCTTTGCAACTAAGCGAGCTTTATACCGCTCCAAAGAACCATCAGAGTGAGTCTTAACCTTGAAAATCCATTTGCAGCCAATCAGATTTTTACCATTTGGAAGAGGAACCAACTCCCATGTTTGAGTTTTAGCTAGAGCAGTGAGCTCATCATTCATGGCGTTCACCCAATTAGTATCAACACAGGCTTCTTTGTAGGAACGAGGTTCAAAGTAAGTACGGATGCGAGATAAAAAAGAACGATAGGAAACAGAAAAGCAAGTATTAGTAAAGCCAAGTTTTACCGGAGGGTGACGATCACGAGAAGGATACCGGGGGGCAGGCGGATCAGAGTTTGCGGAGCAGGGTAGGGGCGAGAGGAACATTAGATACATCAATAGTACGAACATACTGTTCGTTTGGGACTTCTACTGGAAAAGGATAAATGTATAGAAGATGCTCTTTGGTAGGTGGAGCAGGGTTTGGATGGGAGAGAGAAGAATGGCAGACGTTCAAGAAATGTAACATGCCTAGACACTTACAATTTCTGGGTTACAGGATCATAACAACGGTAGCCCTTTTGCTCAATCCCATAGCCCACAAAAACACACAAAGCGCAACGAGCACTGAGCTTAGTGCCATCACGCTTAGGGAGAAGGACAAAGCAGGTAGAACCAAACACACGAAGGAGGGAATAATTGGGAACCTTACCATAAAGCCTTTCATAAGGAGAGGAACCAGAGAGGAGAGGAGTAGGCATCCGATTCAGAAGGTAAGCTGCAGTGAGCACAAGCCTCCCCCAAAAGACAGCCGGCATGCGGGAGGAAAGAAGAAGAGACCGGGTAGTGTTGAGGAGATGACGATGTTTGCGTTCAGCACGCCCATTTTGAGCAGAGTGCAAGAGGATTGGCGAATAGTCCCAAGAGTAGCTAAGAGATCAGTAAATGCACCTAGAGAATATTCCCCACCCAAATCAGAGCGAAGGATTTTGATGACCGTAGAAAATTGAGTTTGAACCATGGCATGAAAAATGGGATAAATCATGAAAAATTCAGATTTCCGTGTTAATAAATAACCCATGTATACCTGCTAAAATCATCAACAAAAGAAACATAGTACTGAGAACCACCTTTGGTAGCAACTGGGGAAGGCCCCACAAATCTGTATGAACAATTTCAAATGGAGAAGCGGAAACAGAAGTACTTTATTAAAAGGTAAAGCAGACATTTTAGCAAACTTACAACCACTGCACTCTGAAATATCACTAACTGAAATATTCCTCAAACAACCAGACTTAAGTAAAAGTTCTAAACGTTCACTATATAAATGCCCTAATCTAGAATGCAAAGATAAAAGGGAGAAGACTGATGATCTAAGTGGAAGGACGACATGGCAGTGGAGGTAGACTCAAAAGGAATATGCAAAGTGTCCACGACATAAAGATCTCCAACTCTACGCCCGATCCCAATCCGTTTCTTGGACCTCCGATCCTGCACAACACAATCAGAAGAGGAGAATAAGACATCAAACCCAGAGTCAGACAATTGACTAATGGAAATAAGACTAAGTGATAAGTGAGGAACATAAAAGACATTTGGGATAGATAGAGATGAGGATGAAGTGGAAGAAGAGATCCTACAGAAACAACATGCATGGGGGAGCCATTGGCAGTAGAGATACTAATTGGAAATGCAGGAGATGTACAATTGCTAAGTAAAGACAAATTAGGAGTCATGTGATGGGTGGAAACCAGAATCGAATATCCATGTGGTAGGTAAGATACCTGTGGTATAAGAACCATGCAAACCTGATTGGGTAGTGGTTAGTGCGGAAGCCTGTGACTGATGCCCTTGAGTGGCAGCCATGAATTCTTGATACTATTTAAACTGCTCAATAAGGGAAAAGGAGGAACTCTGCCAGTGGGAGGGCTTGCAAGAGCTGCTAAAGGGCGAAAGACCGGTGGTGATGGTCGAGAGGATGAAGGAGCAAGTGCTTGACGGGGATTGCGCCCGTTCATCTGCAAAAGCTTAGGGCACGCATGTTTCCAATGTCCTTCTGACGGCAAAAACTACACTCATCCATAGAAACTCGAGGCTTGGGCTTGTCTGTAACAAATGTGAAGCTGGAGTAGGTAGCAAAGGAGCCAAATACTGAGTCGGTTGTATAGCTGGAGTGGCAAAAATAGACTGAGCAGGAGGAGCAATAGAAGACACTTTGAACCTAGTTTCCTTTGCAATAAGTTCACGAACTGCACCATCCACTATAGGTAAGGGAGAGCGATGCAAGATAGCCCCATGAAGAGGCTCAAACTCACCCCGAAGAACCATAAGAAACTGTACAAGCCTGTTTTTCTCACGGTACTGCAAATAACTATCAAGTGATTGCAAGTCTAACGGTTCCATAACAGCTAATTGATCCCAGTAATTAGTCATCTGATTGTAGAATTCCTAAATTGATTTATCCTTTTATGTAGCACTGCGGATAGACATCTCAAGTTCATATTGTTTAGCAAAGTTCGACTCAAGATACATAGATTTCAAATAATCCCACACTTTCTTGGATGTGTCATATTTCGAGAAATTCATACCAATACTTGGTTCTACAGAGTTGTGAATCCAAGTAAGTATATGTGCATTTTCAATCTTCCATTTTTCAAGTGCAGTAGCAGACTCGTCGGACTGACCCTTTAGATCCGGACGTGGGACTGAACTGTCAACATGTTCCCATACTCCTTTACCCACAATAAAATTCTTCATCACATATGCCCAATAAGAGTAGTTATTACCCGTTAAGCGTACACTGATTGCTTGAGTTTTATCATCAACCATGGTGATAATCCCAAAAGAAAACACGAATTGATAATACCAAAAAAAAACGTGAAACAGAGCCGCAATAATGCAAAAAATACCAATCAATCAGAAGTCACAATACCTTAAACGCTCAAATCCAGACAGTAAACACTGCAGAAAAAATAATAGTAGCCGAGATACCTCAAGAGATCCAAAAAAAAAATCAATTTCGAGTGCAAGGAGAAGATTTCAAGAACAATCGAAGATTGCCCAGTTGATTTTGAGTGCAAACAATGCTGACCCAGTGCAATTGGAGAGTCAACAAGAGTCGCCGGAGGTCGGAGACTGATTGGCGGTGGTGTGAACTATAGTTGTTGGTGCTGCTGTGGTTGCTGCGTTTTCTGAGAAGTTGCAGCGTGTTTTGGGAGGGAGGAGTGGAGGTCGATTAAGGGAGGAGAGAAGAGATCTGATACAGTGGGGAGGAGATGCAACGGAGATGCAACTAGCCCATTCCGGGCTCTGATACCATGATAGTTTTGCAAGAGCTTTTGACGTAATATTATTGCCATAGCTATTTACAAGATGTACAAGAGGTTAAATAGATAAAATCCTAACAAAACCCTAATTAGTGAAAAGACTAAGCTACCTGTAAAATAATAGAAAATAACAAAAGCATACAAAGCCCTAAAATAATACGTTCACAGTATGGTGGGGGCAAGCCATAATAAAAGGGCTAATTTATAAAGGGATTGACTCCCTGGAAATTCTTGTTTTCCTTGTTTTCAGCTTAATAAAAGTGTGCACTTATCAAACAAAAAAAAGGGCTAATTTATGGAGTTGTTTGCATACATGAAGATTTCATTTTAGGAGTGTTATCCTGCCTGTGATGGGGAGGAGTAAATCTTGGGGTCATTCATGTAAAATGATACCTCTTGGGTTTGTTAAAATTGAAAAGGAAACTCTATCTGAAAGACAAAATATTCATCGATCTTACTAGTTTAGCTATCAGAATAGTTGATCTTATACTCTAATTGAAAAGTTTTATCCAACTATACAGATGTGAAGATCCTGAGATGTGGGAACCTTTTTGGCTGAAACCAAATAACCTGATCTAGTTAATGTTGCTTTGGGAAGTGAAAGTTGCCTTTTTGGTATTAGCTGTGAAGGATTGCTCTGAAATGTTGAAGCAAAGGTGGACTTGTCGCATTTCCTGTGTTCAGTATATTTTTTGCTTGCTCACAATTGTAGCTTGAACTTCAATAGTTTTGGACTTTTGGGGGTGTTAAAGTGGTAGATAGATTTCAACTGATTCAGGTTAAAGTATGGTCAATTGTGGTTCTAGTTCTTTTTTTTTTTTTGAATGGCAAAAAAGAAGGAAATTTTATTGATAATAATAATATATAGAAGTACATAAGATTGAGGCAAGAAAAAATAGCATCATAACGTGAGAGTAGCTTGCCAACCAGGTTGGGCAAGTCTTACACCACGACAATCATATGCTATTTGCGCCCAAGGAATGACAAGTAATCAATCCAAACAGGATAGTGAGTGATCAATTGATTCTGTGGTCTCACCCACAGAATTCGCAGAGAGCATGTTCCTGTTGTTGAATGATGCCAATCCTTAATGCCTTGTTTGTTTCACCTTTTGAAAAATGTTTTTCAAAAAATACCCTTTACTTTCAATCATTACTCACTACTCATTACACATATCTCTAATCATTATTTGCATTTTCTCTCTATCTCTTTCCACTTATTACCCCTACTTCCAATCATTACTCTTATAAAAAATTTCTCAAATATTCATCCAAACACAACATAAGTCTACTCAATTGTGCCATCCAACCAAAACACTAAAACCTATAAGGTACCACGTTGTGCCATATCAGAAGAAAGACCTTTTTGCAAAGTCCTCAGGATTGGTTTCATGACTGTTAGAGAGTTCATTCAAAAAGTCGTTACGCGCTAGTTGCGTGGAAAAGGACTCGTCGTGAGTGGATCTGGTGAGAATGTTAATCTTGTCGTCAACGTATAAAAGAAAGTGGCTAAGTCCTTCCAATAGGGTTTTTCTACTCACATAAGAAGAGTTGGAAATCCCAACAGGAAACCTTTCTCCGCGCCACATGATTCTTTCGCGAAGTGCTCTCTCAGACCTTTCCACTCCTGCCCTTGGAAGAAAAGAGGTATCAAGATACCAAGCAACCAAGTGAAAGTGAACAGCCTCGAGGAAAGATTCTAGAGAGCGTACCCTGTGTTTCTACTCATTCATAGAAATAGGTAGAATATGTGAGCCTCTCCAAACGATCCTTCTCTCATACTCAATAAAACGAGGACATCGATTCAGAGTTGATGAAATTGCGATTAACACCTTTGAAGTCCAGCTTCTTGTCAGGCTCAAGCTCTGTCTGATCTTCCAGGAACATGGTTCATTCGCCTAACGCCTAGGAGCCAACTAGTCGGCCGCCTTAGCGCCCGGGGGGGACTAGGCATTGGACCACTGCCTAACGCCTAGGTTGGGAGCAGTCGGCCTAAGTGGCTGACTTTTAGAACACTGTTAGTCATACGTTGAGGAGACTGAAAAGGCTTTGGTGTTACAAGCTTCCCATGATGGATGATCAGGATCTGGCTGTAAGTTGATGTGCAATCCATCCAGCATGGATAGCATGATATTAAACTCCTCTTCTTCCCAGCTGAACAGTCTTCTCCTGAATTGAAACTCCCAATTGAAGTGTTCTTCCTTTCTGCTCAAAACCATTGCTATTGTAACATCCTTTATGGAGATAATGCTAAAGATTCTTGGATAAAATACCTTTAAACACTACCCATTGACCCAATTGAAGTTCCATCCCCCACAATCAGTCTGATAGTATTGTCAATGAACTTGGTGAAGACAGTTGGTTTCCTGCTTTGGATCAGAAGGATATCCCTCCAGATTAGGGAGACTGGAGACATTCCTATTTGTATCCATGTTGGGAAGCCAGGAGATACCCCTCCAGAAGGATGTCCAGCCTAACCCGTACTGGCAATCTCATCCGAACTGATTGATACCCGAACCCCTATCCACATCAATAAGAGCAGTTTCTACATGATTTTCTTAAACGCTGGTTCAGTTTTAGATTTAATTTGAAAAAAAGAAAAAGAAAAAGAAAAAGAAAAGGTGGGTTTCGGGCTGGATTCTGTTTTATACACTATTCTAATAAATCTCTCTTTGGCATATAGTATTAAAGATGTGTTTGGATCATGAAGTTGTGGATGATTTAGGGAACCAATAGGAATCCCTCTACAAGCCTATCATCCTAACACAACCTAGGGGTTATTGGAAAGGAGATCAATAAGAATTTGGTAGAATCTCTAACAAGGATAAGTAAATACGTACACAGCGTAACAAGCCACCACCCTTTTGGGTGCAGCATGCAAGAATCCATTTAGCACCACTTTGATGAAGCCTTAGGAATGTTTGATTTTAAGGAAATTCTTATGCAAGGAAGTAATAGTTGACATCAACTTTACTTATAAGCCATATTATTATAGCAAAATTAGGTCATCAAGTAACAAATCTAGTCACGATCAGAGAAATTGAGCAAAAATAAAGAAGCCAAGATTATAGAAGAAATAATGTCTCAAATCTAGGCACGATCAGAGAAGGCGAACTTCTGTTGAAATCTTATGGACATATAGTAGATGTTAACGGAGAGATACTACATAAATTTGAAGTTGGGGACAACTACATCGAGACCCTCGTCTCTCCTAATCACGGAATTCAGAGATACCGTGAAAGTTCAAAAAATTATCAGGTATATTGCCAACATAAAAATTACTTTGTCCCTTCTTTTGTTGATTAATAGTGGATCAATTGTATTAGTATATACCGTATATTACATGCTTATGACGAAAAGATGCACTCCCGGATGTAATAGCCCGAAATGTAGGGCTTTTAGTCGTTTGCAGAATAATACGGTAAGTTTGAGATCGTACCACAGGGAGATCGAATATAGCTCATTCGGATTGTAGGTTATATGTAAGGTTTTTGGCGTTTAAGACGGCCAACTGTTGGTTTTGCTTTAAAAAGTGAAAAACTATGGTAAAAAGACTAGAAATGAGGTTCGAATTTAGTAAAACAGGCGGCGAGGTCTAGGGGATCAAACTGCCCGATGACTTAGCCGATTTATCCGTTTCTTTCTAACAACTCCAAGTCAAGAAATAGACAATACTAACCCGAAGCACTCAACGTTAAAAGCCGGGCATAATCATGGTTTAAGCTCGAAAATGACTTAAACTAGTTTAAAAGACATTTAACTCAAACGGCAGGAGAGTTAAAAGCCCTAAGCCCCATGTGCAAAACGAAGGTTAAAACTCCGGGCAACATATGGTCAAAAAAGGTATTAGCCCTTTTGTTTGGCCAAAAATTAGAGTTTAAGCCTTTTTCTTTCTAAAATCATGATTAAGTCATAAAAAACCATTAAGTCAACTAAGCGAAAGGGAAGAGATCACCCCATAACCTAGCCTAGATGACTACTTAACCATTAAACAAGCACTAAGCATGGTAAGAAATTGAAGAATGAGATTTAACCGATGAAAACGAAAACTAACTTGATATTATAAAGGATCTCAACGATACAAACAACTTTAGTACTTGAGAAATCAACAATCTGACGAAGCTTACTTGAGCTCTTCAAGAAAATAGCTAAGGAAAGCTTGAACAAAGCTATGGAGTTCTCTAGGAAATTTTTGAAGACTTAAAGTTAAAAGCTAGGTAATGGCCAAATATGGAATAAAAAGCTATTTATAAGGCTTACAAATCAGCTCTACAAAGGACCAAAAGGCCCTCAAAATATCTCAAAAACTAGTCTTAAGTAGAAACTTTCCATAAATGGAAGGTTGAACAATTCAGCATAAAGTGCTGGTCGCAGAGCAGAAGTACCGATACCTATGTTTTGAGGTATCGGTACATGTCTTCCCCTGGAGCACCAAGGCACCGATACCTATGTTTTAAGGTACCGGTACCTCTGTTGCAAAATTGCAGAACATGGCAGCTTGGTTCTTAAGGCTTTGTGGTGCCCCGACAGTCTTTCGATGCTTCATTCCTTGATCAATGGGACTTAATGGAGGAGTATCGTGTGGCCTTAGTCTTTCAGATGCCCTCGAGGGCTATCCTTGATGCATTTGCCTCGCTTCTGAAGCTTCGGCACGCTCCTCATCATTCTTGGCCATTGAATGTCCTTCGAAGCTACTTATAGTACCGTTAGATTCCAGTGACAATGAAATGCGTGCCGTCGGGCACTTGGCTGCACCCCGAAGCATCCCTTGGCGTTCAAAATCGCCTTATTAGCACGTTTTACCTGAAACACTTACAAAAATACCGTATGTGCAATATCGAATGAAAATGACAACTTAAATGCGTAAAAGTTACAAACTAGAGGACTTTATAAGCACCAAGAAAAAGGAGGCGGGGGGGCTGCTCCCCCCCTTGCAGCTCCCCTTGCTGCTGCCCGGCAAGGCCGGGCCCACTCCGGTCTCGCTTCGATGATCGGAAACGTTCACTTTGTAGAGCTCGTCGAGTAGAACAACCATGTCAAAAATCAGCTTGATTGGATATCATTAAGTACCTGATCGGAGACCATATAACTCTCGGTCCATGGGTTACAATGGTTTTGATTCAGTGTTTCGGATCCATTCTTTTTAAGACAAAAAGGTTCCGATCAAGTACTTAATGATATCCAATCAAGCTGATTTTTCTCATGGTTGTTCTACTCGACGAGCTCTACAAAGTGAACGTTTCCGATCATTGGAGCGAGACCGGAGTGGGCCCGGCCTTGCCGAGCAGCAGCAAGGGGAGCTGCAAGGGGGGGAGCAGTCCCCCCGCCTCCCAAGAAAAAACAACCTTGGGTGCTTATCATTACATGAACTTCTGTATGTGAAGGTTTTCGGAGGATGCAAATCCACATATCTTTTATTGATATTTGCATATATTTTGTAATCAAAGTTACATAGGGCATTGGTTAGTGCAGGGCTGGCCCTGAGAATTTGGAGGCTTAAAGCGACTTTTAAAATTGAGGACTTAGGTTTTCTAACAAAAAAAAATCAATATAGGCGGTTAATACAAGGTAAAAATATTAAACATGTATTTTAGCTTCGTAATTTAACTAAAATAAAATTTCAAAATCTTTTATATCATTAGAAAAAAAAAAACCAAACATAACGAAATCCCACTCATACACTGCATTTCTTTAACTAATCATGTTATTAACTTTAACCATAAGAATGCTATTTTTAGCATTAATCAGAAAATTGTTTACTTTAAATATTTTTTTATTAGAGTTTGTTGAGTGAAAATTAATTATTTTGATTTATATATAGTCAAAAGTGTTTTATTTTTGAATTTGATATTAGAAGTTGAAAATAAAATTGAAATAAATGAAGGCAAAAAAAACTTATCAAAACATTTATCATGTTCTTTGAGTAATATCTACAATCACTTAAGCATAACTAATTTAGAATACAAGTGATGCAAGAATTGTTATTATCTACCAAGATTAACTACAGAAAATAAGAAAAAGGAAGAAAAAAGAATTAGTTTGCAAAATAGGACCTCCTGGGATTCGAACACAGGAAGTGCAGCTTGAAGCACCTCTCTCAGACCATCAGTGCTACAACTCCTCACTTGCAAGATTAGGAACAACTTATATATATATATATATATATATATATATATAAAAGTTCTCGTCCGGAAAATGAGGCCTAATTTTGAGTTAACTTTTGGAGGCCTAAAGCGACCGCACCCTGGGCTTTAGCCCAGGGCCGGCCCTGGGTTAGTGACGTATGTTAAATTTAGATAATATTCTCGATTATACTCAGGTGGCTAGGGCCCCTCTAAGAGGTTGAAGTGTATATGACCTATGAAGCATGGCTGCTTGAGTGGATAGAGATGGATGTCGCATCCATATCATGTCCATATAGGATAAAGGATACGATCCATACGGATACTCATTTTCTTGAGCGGCATTTGTTTTTTTTGAACGGTGATACGGATACTCGTCAGATATCCACTATATAGGCATTGTTTAGTGACGTATGTTGAGTTTAGACAATATCCTTGATCATGCTCAGGTGGCTAGCCCTCATTCCAAAAGGTTGGAGTCTATATGAGCATGACTACTTGAGTAGATAGAGATGGGTGCATGTCACATCCTTTTGATGACCATATAGGATAAAGGATACGGATACTAGTTCTTTTGAATGGCACATTTTTTTTTTTTTTTTTGAATGGAATGCGGATACTCGTTGGATATATACCCACTGACACTATCTGATAATCCTTGAATGAATCAATCAATTTTTAAATTAATTTTCTTTGTCCTTGAAAGTATCGGATGCCTTTTGGTAACATCGAGAAGAGGTCTTGCTATCGAACATAATGGGGTTCCAGAAGGGCAATGGGGTGTGTCCGTTGTAACCAAAACTACAAATGGCATTTTTTTTTTTTTGTTTTTGTGGTTTTGTTTTTATTTTATATATCATCGAGATAGAGCAATGTTCTAAAAGGTGGCCTAGGAGCTAGGCGGAGGGTTGCCGCCACGATTTTCCCTAGGTGGTTTGTTTAGGCGGTCGGGGGGCTAAGCGGGTGCCTAGGGTCTGGAATCTCCAAAAACAAAAACAAAAAAACTTAATAGCAAGGTGGGCACCAAGGCGGCCTAGCTAGGCGCTAGGTGGTGAGTCGCCGTCTGACTAGCGCCTAGCGCCTTTTAGAACATTGATGAGATAGAGATTGTAGAGGTCGTTTTCCTGTACCGAAGAGATGCCATTTTTATTTTATTTTAAAGATGATGAGAAAAGATGCCATTAGTTAGAAATGGATATCCAATTAGTTTAAAGGTTTTATTTGGCAAATGTACGTGCCCTTCTTGGGCTAAATGAGGGGAAAATTCTTTCAGTGCTGAGCGGGTATCACGTGGTGTCCGCTCGCGAATCCGAACTATCCATTTCGTGTTTGAACGGCTCAAATTTGGAGAGAGAAAAAGGAGAGAGAAAGTGTTGAGAAGAGAGGAGAGGGAGGGTTTCAATCCGAGTCATCCAAAAATATATTGGATGGCTCGAATGAGCCGAGCGAGTATCACGTAGGATATATCCGCTCGGCACTGAAAAATCTCTCCAAGGAGAGGCATCTGTTCCATTATCGTGGAAACTGGAAAGAGACGGTGGTGTCTCTTCATTGCGTGGAAAATTAATAAGAACAAAAATTCTAACTCCGCACCCATTTACTTGTGCAAGTTTGTGATTTCTTATGCAAAGCAGGGGGCATTTTTGGAAATGTCTTTTAAAAGTACTAGCTAGTAGATGTTTTCAACTAGCTAGGGAACCTCAATCTATTTTGTAAAGTTTTCTCTCTTTTTTTTTTCTTTCTTTTTTTTTTTTTACTTTCTTTGTGCAATGTCAAAGAATTTGGCTCAACTCTTGGCTTGTACGGGAAATGCTATTGCATGCCCCAATTTTCGATGCACACTTTTTGTTTGGTTATAATTTGAGTGATCTTGTTTTTAAGTTGACATTACTGGGAAAACGAAATGGAAGTCATGGTCAATTTGACATTGCTATTAGGGCTGTAAATGAGCTAAGTAGCTCGCGAGTTCGGCTCGGCTCGGTTTGGTAAGGGCTCGGTTCGGCTCGGTTTGAAGGGTAAGCGAGCCGAGCTCGAGCTCGATTTTGCGGCTCGTTTGATAAATGAGCCGAGCTCGAACCTGGCAGGGCTCGGCTCGAACAAGTTCGCGAACAGGTTCGTTTCGGCTTGAAATATATAGGTTCGGCTCGGCTCGAACATGCCAATATATAGGTTCGCGAACAGGTTTATCTCGGCTCGAAATATATAGGTTCGGCTCGGCTTGGCTGGAACATGCCAATATTCGGTTCGACTCGGCTCGTTTAGCCAATTTTTCAATATTAAACTGGAAAAGTTGATGAATTCGAGCCGAGCCGGCTCGTTTTTTCCAAACCGAATACTAACGAGCCGAGCCGAGCTTTGTACATACTTATCGAGCCGAGCTCGAGCCAGACGAATTCTGATCGAGCCGAGCTCGAACATGCCAATATTCGGCTCGACTCGGCTCGGCTCGTTTACACCCCTAATTGCTATTAACATTACCCTCCCTTCCTTATACCTCCGAAGTCTCGAGCCCCCAACATCTATATTTACCACTTGAGCTACTTCTTCAAATACTGCTGACGCTGATAGATGAATCGATCTCAACTTCATTGTCTAGATGTATCTAGATGGTATGTTACAGCTGACACTGACAGATGCTCGCATCTCAACTTCATTATCTAGATACAACCAAAAAAAATGTATCAAGACACTATGTTGCAGTTAACTTATTTTTCTTTGTTACTCTAATATAAAAATAAACGGCAAATATCAAACATCTGATTACAGAGTACCATTTATTGGGTCAACATTCAGATTCACAACTTCACGCAATCTCTGACCAACCGAAGGTTGCACTAATTCTCCTATTGGGTATACGTCAACTTCTGCATCCAAAACATAAACACTTTTTTTTTTTCTTTTCTCGTGACATGAAATTAAATAATGTATTGCACCTAAAGCATGGGCTGTAAAAATATGGATTGTGGATTTGATCCCAATTGATGCTGTTGTGGATTTGATCCCCAATTGATGCTTAATTAATTTAATGTCATCGTAAAACAAAAAATTATAGGGCAAATTTTCGTAGTAGTCCCTGTAGTTTTATGGTTGTCTCACTTTCGTCCCTCTAGTTTCAAAGTGCTCGAATTTCGTCCCTGTAGTTTGTTTTACGTTCCAAATTGGTAAAATCGTTAACACCGTTAACGAAACTAACGGAAAAAAAAAATAAGTGTTCCAATTTTCAATCCGTTTGAACCGGTGTGAAGATCTTATTTTTTTGATCATTTTATCCTAAATGGTCATAATGAATTTTTGCCTCTAAGGCCTTTCAATGAGCATCCTAAGAGAGCCCTGAAACTAAATAAGAAGTCTTCGGGTGCTCATTGAAAGGCCTTAGAACCAAAAATTCATTACGACCATTTAGGATAAAATGATAAAAAAAATAAGATCTTCGCACCGGTTCAAACGGATTGAAAATTGGAACATTTATTTATTTTTTCCGTTAGTTTCGTTAACGGTGTTAACGATTATACCAATTTGGAACGTAAAACAAACTACAGGGACGAAATTCGAGCACTTTAAAACTAGAGGGACGAAAGTGAGACAACCATAAAACTACAGGGACAACTACAAAAATTTGCCCAAAATTATATTAATAAGGAAAAGATTAAGAAAGGATATCACAGGCTTGGGTTTTGGGAAAATGACGGCTTATGACGTGTTTTGATAATTAATATCCACCACGGATATTTTCAATATTAACAAATGTTCTTAGTTTGTCCTTGGCGGGTATTAATTATCAAAACACGTATTGTGCCGTTATTTATAAATGGATATAATACATAGGCGATTACCATGTCGAGTTGTCTTATTTAAGTTTGGTACATCCATTACTTGTTGCACATTTGCATGTAGGTTGACTCCTTCTTAAACTAATATATATACACGGAAGTCCCTGGTAATTTTTAAACTATGCACGATACTGCAGTTTCATGCAGAATCGTGTAGAATGGAAGTATGCGTGGATTAAATTAGTTTAAAGACCCAACATGAATTTCCGTGATTTCTTTAACCGGGTCTTTAAATTCTACTTAGTTTATTCAATCATGGAATCGTCCCGTGCATAGTACGGATTTGCTACTAATATACATGACTTCACGGGTTTGGATTTTTAGCACTGCTTACCGTTTGGTAGAGTACTTTTTTCTAGAATGAGATGCATGTCAATTTATGCACATCTATCTAATAAAATACAAGGATGCGAGCCTCCACACAAGACAAGTTGATCTAAGGGCTGAGATTCATTTAATTTAAGGGCTGAGATTCATTCATTTAAACCATCCAGGCTCTTTAATTTAATTACAAAATTGACATCAATGTGAAACTATCCGTCAGACTCCCTCAAACCCTTCCTTCAGATCTCCCACCACCGTCCACAATCATTACTCCCACAGCCCACGATTATTACTCCCACCGCCATCCACCACCAGCCCCATCAGACTCCCTCAAACACCGTTGTCCTTTACGCACAGCCGTTGCCCAATTGGGGTTTTGTTCTTTTGTTTCAAAACCAAAACGGTTGGTGTTTTGTTCTTCATATACACATAACACCCTCTCTCCTCCACATACACATACTGCCGGACTTTGTCGGTTGGTTTTTTTTTTTGGGTGCTTTTGCAGTTTTATTTCAATTGGGTTCTCTTCAGTTCGAAATTTATGCTCGCATGCAACATGCATTTTTTTTTTTTTTGTGCTTGAGGTTCCGATACCACACATACCCATGTGGTGAATGATGGTCTTTGATTAGGAATAGGTTTCTTGCTCAGCCCACCAAATACCACCACTGACTTACCAATTTTCCCATAACTTTCCTAGTGTTCAGTTGGCTGGAAAATTCTAGGACTTACCAATTTAAGTTTTCCTACAGGAATTACTTTCCTGCAAAAGTGATCCTGCAAAAAACACAGGATTTTGCGTCGCGGGAAAAGGAAAATGAGTGAGCACTCACAAAATTTTTCCGAAAGTTTCTTTTTTCTGACAAATGAACAACTAAACCTTAATTTTTCTAGCAAAATTCTTTTGTCAAATGAACACTTACAGGAAAATAATTTTCTTTTTCTTTTTTTACTTCATGCGCCTCACTTCACTTTTTCTGGGAACCAATTTTCCACACAACTTTCTCGACAACTGAACGAAGCCTTGGCAATAGCAACCCATCAACGAAATTGGGATTCTGAAAGAGAAATGGGTTAGGAACCCAATACTTAGGAAAGATGCTCTAAAAGAGAAATGGGTTTTGAGAGAAGGAAACTCTGTTGTTTGTGGGAATTGAGTGGTTGTGAGTGTGGGAGTGGTTCTCACTTGGAGAGAGAGAAACATATAGCTTTCTTCTTTTTTAGTGTTTTTACTTGATATTTACTGGAATTCCATAAGCAAATTGATAGTTCTTTGTAACTAGCTTAAATATATAGTTGGAGGAGCAGCGGAGTGCCATAAGCACGGGTAATTTTCTTTCGTTCCATTAAGAAGAGGATCACATATTACACACTAATGTTTGAGCCACTAGTTAGCAAGTGTTGTAGGTACGGATAATTCCAACCGGGGTGCGTAGTGCCGTAGGCACAGACAAAAAATAATACTCCTTCCATCCCTAAATAAATGTCCGATTCGTAAACCTAGGCTTTTAAAACGATGCCAAAAGCCCTATGTGTCAGACCCAACACACGTATAATTAGCATCACCGCTAATAGAAAGCAGGACGTAACTTACGAAGACCGACCAAGGATCGTCAGGAAAAACGATTAAGGAATAAAACCATTCCACTGGTTAAAGTCTTGTGAGACCAATTCCGGTGGAGAAGTCACATGGGAAAAAAAGAATGATATGAGAGCATGTTATCGAGAACTTTAATTTTTGAATAAGGATTGGTTACACTATGTTTAACTCCTAAGTTTCACCAAGTCTGAAGGACCAAACTTTTTAGGAAAAAACTACAATACATATTCTTTATTTGGGTGTGTATCATATGCACCTCTCAAAATGTTATGAATTATAGAGAAAACGTTACGAATCGTATAAAGGTTACGAAATACACAAAAAAATGTTATGAATCATAATGAAAATGTTACGAATCGTACTGTTGAAAAGTTATAAATTCTAGAATAAAAGTTTCGAAACACGCTAAAATGTTATGAAAGAACCATAAAATAGGTGAATATGGTACACCTTTTTAAAATTGTGTGTATTGTAGACTTTTCCAACTTTTTAAGGTGAGGAGGATGTAACAACCCAACTTTTATTAAAAAATAATAAGACGATAAAAGGAATAAGAAAAAATAAATAAGGACCCAACATTTAGTGACCACCTACCGTTAGAATATAAGAAACATACTTATTTGTAACTTAAAGCTTATAGGGAAAAAAATTAGCTTAATTATTTTCTTGTGTATGTGACAATTTTTAGATTTTTGATATCCTCCCAACCCTGCTAATAGCATCGCGGCGCCGGATTGAGGCACGAGTCGCCGCAAGAGGTAGAGTTGTGAAAAGAGTCGGTATCTTACTTTAGAGTGATCAATCGGATTAAATTCCTTAGGATATCCTAAATTTTGAGGGATATACTTAGATTTTTCTAGATTTTATTGGATAATATTTTGATAATATAAGATTATGTTAGATAATACAAGATTAAGATCAGATATGATTAGATCCTGTAGATTCTACTAGATTTTGTAGGTATATCAGTATGCTAAACAATAGAAGCAATAAAACTAGATAAATGATTTTACTCGTAGCTTTAGGAACACGTTAAGCATTGAAAAACAACCTAGACTATGAACACGAGAGCAAGCCTCAAAAGGCGAGGTCAACTTCTCTAGATGGTCCAGTGTCATCAAGAGTGATGATAGACAAATTCGTATAAGGTCGCAAGTTTGACTTTCTCACCCAAATAGATCTTGTTTTAACAGGAACTACTTGACTCTGTTTGTTAGGCAGAGGTTGAGGTTTCATATCCTTAAATGTGGTGTTACTATGTTTATGCCGCATATCTCTAAAAGTCGTTTTTCCACCATTTCTCCTAAAACCATTTGTTGTTAGCGAATGTTTCAATTAAATCTTTTATGGCATTCGATATCGCACCCGCAAGTCTAATTTTAGAGCGGTCGTAGAAAGTGGCATTGAGTAACCAAATCCATGGGGGCACTTCGGGCCCAACAATCTCTCCCTCACGATGATGCTTCCCGCGATTCGAACCCATGACTTTCTGACTCTGATACCACTTGTTGGACTGCTTTTCCACCAACTCTCCTAAAACCAATTGGTGTTAGCGAAGGTTTCAATTAAGTCTGTTATGACATTTGACATCGCACCCATAAGTCTGTTTTTAGAGTGATCGCAGAGAGTAATATTGTGTAACTAAATTCATGGGACACTCCAGGCCCAACAATAGGCACCCATTTGCACTGAACAAACACATCACACACGTACGGCACAAACATGACCAAATAAATAAAAGAAGGAAGAAAGAGAACAGAGGAAGAAGGGAAAAAAATTACAAAAAAAAAGGACTCAATACGCCTCACTAGATTTTACGGTAAAATTCGGATGCAAAACGGAGAGTAATGAACAATAAGTCTAGGTACACTACACTATTCACTATATTTTTTGTAGGGCCCACTCCAGATTTCAAAAAAAAAATGCTCATATCTAACAGATATCGGTAAGTATTATTTCTAAATTCGTAAGAGTGAAATTGCGTAATTGAATAGTTCACCCCTAGGAATCAAGAAATAATACTTACCGATATTCGTTGAAGCTGATAAAAATAGGGCTCCATAAAATATTATTTTAAAATTTATAGATATTTTTCTATATTTTTTTGGGACTTGGAGTGAGCCTCTTAAAAATGTAGTGATTTGGTGTAATATATGTAGCATCTAAGGTGAGCCAGATTAGATTCCCATAGGATATCCCTATATTTTGTGGAATGTACTTGGGTTTTTCTAGATTTTATTGGATAATATCTATATTATAAAACAGAGCAGTTTTGTTTAAAAATGTCTAGGCATACAAACAAAGTAGCATATATAGCCGTTCGATCCTACATTCTAATAAGGTCATAGCTGTCAAATTAAATGAATATTTCCTATTATATACACCTACACTAATGTAAAAGAGAAGTTTCACATTTTCCCTGATAGAGAAATATACACCCCTTCATTTTTCAATTGATTTATAAACTTGATTTACTTACATTCAATTCTATGTTTGCTTTAAGTTGTTTCTTTTTAGGTTAATTTTTCTACCATAAAAAAGAAAAAATCATTTTTGGAATCATACGCGAAAAGGAAACAACCCTTTATAAGAATACACATAATTCTTCTATGTGTTTCTTCGGAAAAAAAAAAACCTGATCGAACTATTTTGATTTAGTTTTTTTAATAATATTGATATTGATAAGTGAAGGATGATGCTATGTTGAATTTTTTTTGTCTTTGCATTAAAGAGGTTAGAGGGATATTCAAGAATAATTTTTTGCCCATCAATTCGAAGCCGTGCTTTCAGGCACATGCATACACTAGTATAGATAATATAAGATTATGTTAGATACCCATTTGCACTGGACAAACACACCACACACACAAGGGACAAACACACACCTAAAGGAAGAAGGAAGAAGGAAAAAAATAAAAATAACTCCCTTCGTCTCTTCTTAAGAGCCACCTCGTAAATTCAATTTTTTCACTACTACAAAAATAAATAAAGATCTCGGTCATTTGGTGTGATCTTTCACTTTTAATCTCGGATTCAAAACCGTGGTCTATCAAAGTGTAACTAAAAGTCCGTATCTTTTAACCACGTGATAAAAACCATAATTGAAACTCATTAAAACCGTAACTAAAAAGTACAAATTATGATTAAAAATGACAAAACTGTGACCTTTAACAACTTTACGTCTCAGTTTTATTATAAAACTGTGGTTGTTTAGAGAGAAATAATCTCAATTTTTGGAAAAACCGAGGTTAAAAGTTGCGATTGCCCAAGGGAAGAATTCCCACTTTATTTCTCTTGTGGGGTTTTGAACCCAAGTCTCCTGAGTTTTTCATAGAAGTTTCAACCAACTGCACTACACACACTTTTCAATACATAATTGAAATATTTCATATATAACATATGCGTTTAACATTAAAATATTTTTCGAATGTCATTTTGAACCTTCAAATATTAAAATTAGCAATTTTGATAAACATGAAAGTTGTAGCCCTTTGTGTTATTGTTCAAACCCCAATTTGAACTATCTCAATTGGAATTCTGAGTCTAGAGTTATACTCAAAATAGATTTGGCAACAAAACGCAACTTTCATAAATTTGTCATCAAAGGTACCGATTAAGCAACGAAATATATTTTCTTTGTTGAATGTGCCCCATTTGGCGACGAAATCTTTTTTGTAGAATGGTTGAGAGTGAGAGAGACAAACAAGATTAGAGGACGGAATTTTGGAAGTTGATCGTGACATTTATTTAGTTGTATCGCTCGCAGAGTCTATTAAGGGGTAAGCGGTCTTCAACTTTTCCTATGCAAGAGTTTTCATCGCAATCCAAATTAAAAAAATGTGATGTATTCTCTAACTTACGATCTCAATTTTTATATGACTGAGATTAAAGGTTCTTTTTATCTCAGTTTTTCTTAAATGAGATATATTCTTTCATATACAATCTCAGTTTTCTGAAAACGAGATCTATTCTTTAAGTTATAATCTCATTTTTATATTACTGAGATTAAAAAATCCTTCCATATCAGTTTTTTCCAAAACGAGATATATTCTTTCATAAATAATCTCAGTTTTTGGAAAATGAGATATATTCTTTAAGTTACAATCTCACTTTTTAAATTACTGGGGTTAAAAAATCTTTCCGTCTCAGTTTTTTCATATAACTGAGATCAAAACTATAGTTCATAACATTTTATTACGCTTTTTCAAAAAGTGAGATCTTCTTAGTTTTTGGACCGTGATCTTTATACCATTTTGTAGTAGTGTTTATAGAGACATCAACATTACACTCTAAAAGTTATAACTTTTTTTATATACCATTTATAGAGACATTATCATTACACTTTTACTCACTAATTATTCAAAATAGAATATACTTTTAGATGCAAAATGAAAAATATATCAACTTTTACCCACTAACTTTACAAAATGGACACTTATCAAGGGACAGTAAAAATGGAATACTGTACTCTAAAAAAGAACAGAGGGAGTAAAAAAGAGAACCCACTACGCCTCACTAGATTTTACTGTTAAATTCGAATGCAATTCAATGAGTTATGAATTATTCACGTTACATGAATTTTTCGTGAAAGTTTATGTTTTTAGCTTACTAAAATATGGTTATATATATAACATATGAATTTCTTTTCTAGCAAATATATACCATGGAATTATAATATTGGTTACAGATGTTAAGCCATGAAAAACTGGAATTATGATATTGGTTACAAAACTGGAAATATGTTATTGGTTACGGTGTAAGTCGCGAAAAACTGGAATTATGATATTGGTAATAGTTTAAGCTGCAAAAAGCTAAAGTTATGATATTGGTTACAGCTTAAGCCATAAAAAGCTAGAATTATGATAATTATGATATTGGTTACAAGTTGCGAAAAGCTGAAATTATGATGTTGGTTACAGTTTAAGCCATGAACAATTGAAAATATGCTATTGATTACAGTTTAAGTCACAAAAAGTTAGAGTTATGATATCAATTACAGTTTAAGCTGCAAAAAGCTGAAGTTTAGATATTGGTTACGGCTTAAGCCATGAAAAACTAAAGTTATATAATTTTGGTTACAATTTTTTTTTTTTGGAAAGAATTTTGGTTACAGTTTAACTTATTGAAAAGCTGAAATTATGATTCTTTATTTTTCTTTCTTTGATAAAAAGAATTTTAAAAATTTCACGGTAGATGATGTAACTCTGATAATTCATAATCTCAAATAAGCAATGGCGTATCTTGTTGAAATATTTCCTTTTCAGATAATCAGAATTAATAGAAGGACGGACTGACTATCAATACAATTAGGGGTGCTGGCGGTCCCGTTAGTCACGGTTTTTATAAAATGAAATCCGTGTCCAGATCGGTTCCAATCCAATCCGTAACTCGCGAATCGGTTACGGTTTTGTCCACGAATTTTAGCAAAAATAAAGCTCAAGCTTATATCCAACACTAAAAGGAAAGAATGTTACATTTAGAATTAAGTTTAACACCGGCCACCAAAAAGTACTTGTTATTTTGAAGAAACGAAGAGAGAGAGAGAGAGAGAGAGAGAGAGAGAGAGAGAGAGAGAGAGAGAGGAGGAGGAGGAGGAGGAGGAAGAGGCGAAGACGTAAGAATGGTGTGGTGGCCACTACGGTGCGGCGGCAACTTGAACAAGAAATGGAAATTAGGAAAACTGGAAAAGAAACGAACTAGTGAAACTAAATTAGGATTACCCGTAACTTTTATTAAAAAAGCTACGATTTACCCCATATATTTTATACATCTACACTATATCCCAGTATTAAGATAAAATACTAAAATTGGTAGAAAATGGTTTTAACATTATTAACAATTAATTATATAAATACACATATATTTATATATTTATTTTTTATTTATATAAAATAAATATCTCACGATCCGGTTTGGTTAATCCACGGTTTCGTAATAAAAATCTGTAGACCGAACCGCGAGTCACAGTTTTCTAATTTTTCAATCTGTGTCCGGACCATTAATCCACGGACAAAATCCAAAAGGTACGGATCGGTTCGGTCGGACCGGTTTCACGGTTCACCGGATTTTTTGAGCAGCCCTAAATACAATTAAGCTTATGTCATGGTCATGTAATGAATAAGGAAAAATTAAGGAGGGAGAACAAAATCAAATTCAATGGACTTTGATAGCTGGGGCGTGAAGGGCGGAGTTGTGAAGGCAAAGTCTGGAGGTGGACGTGATCATTGCCGCAATTGGATAGGTGGTTTTCACAGGCCCCTTACTGCGGATTCAGGCTTAAAGGCAGAACTATGGGCCTTGAGAGACGGTTAGAATTTCGCAAAGGAGGAGAGCGTTCAAAGGCTGGAAGCAGAAGTGGATGCCATGGCTGTTTTGAATCTGATGCACGACATTAACACTGTTAATCATCCTCTTGACAACATATCGCTTGATTGTAGGTTGCTGATGCAAGACTTTGAAGTGGTTTCTATCAAGCATATCTATCGTGAAGCAAATCAGTGTACTTGCATATGCGTTGGTAAATGACGTGCCGATTTTGACGGACGATTTGTATGTCTATCCTTATTTCCCTAGTTCTTATTTTTAATGTACGTATTTCATGCAAATTTGGTTGGGGTTTCAAACTCTAAAATTGTAAACGCTTAACTATGTTGTGGTGCCAACAAAAACCGGAGATGGGAGGTTTTTTATTTTATTTTTTGATAAAATTGAGAAGTTATATTGTATTGATAAACGCTCAACGATACTTATAAAACGGAGATCATTATAAATAACTTAGATAGAGAAAAACTAATCGTCTAACAAATACAAAACGAATAAATCACAGGGCAATCGATGTCTTTCATCATAACCCAGGCATGGTCTGACGCAATAACGACACTTTTAAATTGTTTAACATCTAATTAGGAGTCTCAAATGAGAAAAAGTGCAAAGTTAAGGTCAAGAGATACCAAATACCCAGACGATCAGATGTACTCTAACCAAGTATGAACGCACCAATGAACTCACAAAAACTACAGATCTGTCAAGCCACCACGAGTTACCCCATCAAAGACATTGTGTAGGGATAAAACGTTGAAGCATAGATATCGTTGTGAAATAACCTTGATTGAGAGAATCTGATCTGTAGATAAAAATATTCATTCAAAGACGAAACTAATAACTCTTATAACGAGAGACTAAACTCTCAGAGAAAAAAAAGACTGGAGAGATGGAAGAAAAAGAAAGGAAAAACAAAGAAAAATAGTCAGAATAGTACAATGGTTTTCCCCTCCCACCGCCGCACACGGATATTAAACCCACGGGAAAGAGGGGAAAGAAGAAGATGAGTTGCAATGGCTAGAATTGAGAGAGGGTGTCGTCTAGAGTTGTTCGGATTGAGTTTACAGTAATTGTAGAATTGCTTGGGATTTAAAATCACAATTAGGACTGCAGCATGGCAACACATTATTGCTGCACAAAAAAAGAGAGACATTATCGCTGCACAGAAAATTTATTGCTGCACAGGTTGAAGACGGAACAAATGCTTAACTGTAGGGACCCGGATCACGATTTTTGCATCCAAGGCGTTATCCTATTAATCTTTCTGTCTCAAAAAGGACGTCAATTTTTGATATTCGTGTCAATTTTAAAAGATCTCAATGAGATCTATTCAACAAAATCCATATTGATAAACGCGGTTTTGATTCTAAGCGTAATCTATCTTTATTTTTAATCATGGTTGTAAATACCAACCGTGATCGTAGCCCACACCGTGATGTTATAGTATCTTTGATCACAGTTGTTAATGCGTACTGTGATCTTATTTCCTATATAACCATATCTTTTTCTTTTTTAATGTCTCAGTTTAAAGTGAGATTTAATCACAGTAAAAAATCGTAATAGAATCTTACAACTTTTAATGACGGCCCAATCAGCCACAGTTTTGAAACCGTGATATGAGTTATAACAATCACAAGTCCGGCCTCCGTCCAGAATTCCCTGTCTGAGTCGTCTGTCCTACACATTTCCATGTACCACGTTACCACTCTAAACATCCTTTAATACGACCCTTCAACTTCTCAGAAAAGTCTACACACAAACAATCTGTGCACAAATCATGCACAGATTTTAATGTGAGTCCCACACAAATGATTCAAGCCGTCCATTAAATGTAAAACATTTTTTGAGGGTTCCCGCAAAAAATTAGCTCAATCCGATATTTATAAATACTTGATTCAATTGTTGAACTTTGTATTCAGATTTAAGAATAATGAAAAGCTAGACGATTGGATCGAGCATTTATAGATATTGAATTGAACTAGTTTTTTACGGAAACCCTCAAAAACTTGGTTTACATTTAATGAACAATTCGAATTATTTATGTAGGACCCGTGGTGGGCCCTACAAAGGAATCTGTGCACAGACTGCTGTGTGTGTAGCTGGGCTCTTAACTTCTCCTCTGACTCTGTTAGAGCATGTACACCATAAATAGGTAAACTACCTCATTAACAGTGCATATTTTTGGTTTAGCTATCAACTTTTTTCTTTCACAATTACACCAACATTATCTATTTTACCTAACACCAATTAAAATATATATTTTCGTCTATTTAAATTTTTTAGATTGTTTATATATTAAAAAATACATGGTTAAATGATTAAGAGTTCAAATTCGTAATTTGTTTGAATTGATGTGAAAAATCTTATTTTTCTGATTATTTTATCTTGAAGGGTTATAATTAATATTGGCCTCTAGAGTTCTCATAATCAAGAATTTTAAATAAAGAGCTGATACGTATCTAATTATAAGAGCCCTCTCATAATCAAGTAGGACTGTAAATGAACCGAGTAGCTCGCAAGCTCGGCTCGGCTCGGCTTGTTAAGACTCGGCTCGACTCGGCTCATTTAGTAAACGAGTAGAGCTTAAGCTCGAGTATTTGGCTTGTTTACTAAACGAGCCGAATGAAGTTCGGCTCGTTCGACAAAAGCTCAGCTTGTTAAGGGAGACTTGGCTTGATGAAAGAGACTTGTTTAGTAAATGACTAAGCTCGGCTCGTTAAAACTCGAGCTTGCCGAAGCTCGGATAGGCTCAGCTTATTTACACCCCTATAATCAAGGATCTTAAATAAAGAGTTGATACATATCTAATTGTAAGAGCCCTAGAGGCAAATATTAATTATGACCTTTTAGAATCAATTAATCAGAAAAATAAGATTTTCACACAGATTCAAACGGTCATAGTTAGTTTTCGCCTCTAGGGCTCTCATAATTAAGGATCTGGTTTTTATTTGGAACCGATATTTAATTATAAGAGCCATAAAGACAAAAATTAATTATTATCCTTTAGAATAATATGATCCGAAAAATTCCTAAACAAATAAACTAAGACTTTTTATATACTCCTTGTAGGAACGGTCAAAATCATGACTAGTCTCCTCGAAGTTCAAAATAGAGCAAAATAATCATGAGAATAAAATGTGCTGGAGAGGTAAAGAATGGTTAGTGTTTAGAATGAGGGAATGGATGATTGATTTGGAGGGGTCGAGGAGGAAGCATAAATCGCGACCGAGCCCGAGTCATCAGGGCTGCCTACATATCCCGGTATGCAGGGAATCAAGTCAAATGTAGTTCCATCTTTTCTGAGGGAGATGGTCTCTCCCTTTCTCTGTGAATCTGTCTTCTCTCTCTGGAGGAGATGACTCTCTCTCTAGAAATTTGTCTGTCTCATCTTTCTTTTTGTCTGTCTTTATCTCTCTTTGTGTTCTTTGTCTTTGTATCTCTCTGTCGCTGGCTCCCTGTATGTGTCTCTGGAAATGAATACTAGCATTGATATTTATAGGCAGGGACCAAAGCCTCTGTTGGACCCATCCTGTCGCAGATAGACATGGTCGTGACAGGGCTGCAAACAGATATGGCCGAGACAGGCCCGCAAATGGGTACCTATTAAGTGCATCTCGCGCTTCTTGCCCTTGAACTGGACTCGCGCTAACTCTGGCACCTGTTCTGTGCATCTTGTGCTACTTACCCTTGAATAGGATCCATGCTAACTCTGGCATCTATTCGGTGCATCTAACGCCCCTCCCCCTTGAACAAGACTCGTGCTACCTCTGGCACCTGTTCGGTGCATCTAACGCCCCTCGCCCTTGAACAAGACTCGCGCTAACTCTAGCAGCTGTTCGATGCCTTTTGCGCTACTCGCCCTTGAACAAGACTTGCGCTAACTCTGGCACCTGTTCGAAAACAAGACGCGCGCTAACTCTGGCACTTGTTCGATGCATCTAGTGCCCCTCGCCCTTGAACAGGACTCGTGCTAACTCTAGCACCTATTCGGTGCATCTCGCGCTACTCGCCTTTGAAGAGGACTCGCGCTAACTCTGGCACCTGTTTGGTGCATCTAGTGCCCCTCGCCCTTGAACAGGACTCGCTTTAACTCTAGTGTCTTTTCGGGTTACGGGATGTTCTCCCCTGGACACATTAATCAGTCTGAGGTATGGGCTACAAAAGCCCTGACGGGCCTACCGAGGCCCTATCTGCAGGACCCTGTCGGGCTTATCGCGGCCCTGTCTGCGGGTTGATTCTCACGGCATGTTCATTGCTCCTACGACCATATGAACTTCGAGAGGCCTTGATCGACAACGAGTTCTTCTCGCGACCAAGCCTAAGTCATCAGGGTTGCCTATGTATCCCGGTATGTAGAGAATCAGGTTAAACGTAGTTCCATCTTTTCTGAGGGAAATGGACTCTATCTCTCACTAGAAATTTTGCTATCTCATATTTCTCTCTATCTGTCTTTATCTCTCTCTGTGTTCTCTGTCTCTGTATCTCTTTGTAACTCTCTGTCTCAGTGTGTGTGTCTTTGGAAGAATACTAGTACTAATATTTATAGGCAGGGACCAAAACCTCTGTTGGACCCATCCTGTCGCGGGTCCAGCCCGTTTGCAGGCCTGTTGCGGCCCTGTCACGGCCATGGCTATCCGCGGGCCTGTCGCGACCCTGTCTATGCGCGCCCCTGTAGCGACCTTGTCTGTGCACGGCCCTAGCACGACCCTATCTATTCGCGGCCCAATCACGACCCTATCTATGCTCAACCCTGTCCTACAGTGACCCTGTCTGTGCGCGGCCCTATCTGTGCGCAGCCCAGTTGTGGCCCTATCTATTTGCGGGCTTGTCGCGGCCCAGTTTGTCTGCGAAAGAGACAAAGGCAGTGCATCTTTATCCTTCTTGTGTAAGATTCAAGTTTTTTTTAGATGGATTGGGTGAGGAGGATAATCTCTCTCTTGATCAATACCCACCACCTTCTCTCTTTAGGAAAAGTTCAGTCTACAAATCAGAGGGAATGTCGGGTATTTATAGACACCTGGGTCTAAGTCGGTTCCCAGGACGGCCCAATAATATCTTGACACGTGTCCTTGTCGTTCCTCTAGGTCGCGAGAATGGCGTCACCTCGCGCGCACTAGCATGCGCATGACATCACCTCGTGCACACTAGCACGCGTTCTTTTCCCTCTATTTTCGTGGGCCTGCCGAGGGCCCTTTCTACCGAAGTCTGCCTGGTCACAAGTCTGCTTGGCACAAGCCTTCCAGTTCTTGAAAGTCGTCTGCATCTCCAATAGGCCCCAGCTTGTCTGCCGCGTGTCATTCATTCGTAGGTGCCGCATGTCTTTTTCTGATAAGGTGGTCAAAGCTCTGACCTGATTAACTAAAGTAATTTGGACCTTTCCTACACTCCTATTAAAAAATATGGTTAAAAGTGGGCGAGTAAAACCCTAAACAAATAAACCGGATTTTTGCCTCCACAAATTTTCGAGCCATAAACAAAAACATAAATGGTCCCCCTAATAAGTGCCCCTGGGGCATTAGTTTAACCCCTAATAAATGCAGCAATTTTATATTGACATGCAATAGCCCACATTAATTGTTTTGCAATCAACAACCACCATTAGTTTAGGGGAGCTAAACAACATGAATTGCATTGGTGATGGAACATAATATTTTCCAATAGTACCCTCTACTCAGATGCAATTAATTGACCATTCCCCTTGATATTATCCAATAGTATCCTCTACTCAAATGAAATTTACATTCTTACATTATTTTAAGATAAAAAAATGATACATAAATAGGAATGAATAAAAACTCTAGTCACAAAGAACGGGATGAGAACTACCTCTGTCCTCCTCCTCAACCTTACTAAAACTTAATGAGGTCAACAATTAAACCTCATAAAAAAACAATTCTTTCGCACAATTGGCTGTCTATTAATATCCTAGCCTCTTGTTCTTCGTCATTCTTCTTAAAATTTTGAATAGGTATTTTTTCAGTATTTTAATGCGTACGATTAATCATCATCTCGACATGGAATAAAATAAAGTATAAAAATATAGATAAAAGTTAATGTAAAACAAAACTATCAGATGTTAGTAATTTGTTCATCTTCAGTGAACTTTTTTTTTAATTTTTAATAACCTTTTATTTTTCAGACTTCTCTTGTTGAAACGGATGATTAGTAAAAAAAAAAAAACATGAAAGTAATAAAAATTTAAAAAAAAAACCCAACAAAAATACCAAGAAAGGTACCGAAGACTCAGGAATTTGACATGATAAATATATTAATTAGAGGTGGCAAATGGGCGAGTCTGGGCGGGTTTGGGCGGGTTAAAACGGGTCATGGGTCAAATATGGGCGGGTCAAATAGTAAACGGGTTGAAACGGGTCGGGTCGAATATGGGTCAAGCCAAACCCAAACCCGCCCAACCTGACCCTTTTTCCTCTCCTTCTTTTTTTTTTTTTTTTTCCCCTTCTCTTCTCCCCATCCCCGTTTTCCCTTCCTTTTCTTTTTTTTTTTTACTTTTCTCTTCTCCCCCGTCCTCGATTTCCCTCTTTTTTTTCTTTTTTTTTTTTCTTTTCTCTTCTCCCTCATCCCCGTTTTCCCTCTTTTTTTACTTTTCGTAACTTTTTGTTTAACTTTTCGTCGTAATTTTTGGGGTTAATGATTCGTTTCAACAAGAAATATTTGAAAAGTATAAAAATATGGACCGATGTTGAAAAAATTTAAATAAGACCACACATTAGACAAATAAAATAGCTGCTGCTTGTTTTTTTTAAAATTGGTCTTTAGTAGTGAGCTTTTTTTATTGTTTTTGGTCATAATTTTGTACTTTTTAGACTCCTCTCGTTGAGATGAAGATTAATTCAAAAAATATTGCTCAAATCTAACAAAAATTAAAAAAAAATGAACAAAACGCACAAAAGGAAAAAAAATTACAGTAGCGACAACAACTACTCACTACAACAAAAATGAGAATAAACGACGAAATTGCTTGTGAGGAAAATAGATTTCGTCTCCAATTGCACCTATTTGTGAGGATTTTTTTTTTTCGTCAGCAATTAAGAGGACAGACAAATTTAAGGTGAGGAAATTTTATTTTGTCACCAAAAATAGTTAATTAGTGAGGAAAATATAAATTTCGTCACCTAAAGGATTGACAAAATAAATATAAGGTGACGAAATATTTATTTCGTCACTAATCTGTTACCTTCATAATCTGCACAAATGTTTACAACCAACACATGACAAATTAGTTCGTCACAAAAGGAGAGGGTTTTGGTGAGAAATTTTTATTGTCGTCCTTGAGGGGCAATTTTGGCGGGTGAAAAGGGGCGCCGAAACTTTCAGGTGTTGATCCCAAAATTTGAGTGAAAGCCCTTTTTCGTTCCAATTTTTTACACCCCTCGTATTCTCTCACAAACCCCATCACCGTTTCTCACACCGAGCCCCACTCCATCTCTGCAACTCCATCGCTCACACCGCTTCCCTCGCCATCTCTGCAACTCCAAATCTCTCTCTCAAGGTATGTGATTCAACTTATTTCTTTTCTCCTCTATGGATTCCCTTCATTACTTTCCTCCCCCGATTATAACCTCTACTGCGTTCTTTTTTTTTTTGCAGCAGCATCAACAGTCATCAATGTCTGATTCTGGTGAGCTCTCTCTCTCTCTCTCTCGCAGAATCTCTCTCTCTCTCTCTCTCTATTTTTCTTGATTACGTTCCCATTTTCTTACTTTGGAGTGTTTGTAAAGCCCTAGATTTGTATTCCCGAGTAAATCCTGTAAGCCACCCTCGATTTCTTTGTAAAGTCATTGTAACCTATTCTATGTTTGCTATATAGATTTCCCATATTGTGATTAGTTTATTCTGTAATCAAGATTTGTTGGTTTTTTTAATCTAATTTGTTCCTTTTGTGTGCCGACACAATGAGATTATTTAGCATTTCTTTATTCTGATACTCATACCCTTACGTCTTATGCCTAGTTTTTTTAATGCATGGAGCTAACTTCATTTTTTTTTTAACGTTTTATATTCTTCAAGTCAAACATGATTCTAGATAACAGGGGAGGAATAAGGGTGGGGCTATGGCTGCTTGGGGGCTGTTTTGGGACTGGTTTTAGAGATGATTTTAGACTTGATTTCATCTGGTTTTAGGATTTTTTTTTTTTGTAGGGTCTTAGGGGGTTTTTTTTCCCCCTTCATGTAGGCATTTTTCTTTGGACTATGTTCTTTTCTTACCCCCATAACTTGAGAGAGCACGTATTGGTAATTAGCAGTCTATATAGAGGAGAGGGGTTAGGAGTAATAGGGACAGCCTATATAGGGTAGAGGGAATTGTCCTTAATTGGACAAAGAAATTCTAAATTTTCACCATTATCACAGAACATTCATGTGTTTTAAACAGAATTCAGCGGGTTCAATCGAACATCCTTCGTACTTAAAACTTCATAGGTACAGCTCATATTTTTGGAAACTAGGGGTTCAGCTGAACCCTCTTATTATATGGTACAGCAGCTACCGCCACCAAGCTTGTACATCAGAATCGCTGAAACAAGAGTAGCCATTGAGGTATAGAAATATGTTGGGACTAAACAATCCTTTGAAATAAAAGCTGTCGTGAGGATTGGAAGGCATACCAAATCTTAACCAAAGTGATGTAGATGACCTTTTGACCAATAGGTGTTTAATGTAGTATTTACATGTTTGCTTTTTTACTTTAAGAGGTAGGAGAAGACGGTGATTCTTCCACATGCACACGTATTCAGAACTTTTAAGCTTGAAGTATGCATTTTACCTAATGTATTGTGTTGCTTTGTGCATAGCTAATTGTGAAGAGTATTCATGCTAATGGAGAGTTTTTTTGTCAATGCACAATTGTATTGACTTTCCTGGCATTCTCTTTCTTTCTTTTTGGGTAAAATCGCTTGAAATAAAAAGAGGCTAAGCAAATGTACAGCCTACCCGTGGCATACCCCAGGAGGAGAAAAAAAACAAAGATTTAAAAAAATGATCTAAGCCAAGTGGCTACATTGATTTACGCCTAAAGTTACATTGAACATCCACATGTTTCAATTCCATCTAAGAGATGGAAGAGAAACACATGGCATTGAACATATTCCATCTAAGAGATGGAAGAGAAACACATGGCATTGAACATTGAAAATTGAAAATTGAAAACTGGCCCGAATTGCATAACAAACACAATGGCATGGCACGCTTTTAGTCAACAGTAGCAGCATGAAAGGCCACCATGAGAGGGTGGTTGACACTGTAGCTAACAGGATTATATGCATCTAGTGACTATTAACAGCAGTAGACTAACTGCCACACATCAAGAAGCAGCAGGTATAGCAGTAGCATCTAGCAACTTCACCATGACAAACTTTGTCAACTAGCTGGAGACAACCAGTAGCAGTAGTAGAGAGCAGCAGAACAGCAGCTACTTGCTACCATGATAGCAGCAAACAGCAGCTACAGTAACCCATATAATGAGAACCACAACAACAGCAGCAGCTGGACTTACCGAACTACAACAGCAGCAGCAAGGCAGTTAAGCATTTACAAACTGTGCTGGAAACAGCAGCAGCAAGGCACATAGAGATCTATCATGGACACAGTTTGAAACTCAAAAGAGAATGTAGGAAGCTAGGGACAAGCCCCTAGGAAAGCTTAAAACAGCCCGAGAGACGACCCCCCAAGGGTAGGTACAAAACATAGGGACTTACCAAGCTCCCAAGCTGGACAATTACAACATAAACACCTTATACAACTTTATGAAGGCATCAAAACAGTCCAGCACTCTAAATGGTCGAACAAAGTAGCTGCTCAGCCTAAGAGGAATAGGACAGCAGAAATACAGCCCATTTTAGACATTGCTGGACTGCCGTAGAATTACAAGACTTTTGTGAACTAGAATAAAGCATACATAACAGAACAGAATGAGTAACAGAATAGCAGTCTCTTTCTTTCTACTGGAGAATGTGAAAAGGAGAGAGATTCCCAGCATTTAGTCAAGTTTAAGAATATATGTGTCTAAGATGTTTGACATAATGTTCTATTTGGTTTTGATGTTCATTAATTTGGAAGTCTATGGATTATGCAGGTTTCTTAACTTCATTGGTTGCTTTCCATATGGCGCTTTAAGCTTTTCCCTTGCTTCCGAATTTTACTCCATTGTATACTTAGTCACAGTCAAACTAAATACTTTCATTAATCAAATTACTCTAAAATTATTAGATTGAACTTTGTACTTTGCCTTAGCTTCGTAAGTAGGTCTACTCTAATATTTTTGTTTATTCAAATCTATCCAATCCGAAGACCTCATTCATAGTAAGCAACTTAATTACTATGTGATGCATGACATGACATTAATTTGATTACTTAAAATGTACTTGCATTTGCTATCAGACATGGACAAAAATTGGATGAAAATGGGCGTGACAGCAGATGGAAGAATTAGTCAACTGTATTATAATGGTGTTACTTTGTTTATTCAATTTGCAAGAGCAGTTGTTGATGCGCAAGGTAATATTCTGTGTCCTTGTCTAAAGTGTGTAAACTTTTACCGAAAAAGTCCAGAAGATGTGCGAATTCATTTGCTTCAACATGGAATTATGCAAAGTTACACCATTTGGAATGAGCATGGAGAAACCCGTGAATCAAATGATGTTCGGTGTCATGAAATGAGAGATGGTGATCTAGGTGGTATTGATGCATTGGTGGAAGATCGAATAAGAGGGGAACCAATAGATACAACCCAACATCACGAGGAAGTCCAGAACTTTGATAAACTTTTGAATGATGCCCAACGTGAGATATACCCAGGGAGCAAAGATTATAATCTGTTGAAGTTTGTTATTGAGGTATTTAATATGAAGGTAACGAACCATTGGACCAATAAATCGCTTGATATGTTCTTGAAATTCCAGAGTAAACTTTTACCAGAAGGTAATTTAGTTCCCAAGAACACATACGAGGCAAGGAAGATATTGTCGGGCTTAGGATTGTCATACGAGCTCATTGATGCCTGCATAAATGATTGTATACTCTTTTGGAAGGAAAATGCAGCACTGGATAGATGTCCAAAGTGCAATGTGTCGAGGTACAAGATCAATTGTACTAGGGGAAAGAAGATTGCGCGTAAGATTTTGCGTTACTTCCCTTTGACACCGAGATTAAAACGGTTGTTCATGTCTAGAGCGATAGCCAAGGCCATGAGATGGCACATGAATAATCCCACTGATGGTGAGGAATCCGGGCATCCAGCCCACAGTGATGAGTGGAAGGAGTTTGATGTTAAGCATCCTGAGTTTGCTTGTGAGGCTCGCAATGTGAGACTAGGAATAGCAACTGATGGGTTCAACCCTTTTGGTAACATGAGCAACTCTTATAGCATGTGGCCTGTCATTCTTATTCCCTACAACCTACCACCATGGTTGGTTATGAAAGATTCGTTCTTCATGCTAACATTGCTTATTCCAGGGGATAAACAACCCGGGATTGATATCGATGTTTATTTGAGACCTTTGGTTGATGAGTTAAAGGAGTTGTGGCACACTGGTACATTAACTTACGACGCAGCGAGTTGTGAGTGGTTCCAAATGCGTGCAGCTTTTGGTGGACACTACATGATTGGCCAGCATTGGGTGACATCTCAGGGTGGAGAACAAAGGGCCATTATTCTTGTTATACTTGCAACGATGAACCATATTTTGAGTCATTGAGAAGTAAGACTGCGTACACAAATCATCGAGCCTACTTGCCTGAAGATCATGCAGAACGGAGAAAGAGGTTGGCCTATAATGGTAAGCCTGAGAATCGGAAGAGGTCTTTAGAGTTGCCGGTGGAAAAGATACGAGAGCAGTTGAACAATGTAAGCGAGGTCATCTTGGGAAAGAATCCAACCAATAAGAAAAGGAAACGTCACAAACCGAACTGGACAAAGAGAAGTATTTTCTATGAACTAACATATGTGGAGGATAGGAAACTTCTACACAACATTGATGTCATGCATTGTGAGAAAAATTTTAGTGAAAATATTGTTGGAACAATGTTGGGCATTGATGGAAAGAACAAGGACACAGACAAGGCACGAAAGGATTTGGAAGATAAGGGCATACGAAAAGATCTGTGGTTGACACAACGTCCCGACGGATCGTATGTCAAGCCTTGTGCGAGCTTTGCACTAACCCTTAAAGAGAGGGAGGCTTTCTTTGAATTTTTGAAATCGGTCAAGTATCCAGATGGCTACGCAGCAAACATATCAAGGTCCGTAAGTTCAACTAATGGTAGACTAACTGGCCTAAAAAGTCATGACTACCATATACTTATACAACAGATTCTTCCAATTGGGATGCGTGGTTTTGTGGATAAGGAAATTAGTACAACATTATTTGAGTTGGGTAGTTTCTTCCAAGACCTCTGTTCTAAGACATTGAGGCGCAGTGAATTAGAGAAATTAGAAGAACGTATAGTGCTCATCCTGTGCAAGCTTGAAAAGATATTTCCTCCAGCCTTCTTTGACGTGATGGTCCACTTAGCTGTTCACCTACCACGTGAGGCCATACTTGGAGGACCAGTACATTATCGGTGGATGTACCCAATAGAAAGGTAATTGTAAGAAACATAATTATTGATTGAAAAAGGTCATTGTTTTACATGTGTAATCTTACTCTTAACTGGTCTTGGTCTTGAAGGTTCCTTGGAACTCTGAAACAATTTGTTTCTAATCGAGCTCGACCAGAAGGTTCAATTGCAGAGGCTTACATTGTCAAGGAGTGCATTACTTTTTGCTCGATGTATCTTGATGAGGTTGAAACCGTGCATAATCGACCTCAACGAAATGAAGACTTTGGCGAACGTCGTAAAGGCTACACAGTATTCACAGAGACAGCTCGTCCTTTTGGGCTAGTCACAAGCAATGGCGAGATGTCACAAGAACTCCGTGACATAGCCCATTGGTTCATTTTGTTAAACAGCCCTGAGATAGAGGAGTATCTAGAGTACGTAGTTGACTTTTTTAAGTGGCTTTGATGACAATAATAGTATTTCGGCTATTAATGACATTCTTTTTTGAATAGGGAACACAAAAATCTGTTGCATGTTCCAAATGGACAAAACATAACCAGTGTGCAACGAAAAGTCTTTCCCAAGTGGTTCAAAGAGAAAGTAAGATACTTCGAATTCTTTTAGAGATGCTAGTCATTAGTATTAAATGAACCATAACTTAAATTTACCTAGCATAACTAACTTTTTCATGGTTATATATACTATTTTAGGTAAATCGGTTGAGGGCTAACAAGTCAACAGAGGCGACCGATGAACTATGGTCATTAGCAAATGGTCCCAATTTGCTAGTGAAGGAGTACTACGGTTGCATAACTAATGGGTTTAGGTTCCGTACGAGAGAAGTAGATGACCGCCGTAGGACTCAAAATAGTGGTGTGCTTGCTCATGGAGACCACGAGGGGAAGATGCACAACTATTATGGTCACATGATCAAAGTTTGGGAATTCGAGTACATGTGTGAGAATACAGTCCTTTTGTTTCAATGTGAGTGGTACAACACTGGCAACATCGGTCGAAATGGCACTATAAGAACTGATAAATATTGCACAAGCATTAATGTCAAGAGTCGGTGGTGTCAATCTGACCCATTCATCTTGCCTAGCCAAGCAAAGCAAGTTTTCTACCTAAATGACACAAAATGGGGCGAACCTTGGCAAGTTGTGCAGTTGGTCAAGCAAAGGGGTGTGTTTGATGTACCAAAGGTGGGAGATGGTGAACCACTAGATCCTCCAGAATGTACCGACGCCTTCCAACAAGAAAGTATGACCTCAGGAGTGCCAATTGACATTGAAGGTAATATTCGGTTCCGTAGGGAAGACGCTGAAGTTGAGGTTATTGCAGGAGTTGGGGCATTACATGAAACAATAGAAAACCTAACAGATGACGAAGTTGATGAAGAGCTTGAAATAATAGGAGAGGATATAAATGACGAAGCTGGTGAAGACCATGAAATATCCGATGCTGATATGGATGCTGATATGGATTATGATGTGTAGTTCTTCTTTTTTTGGGTAGATATATGTACTTCTTCTAAGCATTGTATGTGGATCCTTGTATGTATTTTACATGTGCTTAGTTTTTGACGTTATGGGTTTGCATTAGATATTTTGTTTTACACTGCTCTTAATCTGCATTAGTTTAAAACAATGTTGTTTATGTATAGTTCATCGTCACGCAAAAAAGTCCAGAGAAGAAAAAGTGCCTACCAACAAAAAACAAGAAAAAGTAATGCTCCAGCCTAATTTTCTAGCAACTCATTACAAAACACATTATGAGAGGATAAGAGATGAGAACATAAAGAGGAACAAAGAGGTATTGGAATCTCTTGGGGTTAAGAAAATTGCAACATCTATGATGGGATCGGCTCGGTTCCAGTGTGCAAATGATAATGGGAAGCGTGGAAGGGCTGATCAGGTGGATGACCCTGACTATATACTATCAAATGATGAGGATGGTCATGGCTATAACAGTGAGTCTGATGACTCTTTCGAGCAAGAGGTAATAATGTATCTTTTTTTAATCTTTTCTTCTCGTACTTTTTCTATTGTCTTCTCGTATGAATGAAGTGCAATATGTGTTAATGCTGGTACATTTTGTATTATATTATTATAGGACATAGAGATACCACCAGGTGGTCTACCAGCACAATCGCATACAGTGCCACAATGTGATGCAACTTTGATCTCTGAAAGGGTCACCCGATCAACACCACATCCCAGCATGGAAAGCCAGGCCTCACTACAGGCCATTGCTCAGCCACAAAATGAGTTGCTACCTGAGAACAATGGCGGTGAGTAATGTAATATATGGTATATTTTTACAGTTACATTATCTTGTTTTATGTAGTCTAAATAAAATTATGACTGGTACACTTTTTGTGGAAAAAATACAATTGACTGATAACCTTACGAAAAAGAAAAAGTAATGTGATAGCTGGCTGTGTATCAAGGGTTTCATTCTTTGATTGTTTCTATGCATGGCTGTGATAGCTTGGTGGGCATTTGTAATGTGATGTCCCCAGAGGTTTGTGCTCAGGACACCTATTCACCTGCGATTACTTTAACTTCTTGTCAATTCCATTGTTAGCATATATGTGCTTGTGTGCTATTGGAAAGTGCATGTGCTTGTGTCCCAAGTATATGATACTTCAATGTGCTGAATTTTTCTGCTAATGCTGTGTATATTAGCTGTTCTGGCAGCTGTTATTGTAACTGGTCTCATTGAGCATATTCAGATCAGCTGGTCTTTACTTGGCTGCTTTGAATGACTCTAGTTGTACATAGCTGTTTTCTTTTGATAGCTTTTATATTCTGCTGCCAGAAGAAGTGTGGCTGCGTTGTGCCTACCTGTCATGGCTGCCACTGCTCTTTGCTTACCGTTGTTTGCTGTACATAGCTATTTGCTTTTATATTCTGATGCTTACTGTTGTTGCTACTGCTGTTTGCTGCTGAAATAACAATAGTTAGTTATTTGCTGCTGCTGATGTTCCATCCATTTGCAAATGGACTGTCTGAACTGCTACCAGCTATCAGTTACTACCATGTAGTACCATCTCTTTTGTAAATGCTTAAAAGGACTAGGATACAAATAGTGTCCCTTACTGCCAGTTTGTCATAGTGAAGTCATTGAGTTTTGGTTACTGTTTTCTATTATGGCTGCTGTTTTCCAAGCCAAGGCAAAATGCAGTTTCCTATAGCTGCTGCTGCTGCTCTGTTGTGTGAAGCCTCCTGCTATGGCTATTCTGTCAGACCAGCAGCAGTGCTGCCAAAAAAAAAACTAATTTTGTTGACTTACCAACTCATTAGTATGTCTTTGTGACAGAAATCAATAGACCAACCCGTGGACCTACGCGAGGCATTCAGGCTCAGCGACTCATTGACAAACAAGGAAAGCTTCCAGTTCCCATTCCACAACTATTCCGTGCGTCTGTAGGAAAGCATGCTGCTCAATTAGCCTCAAGGATTGGTGTCGAGGTTCGAAAAGAGAGATTCACCTAATACTCTTAGAAGGCTTGCTCTAGATGCTATGGTCTGTTTCACTTGGGAAGAAAGGACCAACAGAATTTCCAGGGCATTCTAAAGTTTTTTTTGCTCTGTTTTATTTGAGGTTTTTCCTCTTGGGCATAACTAGACCAATTTCTGACTTCACTGTTGACATAGAGTGAAGTTCTCTTTAACTCAGTGAACTTAAGTCCAAACAATGTACTTATAAAAAAACATAATGTTAGGTATTTGAACTGCATTCATAATGCTAGGAAACACTTCATTCTTTCATATAGAACAACATGACAGATAGTTACTAGGCATTTGGACTGGATGTGCCATTTTCAGTACATAGGTGCTTCTCGTGGCAATGCTAGGAATTCGCCATTCTAGATTCTATATCTTCTTCTCTTCGTAACTCCTTTTTCTATTTTATCGATATATGTTTCTTTTGCCTATATAAAAAAACAAAAAACAGGTCTTGGTCTAAGACAAAACATAGATGTGGATCAAAGTCACTCCCAGTTAGGGTTGCCGCTGCGGTGAGTTTTCCATTATATGGGCCTTCACTTTTTTTAAAAATATGAACATGCTTTGTTAACTCATTTGATGAGAAAATAATATATCAGATGCACGATAATGGAGGTGTTGTGCCCGCGGTAACAGAGATGTACAAATCCACCCACTTCAATGAGGACACGCAAAAATGGATCTCTTCAGAATCTAAAGTTCTCTATGTACGTGTATCAAGTATTTGTGTGGTGTAGTCTACTAAATTATTAGAACTTGTCTCTACTAAATTGTCAGAACTTAAATTTGGCATTTACTTTAAAATGACAGGATAAGATGGTACAAATAGAGATTGAACATAATGCGCAGGATGGTGCAATCCCGATTACGCAAGAGGAGCTCTCCGTTAAAGGTCTCAAGGCAAGGTCAGGCTATGTGAAGGGACTTGGCATTAGGCCTTCCTCCTCTATTAGGACTGGGAATGGGGAGTATGTAACACACCTTGAGGGAAAGGTGCAAGAGCAAGCTCAGAAAATTCAAAAGCAAGCTGAGAAAATTCAAGAGCAAGCGGAAGGAATTGAAGCAGCAAACAATAAGATAGACGAGCTTGCCTTGGCAAAAGAGGAACAGGGGAAGACTTTGGCTAGTGTTATGGCGTTTCTTAAACAACAAGGATTCACCGGTTAATAACTTGCTGGTTAGTACATCATGCTTTCCCTATTTATATTCTTAATGAGAAAACTTGGAGTGGGCTATATAATTTTGTTGGTTTGATTTTTTGCCCTTTTTCAGAATTATACTTGTTATGAACCAGATTTGTGGTCTGTTTTGGTTTATGGTTCTATGTTCAACTTACAGCATGGCAGCCCTATTCCATTCTTTAATCCCTTTGAATCCCAAACCACCTTCCTTTTTAGGACAATAGAGCTGATCCCACTTCACTTTTTCCCTTGAATGCTTGAGCTCAAATCCAGACTAAAGAAATGCCATGAGAGTGCTTTCAATGTCCTTAACCAAAGAACTTGGATAGCGGGATTTCATGTTGTAACTGCAGCAATCAACTGATCTCTAAAGTGAACTGGAACCTTAGATTGAATGGCTAGATTAAGATTAGGCATAGCATCCACTTTTCCATAGAAAGCAGCCCCTAATAACGCAGCATATATAGTAACCCAAAATCTCCTACTTCACGACCTTAGGATCATCAATCAAACAACCACTAGAATCAATAAGACTTAGAATTGTATTTCTAGCTTTATGGAAACACATTTTCTGGTGAAGTACTTAGAGTTTTGGTCTCTTAAAGCCAACCATTTCACTCTAGATTTCTGTTTTGTATTTCTGCCCTTAATTTTCTGGATTGCTTGGCTGATCTTTGCTGATGGTTTTTGGTTGTTTTTTTTGCATTCAAACTGACTTGGCACCTGCACAACACACACCAGTAATGAAATCCTCAGCTTTAGAGGACACAACACACCTTTAGTGGACACAACACACACACAACTCACACCAACACACCTTTAGTGGATTTGAGAAGTGTTCCCAGTAAGACCCGCAAAAGTTTAGTCATAAGACCCCCAATTGCTATTTTGGTTTCATTGTAGGTTTAGCAGGTTTAAATTTCTGCATATGCATTTCTGTTTCAAGTATGTTCTGTTGAGCATTTTTTTGTTTTACTTGCTACAGCATAAGACTTGTTATGAACTAGTTTTGTGGGCTGTTTTGGTTTAGGGTTCTATGTTCAAGTTACAGCAGTACAATGTGGTCTATTTTTTGTTGTTTGTTGGTGATATGTTGAGTTGCAGCAGTTATGGAAATTTGTTAGGTATTGACACTTTAGCTGGTATGGACACTTGAGTAGTCACAAACTTCAGTTTAAACATAACATCTCTAACTTGGGTTCTGTTTCAATTGCACAAAAGGAAAGCACTTATGTTTCAGTTGCACTTCGTCTTCAACTTTGGTTATATTTTTTGGCATTAGATTTTTCTGCTTGAAGTATAATCTGTCCAAGTTGTTTGCTTCATACTCTGTCCATCGTTCGTCCAAATAGTAATGTTCCAGTTCTATTGTCAGATTGTTTGCTGCATACGTGTCAATGTTTATGAAGCACAAAATGAAGGCTACTTTAGTTCATTGATTTTGGCATAAAACTTAAGTTTACATGATGTTTCGTATTTCTATTAACAATATCGTACCAATTTTTTCTGAATCTTATCTTATGTTAATTTGCAGATTGAGTATGTAGAAGGTTGGTAGCAGAAGATGATATATGCTTTTCTATGAAGACTTCTTTTTGGATGAAGTTCAGAGTCTTCTTTTTTTTGATGATGCTACGAGAACTCTTCTTTTTTGAGGATTCATAGGATAAGAACTATGATGAACAACGTATATGGTCTAGTTTGGTTATTTTTGACATTCGTACACGGATGCATTACATCCTAAGTGTGGATGATTATTTTGGTGTGGATGAATGTTGGGTATGACGATGTGTTGGATATTATGGTAAAATAGAATGGGCTTACTATTTAGTGCAATTCAGATGTATTATAGTTCTTGTTTGAGATCTATTGGATTCTAAAATGCACAGGATGTCGTATTTAGAAGAGTGCGAGACGATTTTTTGTCACCTATAGGTGACAAATTTTTTTTGTCACTAAAGAGGATTTTTGAAGAAGCATTTTAAAGACGAAATTTTTTGTCATTAATTTTACAATTATAGGAGACGAAATTATTTGTCACATTTACTATTTTATAATATTTAAATTAAATTCTTTGGAGACGAAAATTTTTGTCACCTATGTAGTTTTCTTGGTCATTATTCATTTACTATTAGTGACGAAACTGGACAAGGGTGACGAATAATTGATAAATTGGTGACAATAAATTTCGTCTCCAAAAATTACTATAGGTGACGAAACATGATTTTCGTCATCATGTTACTTTCTGAGACAACCTATAGGTGACAAAAAAAATTTCGTCTCTAAACTTTTGTCGACAAAAAATGTGCATTTTGTGACAATTTAATTCGTTTCCAAACACAAAATTTCTTGTAGTGACTATTTCCTGTGTTTTTTGGTGTTATTTATTTAGATTCTTGGCTCTCTGCTTGTAAATTTACTAAGGACGGAAAACAATAAAGCTTAAAACTTACTAATTTGTCTCAACGAGATGAGTCGAAAAAGTAAAAAATTATTATCGAAACTCATAATTTTTTGAATAAAGGAAAATCACTAATTCACAAAAATTTAGGGCATTTTAACTTGCCAAGATTTGTCTTAGTTTAGTTCTTTCAAAAATTTTGAGAGGGAGGGAGGGGGAGAGAGAGAGAAATTTTGTAAGGGAATTTGATTGAAGTGAAAGAAGACCGCTTGTAAAAAATAAAAATAAAGTCTGAAAGTTCTTCCTGGGAGTAAAAGAACGAGGGGAGAGAAGAGAAAAGTGGGCCGTATGCATCCAGTCCAAACCTACGGGAATTTAGATTCCCTTTGGGTATTTACTTTCAACCCATATTGAACCCATTTTTAACCCACTTAAACCCATGTAAATATGGATTGATATGGGTTTAACCCATATTAACCCATTACATAATATGGGCGGGTTGGGTTGGGTTATAAGTGGGCGGATTGGGCGGGTCAAAAAAATATGGGTTGGGATTGCCACCTCTAATATTAATATATGTCATACAAAGTAATAAAGCTAACATAAACTTTGACTTTAATTTTTTAAACTAATAAAAAACAAGGGTAGATTTGGCATAATAAATATTTGGTGCTATTACAATTAGTACTAATAGTTGAGACCCCTCGTTTACCGAATCTACCGTATTAACAAACCTTGGAAATAAAAGGTTGTTTGCTATTTTTATAACAATTAATGCATTATAACTTGTGCCCCAAAAGCAGCAATTAACATTTGCCAAACATAAAAGGGTAGTTTCAAATCCGTATGTAACAGCATCAGAGGATCGAAGTTAAAGGAACGTTACAGGGTATTTGGAGTGGTAACATGGCACAAGGAAAAATGTGGGACAGAGGACTCGGACATCGAATCCCGGACAAAAGATCCAAGTCCAAACTTCAGATGTATATCTGGTAAATTATTACTTTTATCCTAATATTTTTAAAAATTATTATTTTTAAGCTTTATCTCGGATCTACACTACCTACAAATAGTCAACTTTTGTTGGCCTTGTGACTTAATTTAAACAACGTCCGGTCCAAGACAGATATTTAATTTAAACACGATAACCTTTTTTTCAGTGGAGTGCTTTATTATAAATATTAGTGTAATCCAATCCCTGAGCCGTACATTTCCAAGAAATAAGAACTCCATGGAAGCTTTCTCACTAGCTATAGCATTTCTTGTCATCTTCTTCACTATTAGCTTCTTTGCTTTCAGAAACGATGCATCCAATGTCGATGCAAATCTGCCACCAGGTGGCTCTGGGTGGCCTACTGTGGGTGAAACCCTGGATTTGGTCATAAACCCCGACAAGTTCCTCAGCGACAGGATGAAGAAACACTCTCCGGACATTTTCAGGACCAATTTCTTCGGAGAGAAGTTCGTGGTCATATGCGGCCCCAGTGGCCACAAATTCCTCTTCTCCAACGAGGACAAGCACTTCACCGCGTACTTGCCAAAGTCCATCCAGAAGCTCTTTTTCTCCACCCAGCAGAACACCGATAAGGGTCTGAGCAATGACGAGATGAAGTTGCCGCAGTTCATGGCTTTTATTCTAAAGCCCGAGGCATTGGTCAAATAGGTGGCAGGTAGTTCTAAACAAGCTAAGTTCTCGGGAAAAAAATCATCTTACAACATGATGTGGTGCTTGGCATGTTGCCTTTTATATTAAATCTAAAGTCGTAGTTTTATAGATGACACTGTCAGATTTGACAGTATCATCGTCGTATCATCATGCATGAGAATTTCTTCTCTTCTTCTTTTTCTGAGTAGTTTTTCTTACTTGGCAGGTATGGACTCCATAATCCAAAAACAGTTGAAGACTCACTTAGAAGGCAAAGCTGAAGTGAAGATATTCCCTTTCTCCAGGTCCATAACCTTGACCCTTGCGTGTCGCTTCTTTCTGGGCATCGAAAACCCAGAACGGATCGCGAAACTTGTCAGTCAATTCAACAAGGTATCCAACGGGATGCACTCTCTTCCTTTAAACTTCCCCGGGACCGCATTTTACCACGCGATCAAGGCCACCCGGGTGATTCGCAAGGAGCTCGCGGATGTCATAGCGGAGAAGAGAGCGCAAGTGGCTTCGGGGGCGCCTACTCAGGATATGTGTACGGTGCTGATCGTTGAAGGGATGTCAGATGAGGACATTAGTGAGAAGATAACGGGGTTTTTAGTGGCTGGATACAGTACAATTGCTAATACCATAACTTTTTTCATGAAATTTGTTGGAGAGAGACCTGATGTTTATCATAAGATCTTATCAGGTAATTAAAACTCATTTGTTTTTGAATCGAGAAAGTTATTCATGGCGGAGCCGTGAGAAAGTTATTCATTGCTCCGCACGATTTCAGCAGTCTGTTTCGACTTTGGAAGGCCTGAACCCAAACAAAATTTTTCCGGAGAAGAGTTAAGCTCCGCCATGAATAGTTGTTTACGACGCTAATCACAATCATCCTTTTGGACGGTTAGGACCTAACCGTCCAAAAGGATGATTGTGATTAGCGTCGTAAACAACTATTCATGGCGGAGCAGTGGAAAAGATTTTTTCAATGTTTATTTGTTAGTTTTTTTTTTTTTTTTTGGGATCAGCATTAAAACTCCTTTGTTTTTAACACGGTAGAAAAACTAGAAATAATAGGGAATCCAAGGAGTTGGCTTGATGAGTAAGGTTTCAGTTTTACGAATTTACTCTCTCTACTAGATCTCATGATCGATTGAAACCTCGTACACACTATCAACTCTTACGGTTCAGTCCGAATGAGGCTTTGTCTTGACTATAAATTTATAACCTGCTAATGAACGATATGTTTTTCTCGGTTCCCATGCCCTACTCGTTCACAGGCTAATGTACTTAATTATTTTTTCGTTTTGCGAAATTTAGAGCAATTGGAGATCTCAAAGTCAAAACAACCTGAAGAACTCCTATGCTGGGATGACATGCAGAAAATGAAGTACTCCTGGGCAGTAGTGTGTGAAGCAATGAGGATGGTTCCTCCGGTTCTAGGAAATTTCAGGGAGGCCAAAACCGACTTTTCATATGCCGGTTTCACTGTTCCAAAGGGGTGGAAGGTGTGGATATAATCATGCAAAGTTAAGAAATTTAAAAAAAAAATGTTGTGTTTGCTACTCTGTATGCATCATATATAAGTAACTCTGAGGTACTGTTCCGATAAGGGTTTTTAAAAAATAAGTACTTATTTGCAATTTTCAAACTTAAAAATATTGTATTTACGAAAATATTTTTTTTATTTTTTTTGCACCGTTCAAAAGATTTCATCGAGATTTATCAAACAATAATTTTTTTGTTAATTTGTCCGGTGCAGGATTTTAAATTATTAAGGGGGACACGATGATTAAAAGAAGAACTTCAGATTTTCTAAAACACCCTTCACCTCTTTGGTATTAATAAGAATGCATTTTCTCCATTGTATAATCTTGTACTTTAGCTTTGCTATTTTGTTGCTTCAAAAGAAAAAGGATATCAAGGAAACCTTCTGAAGAGTTGCTGAAAAAAAAAAAAAACCTTGTGAAGGGTCAACTTGAAACTGGACAATATCTTTTGGTCACACAAGGGTAAAAAGTTAAACAAATAAATTGAAACAAAGGGAGTAGATTGTAAAATTTTTCTGCATCTAAAGTATTACTACTTGATCACTCTTTGAAGAAAAAATAGTTGTGCACAATTTATTGCCGTCGTGACTAAATGTTTTGTTTTTAGGTGTTTTGGACATTTAACACAACACAAAAAAACCCTGAGTATTTTCGGGAGCCGTGTAAATTTGACCCATCAAGATTCATGGAAGGTGACGGTTTGCCACCGTATACTTTTGTGCCATTTGGAGGAGGACCTAGAATGTGTCCTGGGAAAGAATACGCTCGGTTCGTGATCCTCGCTTTCGTCCACAACGTGGTTAAAAAAGTTTAGATGGGAAGTGGTTGACCCTAATGAGAAAGTTGTAGGCTGCATGATGCCACTGCCGGAGAAAGGACTTCCAGTTCACCTGCATCCTCGCTACGTTTAATCGACTTTTCGGAATGTAATTTACTTCAAGATTGGATATATAGTTTGGACTTTTCCAGTTCATTAAGCATTAGTTAGAACAATATCGTGCATTTGTAATGTTTTCTTTAGCTCCATAAAAGGATATCCACTTTATGTATGTATAATGTCAATCCACTTCCCGTAAGGATGAACTTAACTTAATAAAATGCAAACCTCCCTTTCCCGATAGAATTTCGATGATTCGAGCCGCTCATTATGTTCAGAATGCGATTTTAAGGGTACCCGCGAGAAATCAACAAAAAAAACGACAGGGAAGAGCTCCATCCGAGCAGTTTTTGTTTGATTTTATCAAACGGTTTAAACTAAAACTGCTCGGATGAAGCCTTTTCTGGTCATTTTTTTGCTGATTTCTCATAAGTATCCTTAAAATCACGTTCTGAACCAAATGAACGGCTCAAATCATCAAAATTCAAACGGATATGGGAGAAATGGGGAGGTCCTTATTTTTCCTCATTTGAAAATAACTGTGTATAATGTATACCTCAAATGCACCAAGTTGAATGACATTGGATGTTTGGAGAGAAATAAGAAAAATGAAATCTCCTAGGAACAACATATTGTTTATTACTCAAGAGACTTAAATGAAATATTTCTACGATCTGCATGTTTGCTTTAATTATACTAGTACCGTTTGATAGGTACTTCGATCTATATATTTCCTGCCATTCAAATTCCAATTTCCAACTACATTTGTGCTCTGTTTGTTTCAATATAAAATGTTTTACATTATAAAATATTTTCTATGTAAAATATTTTTTTTAGAAAACAAACTTTAAACTTTTATTTTTTAGTGTTTGGTTAGCACATCAAAAATATTTTCAGAAATTGACAAAATAGTGTAGAGAGAGAGATGGTTTAACAGTGGAATTCAGTTTAGGAGAGGGAGAGGGGGAATTGAACATAGGTTAGGATTAAAGATCGAGGAAATTGAGTAGCAAGAATTGCAGTAGAAGGCAGCAGGTTCATTTCGAAAAATAACTCACATAAGATTTAAGGGTAATTTGGAAAAACACTTATGGGAAGCATACTTTTTTGCAACGATCTGATCTATTTGGATTATGCGGAATGGGTACGTACATTTTTCAAAATGCTACGGCACACTACTACAAAATGGCATAAAGATCACGGTCCAAAAACTAAGAAGATCTCAGTTTTTGTAAAAGCGTGATAAAATATCATAGACTATAGTTTTAATCTCAATTATAAAATAAAACTGAGATGGAAAGATTTTTTAATCTCAGTAATTTAAAAAGTGAGATTGTAACTTAAAAAATAGATCTCGCTTTTAAAAAACTGAGATTGTTTATAAAAGAATATATCTCCTTTTATAAAAACCAACATAAAAAGAACTTTTAATCTCAGTCATTAAAAACTGAGATTGTAAGAGTACAAAAAGAAATAATAATAATAATCTCATTCTTGTTTAGAGGTGTCAAATGGGCCGTGCCGACACAGCACGGGCACAGGGCGGCACGACACATCATAGACATGGTCTTAGCCTGACACGGTACGACACGACACGGTCTTAGTGGGCCTGAGGCACGACACGGGCACGGAAGTGGGCGGCACAGCACGAGCACGACACAAAAGTTGGCCTAGCACGGCACGGCACGACACAGTCATAGACGGGCACATAAAGTGGACAGGAATGGCACGGCACGGCACAGTTATAGCCGGGCACGGGCACGGGCACAACACGGCACGATACAGGCACGAAAGGGCGCGGCACGAGACACGGAAAAACAAAAAAAAATAAATAAATAAGCCAAATGGCTTTTTTTAATTTAAAAAAAGTAAACAATTTCTATTCGGTAAAAAATATTTGTTTACGTTTAAACATCTAAGATATTTAATTTAAAAAAATAATTTCTTAAAAAAATCATGTTTTTAAAAAATAAAATTTTTACTTTTAAAAAATTATCAATTTTTATTCGGTAAAAAATATTTGTTTTGTTTTTGTTAGTCAATAGGCTTTGGACCTTTGATTTGTAAATTTAACATTATAAGTTAACGAGTAAAATTTAAAAAACTTATCAAAATATTTATAGTGCAAGAGTAATTTAATACGAAAGAAAATGTACAAGAAGTGTATATTATTTACCCCAAATCTAACGAGAAATAAGGGAAAAAGTCTCAAACAAAAAAAAAAAGAAAAAAAATACATAGTAGAAATAAGGGGGCAAAAAAAAAACAAAATAGGGTTGGCTGAATGGCCTGGACTAGGACTTGAAACCAGGTCCCTAGGTTCTTTCATACACAAACAAACCACTATGCCACCAATTTACTTGTGTAATAAATTCGAAGGAGGTGGTGGATCTTATCAAGTTCAGGGTGGCTATGTGGATGAAAGCAAAATTTGATATTAAGATATACACAATTGAGGAGTTCATGGGGTTTTTAGATGGTATTTGTATGCTCAAACTGTAATTTTTAGGTGTGCATTATCCAACTTCCTGCTGGATGATTTGTTTTCTGTTTTGTTATCCTCTTCCCCTTCGTTCAGTCGAGCTTTTGTGCTCCCCAGTTTTCCCCTCTCGATGTATCCTTTTGAGTTAATAAATTTTCCTTTTGCCGAGCAAAACAAAAAATATTTAAGGGTAAATCATTTTCATCCAATTAATGGAAATTGTTTTACATGTAAAATATTTTTCTCATTTTTTTATATAACAAACCACCGAAAAATAGGTAAAATATTTTATCGTAAAATTTTTTACGCCCAAATAAACAGAGCCTTGATCCTTATTATTAGTTGCTTCGAGGAGTTGTATTAACTTAAAGGTTTTTTTAGATACCAATCTCGTATTGGATGATACCTACCAATTTTTTTGTGTTTCTCATACTGATACGCTTTGGTACACTTTTGGACATTGCTTAAACATCAACACAATCGCGATACAAAATAGATCATCGCAGATTTTCTTGTTTTGATCGGCACGCATCGCAGATTCATGGCCTAGTATACAACTAATCAGATAAGAGCATTATGCAATGGATGAAGTATATTTTGGGATCTCTCTTCCAAACAAGATCTACCCGTTACAAACATTGATTTTTTGGGTCCATTCTACGTACATCACAGTCCACAACAAACACATGGGTGAATTTTTCAGTATCAGGCTTGAAGATTTGCGAAGACTTTGACTTTGAAGCTTCCGTGATATATTTTTTGATTTGCAAAATAAATGAGAGATTATTTCATCTTTGTTTTTTTCCTTATTGTTTTGCCTATAAATAGGCTTATAAAGTAAATATATATAGAAATAGGAGTGATCAAAGTATACGTAAGATCGTTGTAAGAGAAAAATCCAATTTCTCAGTATAATAATACAAATTGAGTGTTTGGAGAAATACAAAGTTTGTGAGAGTTGGATTGATACTCCAGCCTCTGTTAGTCTGTTTGCATCCATGGTATCAAAGAAAATACCTTCGGCCTTCGAGCTGCTATTTTCATCTAGAAAATTAGCTCCCTCAAAATCAAATTTTTGGGTGCAAAGTCAAGGTTCTCCTGATCGCCCAGACGCCACCCGATAATCGGTGCCATTTTCGACGAGAACCGAAGAAATTCAGGCCACTGTTCACAAGCGTACCCTTTGTCGAAAATGAAAGTGTTCAATTATTGATCGTGTTTTTCCCATATCAAAAATAGTGTTGTTCCCGTATAAAAAATAATTAATAAAATGAAACAATTACTACTACTCAAACAAACAGTGGTAAGTATTTCGAGTATATCACTCCACAGGGATTGTAAGGCTAAGTTATAATAGTTCCAATTAATGTCTATCTTAATCCGAGAAAAATATGATTGATTGATAGTTTTCTAAAAGCAGTTTTGTTAATCTCCACTTACTTGGCGGAGAATAATATGCTAATAATTCCAAACAAATTCAGATATTAATGCATATTTTATGGATATTAATACACTTCCAAATATCCATACACCCTTTTTTGGATATCAATACACAGTTTACCTATTATCATATACCATTTGGGCGGAGGTTAGAATAATCCAATTACTAAAGAGAAATTAAAGCGATTAAAAAACATAGAAAAAGTTGATAGAAAAAAGCTCTAGGATTCCAAATCCACTCTTTCTCTCGTTTTCGACTATAGTTAAACTATTCGAATCAACCCAGACACTGTAGGATTGCAAGCCCTAGCAACACTATCAGAAAATAGATAGAACACACTCAAAAGTTTGATAGCACAGTTTTAATGAAAGTGTGATAAAGAAATAGGAGTTGAATGTTAAATCTCGGTTTGTTAACATGCAAAACTATAATGGTCAATATTATTTTATTTTTATCACGGTTCAAGGAGAAATGTTATTATAAGAGAATAAATTATATTCACTGCCGGTATAAAATCTAACTTTTCTATCATTGTTTATTATGAGCTCCACCGCGCGCCTATTATTATAATATGAACCGTTCATGTTATAGACTCGCACTATAGTATTGCTGTGCAAAAAATCAGCTTCATCGAAAGTCAATAGATATGTCAAAATTTGAATTTTAGTTCATAAAATGGATGATCTAATTTCTGTCATAAATAATAAAGAGCAAAAAATGAGGGTCATTAAAGATAGGGTTATTTCCAAGGACACCCCTTCAACTATCACGTTTTGTCAACATGACCCCCTCACGTTTAAAACTCATCAATCTCACCCCCTCAACTTTCATTTTTTATCAACTTCACCCCCTCTGCTCACTTCCGTTAAAATTTTGGACGGAAATGAATGAAAAGACTAAGTTACCCCTTGTTCTGTTAAAATTAGTTTTTCGATTTGAAAAAACTCTCTCTCTCTCTCTCTCTCTTTTCCATGTCTGCTTCTCTCTCTCCAGTCTTCCACCATGTTTCTCCCATACAAAATCTGCCCACTTTTCCTTTCTTTCCATTCTTCTACTCCTTGTCTTCTCTCCTTTCTTGACTTGAAGATTGAAACCAGCTAAGACTACTACATAACACCCATCCAATCCAATTCAAAACCTTCGTCTACTGTGACAATCTATATGGAGAACCCATCTCAATTCCCACCCAACACCAAACCATTCACACAGAGAATAGACAATAAAGGGGATAATTCATTTCTTGTTTGAAGCCTATCAAAAAAAAATTTCATTTCTTGTTTGAAAAGGAACACAGAAAACCTTTCACTGAATCAACAATCGAAAAAGGAGGAAAATTAAAGAGAGGGAGATTTGAAATCAGAACCCTTTTGTTGGGGGCCATTTTCCTCCTTTACATCCCTTGACACTGTCTGATTTTGCAGATTCTTAAACCGAAGAAGAGTACCGGGTGGTTCTCGATCGATTCCCTTTCACTGTGAATTTCTTGGTCGGAGGTAACATGGGTGTTCAATGCAGATTTCGAAGGTGAAGTCGGAGGGGGTGGTGATTGTTGTTGGGGTTCGGTTTGTGTTGCCTAGTTTTGGGTTGGAGTAATTGAAGGGAATTTTGTTCTGTTGGTGGATTTTGTTTTGGGTTTTTTGATTGGCATTTTGGTTGTAGAATGGGAACGGGTTTGGAAGCATTGGAAATGATAGGTTGTGTTTGGATTAATGAGGATGAAATATTTGTACATGGAAAGATAAATAATGCTCTGTATGAAAAAATCTGGGTTGAAATTTGGGTTTGGTGTTGGAAGAAGGAGATAGGAGATGAGTGGGGGAGGAGATGGCCAAGGGTATTTTAAGGTTAAAAAAATTTTCCCCATCCAAGTTACCTCTTTTCCATCCAAAATGATAACATTTCTTAACAGATTTGGACGGAAGGGGTGGAGTTGATGAAAAATAAAAGTTGAGGGGGTGAGGTTGATGAGTTTTAAACGTGAGGGGGTCATGTTGACAAAACGTGAAAGTTAAAGGGGTGTCCTTAAAAATAACCCTTAAAGATAAGCTCAAAGTATGGAACAAACAAGAGTTTGGGGATATAAACGTGATTGTAATTTATAGGGCTGCACATACTTGTGCAAAGAAAGCCCTTTCTTGTAATTTGTCTGGTCTGTGGACAACTACCTTACCCCCATGGGGTTCCTCTCTCTCTCTAATGTTTAGGCGTTTTTCCGTCTCTCAGATTAATAAATCTTCTCCCTTTTGTCAAAAAAAAAAAAAAAAACTCAACTTTGTCGATCAGCAATGGAAACAGAACTTCATCATTTTGATTTGTTAGCTGAGGAAATTCAACTATGTATGGAGGAAAAAGCGATAAGGTGCAAAGCTAAATCAGAATTCTGGAGACTCTCTCAATTATCAGAAAATCTATGGCGTCAGAAATCGAGGCTGAATTGGATGAAATTGGGGGACAAAAACACAAGATATTTTCAGGCAATAGCCAATAATCGGTTTCGGAGAAATCTGTTGGGTTCAATCAAGCCAAATGGGAGAGTGTTAAAGAAGCAGTTGTTGTACATTTCAGCAACAACTTCAAAGAGGATAGAAACTGAACGGCCTCTACTGGGGGGATTTTTTCGTAGGAGACTATCTTCGGAAAGTGCTCTCCATCTTGGTAGAGTGTTTGAAGAGAGAGAGGTTTTAGCCGCTCAAAAGGAGTGTTCCAACCTTAAGTCTCCGGGCCCGGACGGTTTTAATTTCTCTTTTGTGAAGCATGGTTGGGAATTTTTGAAGGGCTTGATCATGCAGTTCTTCTCCAAATTTCACTCTAACGGCAAACTCACAAAGGGTATCAACTCGACCTTCATTGCGTTGATTCCTAAGGTAGATTGTCATGTGACGTCGTTTAAAGAATATACGCCCATTAGCATGGTGGGATGGGTATATAAGGTGCTCTCCAAAGTGCTTGCCAATAGAATTAAAGCTCTGTTGCCATTGGTTATTGGAGAATCTCAAGCTGCATTTATTGGGGGCAAACAAATTTTGGATGGAGTCCTTATTGCAAATGAGATGAGATTATACATAGCTGAAAAAGTAGCTCTCATGGGGGTTACTACTCAAAACTTGATTTCGAGAGGGCTTATGATTGCGTCAATTGGGGTTTCCTGCTAGACCTTCTAGCAAAAATGGGCTTCGGAGAGAAATGGTGTGCCTGGATAAAGGAGTGTATATCGTCGGTGTCTATGTCGGTTCTGATCAATGGATCGGCCTCGAAGGAGTTTCAGATACAGAGAGGTATAAGACAAGGCGATCCGCTGTCCCCATTTCTGTTTAATATTGTGGTTGAGGGCCTCAACATTTTATTGGAAAGAGCTTCGGATCGGAATATAATCTACGGAGCAAGGTTAGGGGTCAGTGGGATGGTGGTGTCCCATTTGCAGTTTGCGGATGACACGTTATTGTTCTGTAACAACGACAAGGAGGAGCTGATAAGCATCAAAAGAATCCTTCGATGTTTTCAACTCATGTCAGGTCTGAAGATCAATTATTCCAAAAGCTCTCTATGTGGCGTGAAAGTTCCTCACCAGGATGTGCAATCCTTGGCGCAAGTAACGGGGTGTAAAATGGAACGGTTGCCGATCAAGTATTTGGGTTTGGCATTGGGTGCTAACCCCAATTGGATTAAAACTTGGGATCCAATAGTGGAGAAGATGGAAAAAAGATTAAGTGTGTGGCGTGGTAGATACAATTCGTCGGGGGTAAATTGACCTTAATTAATTCCTCTTTGGCTAACCAACCCATTTACTTTTTGTCCATTTTCAAATTGCCTGTGACGGTTGCTAAGGTGCTTGAGAAAATACAGAGGAACTTTTCCTGGGGTGATACAATTGATAAGAGAAAACTCCATTTAGTCAATTGGGAGGTGATTTGCAAGAAAAAGAAATTTGGTGGCTTAGGCGTAAAGAATCTGAGGGTCCAAAATTTGGCCCTCTTGGCCAAATGGTGATGGCGATTTCATCAGGACAGGGATTCTCTTTGGGTGCGGGTCGTTAGAGGCAAGTATAACTTGGATCCGGGCTGTTGGTTTCCATGTATGCCGGCCTCGGGAAGGGCTTCTCAAATGTGGAAAGATATTTGTACAATCGGGGATATTTCTTCACGTATCGGCTCCATCATCCAGGAGGGTTTTCGGTTACAGCTCCACTCGGGTATGGGGATTTCTTTCTGGAACCATGTATGATTAGGGGATACTACTTTTAGAGAAGAGTACCCTCGGCTGTATTTAATTTCTTCTAAAAAAAAACAGGCTGTGTGATAAGTGCCAAAATATACATATTTTGGCCCTCCAATCTACATTTATTAGTCTTTTATATTTGTTAACTGATTTTTATTATGTGTTTTTATGTTTATAGGTTGCTTGAGCCAGTTGTCCGAGACTTTGGATAAAAAGAAGATTTTAAAGAAGTTTGGGGTTCAAATGCGAAATGATTCAAAATTGAATCATTCATTGGTTATTTCAAGAAGTTCAAAGGGCCTTTGTGTGATTAAGGTTTTCCAATACCTATATATAAACAAAAATACTAACAGCAGAGACAATCTGCAGAGATCCACGCAGAGACAAATGCGTTTGGCCTCATTTCGGGTCCAGTGGATATCGATAAGTATTACTTTTGGATTCGTAGAGGCGAAACTGCTCAATTCGCCCATACGAATCCAAAAGTCACACTTATCGATATCCACTGGAGTTGATTTTTTACAGGGCTCCATGAAATAATATTCAAAAATTTATGGATATTTTTCTAGATTTTTTCGAGACCCGAAATGGGGCCAAACACATTTATCTCTGCGTGGATCTCTACAGATTGTCTCTGCGCGTAGCAAAGCTCATATATAAAAGGTTTAACCTACTGTTGAAGTCTCGGCAGACCGTGGAAAAGAACGAACGAAAAAGTACGGAGGGCTGCCGTTCATTGTTTACAGTATTTTTCTTCCTGAGTTTTCCCTTTAAGTTTTTGAAGCTTTGTTCAATTATTCGCACTTCGGTAACCCATTTTAATTTTTGTTCTTAATTAAAATTGTTCGTTTGTTTGTGTTTGGTTTGGATCGATCTCTTGTTTATTTTTCGTATCGAGCAATAGAAGTATGTTTCAAATTAGAATTTCATTTGTTTCTTGTTTAATGATTAGTGAGTAGTTGTATAAGTAGGGTCGCAAGGTGATTAGCATACCGTGGCTAGTTCAGACACTATTCATTTTATCAAACAATGAGAAAAACAATTTTAGACGGGAAAAATACTTTCTGCGGACGAACCCAGACATCGCCGGAGCCCATGTGAATGGAGGAATAGGGGTCCAAAACTCATTCTTCGCTGCGCATGGGTATAAGGCGACCATAGGGTCTCGCATCTTGCAGGGTATCTTTTTCAACCTAAAATTAAACGTTTTTAAGAACTCCAAACAGAGCAGGTTAATCCGGACTAGTCACAAGTGCTATAAACCCTACGACCGTACCTCCTTTTAATTATTTGAAAAGTATAATCAATTTCTAGGTATTAATTAATCTCTCAATCAATCGACAAGGGGTGGCTACCTAATAGCCCATTTAAATTATAACAACCCGAGTTTTTAGTTACCACACATTACCGTCTCAATGGATTTGACTCCGGACTTACCGGATATTATGCTACGTCTTTCTCCGCCTTACGCTTGGGGCAACCCATTAATTTAGGACTAGGAAATCGTCAAGCATTTTTTGCGGCGTTGCCAGGGACGGTAACGTGTGTTAAGAATTCGGGTAGTTATTTTTTATTTGTTTTCTTTTTAGTTCTTGATTTCTTTTTTTATTGTTGGAAAGAAAAAAATAGCCCATTTTGCATGGTGGTATGGAGGTTATGCAAGACAATTTGATTGTTCAGTGTCACTTCCTTTATTTAATGGTTTGGCCTCAGAAAATCTTTTTTCGCATATTCATGACCTTGAGGAAGCTTTTGCTAACGATGAAGTGGCTCTTTTACATGTATTCCCAACATCTTTGCGTGATAGTGCTCTAGATTGATTTAATTTTTTGAGTCCAAGATTGACATGGAGTGAGATTGTTATACAGTTTTTCAAAACTTTCAATCCCTCATATGAGACTCATATGCTTTTACAAGAACTATCAGATTTCTATCAACAAAATGATGAGTCTTTGTCACAGTGTTGGGAGCGATTTAAAAATTCTGTATTCTTTTGGTTTAGTTTTAATTGTAAGCTTGGCAGTCTTCTGGTTATCTTTTGCCGTAGTTTAAATCTTAAGTCATGCCAGGTGGATTTTAGGTCCACTGACGAATTTCTAGATAAAAACCCTGAAGAGGCTTGGGATTACTTAGATGACTTAACCCAAAAGTTTCAATTTTGTGAGTTGACTGAAAGTTCTGAGGATACCAATTCTGATAGGAGGGAAAAAGAGGAAATAGAGCTGCCTTGTTTTGATCAATTAACTGATTCTCTTTCTTGCAATCAAGTTGAAATTTTTCAAGTGATTAATTCTTGTGTATTGGAAGATGAAACATCAGAGTCACTTGTAACTAACGAAATAGTTGGTTCATCTGAAGTGTAACAGTCTTTTCGAGAGCATTCAAGTACATTTGAGATGGATTTTCATGACGCGACTCCTAAGGAGTCGTTGCCAATAATTGTGCAAAGTCCAGTTGTTCTTGATGATCAAATATCTGTAGCCATAGATGTTGATGTCATCACTCCTATTGAGCATCCACCATTGCAAGAGATTATCAGAACAAATTGACTTTCTTGGTGTTGATAATTTTTATATGATTTACCATCCATTTTTTCTGACACTCATCAACAACTTGAAAGTTAATTTGGTTCGGAATATGCAATTGCTGGAATTCAAATTTCAAACGCGGCTAAGGCAATTAAGACATTCTAAGTATTTAGTTTTGGTGGCATGGTCGCGAACAATTTTTAACGGAGTGCTTGAAGTGGGATGAGTTGTTGATTTTGATTGCTCTTTGTAATGTAATGAATGGCTGGATTTCACGTGATTGGAGTGAATGTCATTAATTTTTTGTATAGTTTTTTTTTTCCTTTTCTCTTTCTTAGATTAGCTACTTTTATTCTATTTTATTTTTTTTGTGAGTACTAACATTACAGGATACTTCGTTCAAGTTCGGGTGTGTTCTTCTCACTATGTTATTTCTTGCGTAGTTCTCCGTTCCGAGGTGATACCTTATTTTTCTTTTATGTCCTATATTTTTATTCTTTTGTATTCAATGAGGATATCGAATAGTTTAAGTTGGGGGGAGGGATTACTTTGGTAAGTTTTTCACACTTAAGAATCCTAAAAATTCAAAAATAAAAAATAAAAAACTTGTTGGATCCTTTCTACTTGAGACTTGGAGATTACAATGTTTACTTATTGGTTGCTTGTGCTGAGAATATGTGGGCATTCCTTGAATATTTATGTTGCATAGTAGTTCTTTTTGCTAACTTGGTGATAGGAATTTATCCTGCCATTCAATCTTAGCATCTTTGCACAGTAAGTTCTTAGACCTTGACTGCTTGTGAGTTGTGACATGAGTGCTTTCAATGGCTAGATTAGTGGAGACTTATGCCTATGTGAGCTTTAGTGCCTTACCTTTCTTTGGAGTGGTGTCACATAAATTCTTCGTTTGTCGTAAAAAGAGAAGGCTTAATCATTGTTGATCTCATTATCTTTTGTCGTCAAGTGTTGAGACTTAATACATGCCTATTATTTTATTCTTTGGGATTGGACTGTTACTTGGTTGGATTGTCCCTAGGAGAGGATAATAGGCCATCTTTACTAATTGAGCCGGTTCGTTTCTTTTTCTCAAATACTTATCCTTGCGAGCCACATCGAGCCTCTTGCATGAGCCTTTTTCTTGTTAAACTTTACCAACCATATTGTGTCTTGAGAATGGCAAGCTAATCATGTGAATGTTAATTTTTGAAGAGAATAGGGTAAGTGTATTTGAGAATATTGTACTTAAGTTGCTGTGTTCTTCCCATGTTAAAAAAAAAAACAAGGGAAGACACCAATATACTTGTTGCAAGAAAGAAACAAGTTGTTTCATCGTGGAATTGTGTGAAGGGTGAAGAATATGAGGGATATGGCGGAGTTGAAAAGAGTTGAAAGAGGGCGTACATTATTATTTGCCTTATGTGTTTTGGTCTAATCTCGACACTTAATTATGTCTTACCCTAACCTTGAAACACTTTCCTTTACCTGACGATGTAACCGAATAAAAGTCCTATTTGATCTTAGGGGCAATGGGTGGTGCATTGATGGATAGACAGTTTTTAATACTTGACATTCCTTTCATGAGATCATGTATCTACCTTAAAAAGCTTTCTCTTCATGTCTAAGTGTGCGGGGTACTTTTGTTTCAGGTTGCATAACTTCCGCCCACACACATTGAGCGTTTATTAAATGTACCATGTTTCGAGTGTTTTCTTTTGTTGAGTGCATAACACGGTGAGAATTGAAGTCGAGACTCGGTCCGGAGAAAGTACTTGGTTGTGGTTCACTTGTGGTTAAGGTCTTTATTCACACACGCTAAGCTTGGATGCCATGATCTATTTCTATGTTTTGACAGCTTTTCGAACTATTTTGGCATATGCTATATTCTTGGCATTGGCGTATCAATGAGTCGCATTGCAGGTTTTTGGGTTTCAAATAAAAAGATCCGCGGTGTTTTGTGGGTGATCACTGCGGAGAACCCTCACGAGACTTCACTCGTCCTACCGGGGCCGCCTGGGGGTTTACAAGAACTATCAGTTTAATTTGTTTTCTTTATTTTTTTTGCTTAAGGACTAGCAAAGTGTAAGTTGGGGGGTGTGATAAGTGCCAAAATATACATATTTTGGCCCTCCAATCTACATTTATTAGTCTTTTATATTTGTTAACTGATTTTTATTATGTGTTTTTATGTTTATAGGTTGCTTGAGCCAGTTGTCCGAGACTTTGGATAAAAAGAATATTTTAAAGAAGTTTGGGGTTCAAATGCGAAATGATTCAAAATTGAATCATTCATTTGTTATTTCATGAAGTTCAAAGGTCCTTTGTGTGATTAAGGTTTTCAATACCTATGTATAAACGGTTTAACCTACTGTTGAAGTCTCGGCAGACAGTGGAAAAGAACGGACGAAAAAGTCCGAAGGGCTGCCGTTCATTGTTTACGGTATTTTTCTTCCTGAGTTTTTCCTTTTAAGTTTTTGAAGTTTTGTTCCATTATTCGCACTTCAGTAATTCGTTTTAATTTTTGTTCTTAATTAAAATTGTTCGTTTGTTTTTGTTTGGTTTGGATCGATCTCTTGTTTATTTTTCGTATCGAGCAATAGAAGCATGTTTTAAATTAGGCTTTCATTTGTTTCTTGTTTAATGATTAATGAATAGTCGTATAGATAGGGTCGCATGGTGATTAGCATACCGTGGTTAGTTCGGATACTATTCCTTTTATCAAACAATGAGAAAAACTATTTTAGACTGGAAAAATACTTCCTACGGACGAACCCAGGTATCGCTGGGGCCCATGTGAATGGAGGAATGGGGGTCCAAAACTCATTCTTCGCTGCGCATGGGTATACGGCAACTATAGGGTCTCGCATCTTGCAGGTTATCTTTTTCAACCTAAAATTAAACGTTTTTAAGAACTCCAAACAGAGCAGGTTAATCCGGAATAGTCACAAGTGCTATGAACCCTACGACTATACCTCCTTTTAATTATTTGAAAAGTATAATCAATTTCTAGGTATTAATTAATCTCTCAATCAATCGACAAGGGGTGGCTACCTAAGAGCCCATTTAAATTATAACAACTCAAGTTTTTAGTTACCACACGTTACCGTCTCTGTGGATTCGACTCCGGACTTAATTACCGGATATTATGCTGCGTCGGTCTCTGCCCTACGATTGGGGCAACCCATTAATTTAGGACTAGGAAATCGTCAAGCACTGTGGTCAGTGCTATGAGGGAGGGGACTGATGAGGGCAATTGGAACTTGACATGTACTTGAGACTTACGCGACTGGGAAAACATTCAAGTGGAGGAATTAAAACAGCGACTGCAATTTGTTTCCCTGGATTTGGCCAGGCTAGATTCTGTGATTTGGAATTGGTCCTCTGATCATCGGTTCTCGGTAAAATCAGTATATAACTGGTGGGAGATTGGAGAATATGCGAGAAGCCCGGTGTTGGAAACTCTATGGTTAAATCTGTGCCCCCCGAAGGTGGGAATATTTGCTTGGATGGCTATTCAATCTAAGGTGGCGACTAGGTCTGTGCTTTTGGAAAGAAATTTGATCCCCGAAGGTCAATTTGTTCTTTGCCCATTATGCTCACTGTACTTGGAAACACCTAGTCATCTTTTCATGCATTGCCAATTTTGTTGGGATGTTTGGTCGCGGATTCTAGATTGGTGGCCATGTAGTGTGGGTGTGCCCTGCATCATTGGAAGACCAGTTTATTTGATGGGGTGACAGTAGGTTCTGAAAATGGGAGAAACACTTATGGGAAGCTACTTTCTTCGCAACATTATGGTCTTTGTGGTTGGTAAGAAATGAGTACGTGTTCAACAATGCTACAACAAGCTCTGGGGAAGTGGGTGAGCTGATTAAAACTAGAGTTGCAAAGTGGATAAAGACAAAATTTGATATAAAGGTGTATTCAGTGGAGGATTTTAAGATTTTTTTGGATGAAATTAGATTGTTGAAGTTGTAAAATGTTTAGGCTGTGAGGACTCCGCCATCCAATTTTCAGTTGGAGGGCTTTGTTTAGTCCGCCCTTTATTTTTGGTTATACTCGAGTAAACTTCTTATTACTCTCGAGCACCCTCGATGTATCCGGTTCGAGTTATTATAAAAGTTTCGTTTGCCAAGAAAAAAAAAACTGTCCGTTTTTCAAAGCGAAATTCAATTTTTTATACTCCTATCGATATCTGATCAAGTTTATTTTTGTATGGATACACTATTATGTGGGATTTACAAGATAAACTGTTCAGATTAACAATAAACACATGGTAAGACCAAAAATGGCGGCAGTGGTAAAAAAGTAGGATTTTCTACCTGTGGGCAATGCGAATTGCCCCGACTCTTTCTCTCTCCTTCGAGGGAAAGGATTCCGTTCCCCACCCTTTTTGAGAAAGGAGAGATGCTGCCGGTTCGCGGGAGCGCTTTTTTGTAGCTGGACGTCAAGCGCTCGCGAAAAATACAGAGTCGCCACTTGGGTTTGAAGGTCCGATACCCAAGGAACCGTATTTCGAAGCACTTGCCGCGCTGTTTTGATTTGAGAAAGTTAAGGAACCAGTCCGTCATAACCATATCTGGGTTCGGGAGCCAGGTTACGAGAGGGGAAGGGTTTTATGGCACCCCTCTCGCCCAATCCGGAGATCGGTCTCTACTTAGGCATTTGCAAAAGATGTTTGTTTGCGATTCTGTTTAATTAATCATTTTTTAGCCAATTAGGGCGGGGAACAGTTAATCGGGGATTAAAACTGTAACACGTTTGCAAGATATGGTAGACAGCATGTATGGATGAAATAAATGAGATAAGACTGAAAACTGCTTTCTGGATGCCAAAACAGTGCAGGGTATGAATTTATCACGAACAGTGACCAACTTGCATGCAGAGAATGGGAACATGCAAGTCACACCATCGCGCGATACACCCATACCCTCGCGCGAGTGTCAACATCCTTTTACAGGTTCAATTTTATCTCCTTCTGGGCTCTGGAAGGACCAGTGCACACCCAGGTCAAACCAAGCAGTTCATATGCACTGAAAATAACTACTTATTACAATCCGAATGAATAAGAATAACACGCAACCCTTAAACAGTGAGGGTGATAAAAACAGAGGCCAAAGGCCTAGCTGCCCATACAAGGGCAATCACTGGGAATGATCAAACCATCGCGCGATAGAGTCAGATCATCGCGCGACTGTTCTGACTGGACATCCAGGAATTGCTTTGCATGCCTGGGCTCTGATACACATTCAGAAGCTACCCAGGGGCATTCCAACAAGGACAAGGAAAGTAAAATACACTAATCTACTGATTTTAACATGCAAGACAGTGAGATATATCAAATATGATTAAACATGAAAATATGAAATCATATAAACTGGATTAGAACAAGAGACCCATCCCCTCGAGAACCATATCACACGAGCCAGAAGCGTCGCGCGATTATGTGGGTTCATCGCGCGTGGGTTCTCATGTTCACAGCATCTTGTAAATTTGCTGGCTTTGGGGTCAGAAGCTGATATTGATTACCAGTTCTGACCCTGTCAGCCCCCCTCAGAGATCAAGACAGTAAAGGTAGAAAATTATACCTTTGCTTGAATGAGTTGAATATGGCTTGAGTGAGTGAAGTGGTATGCTTTTGACAAAAGAGAAGGAAGTGATAGCTTGGATTGAGAGAAGATCAAGGTTGTATGTCTTGTTCTTCTCTTTTTGGGATTTTTTTCTTGGTAACCCTTTGAAAGAGATCAATGGGGGGTTATTTATAGGAGGAGAGGGAGCTCATTGGTGGCAAACATGGCTAGGCAGCCAGCCAACAATGCTGGCAGCACTCACTTGGTAGAGAAGTGGGGTGCTAAGTTGATGGGAGAGTGGGGGTTTAGGTGGTGCAAGGATGGCCGAGCAAACGCCGTTCAGCTGATGGAACGGGGTCACATGGCCCTGCAGGCGCCTCATCATCACGAAATCCAGCTGGATACGACAGGTGTCGACCATCGCGCGATGGAGTGGAACCGTCGCGCGAGGGTTATATCTTCCCCGCGATGGTCAATCAGTCAAAATTTGACTTTGACCACCACCTGGCAAGTAGAGCATCGCGCGAGTGTCTCAGTACATCGCGCGAAGGTCAGACCCGTAGTAAAAGCTGGGTTCAATGGTTCTGGGGTTAAGGGAAAGGTTCCACATACGCCAAACTCAAACCATTTCAATCAAAACTGTTCTCGACCTGATTCATCATCGGGGGAACAAGAAACTGAAATAAATTGAAAAGAGACAAAATGATTGAGAAATCAGATTGGGGTGTCTACAGTAGTCCCTCTTTGACGGCACGCGGAGCACCATTAGTAGGTACGGGTAACGTCAAAGATTTCTAGACACCCATCTAACTCACCCAAAGGCCAATTAATCGAAAAGTGCAAGACAGTATGTACAAATACCGTGCACCAAGAGATTGGACAGTTGGATCGTCGTTGATTGGAAATCGGACGGATGGATCGTCGCTGATTGGAAAATGGACGGATGGATCGTCGCTGATTGTAAAATGGACGGATGGATCGTCGCTGATTGGAAAATGGACGGATGGATCGTCGCTGGGGATATAAAGCACTTTTGATCCAGAACATCTTGTAAAGATCCAATATTACTTGCAAGCTCTAAGAACAGCTTTGTGGGCTTCAAATATGATGACGGGCCGAACCAGGGATCAAATTTGGTCAACGGCCCAGGCTGACCGTCGCGCGAGAGAGCCTGACCATCGCGCGATGGTTCTTTGCTAGGGCCTGAATCTGAAACGGGCCTAGACCCGGCCCGCGACTGCTGGCGTCCTTTTGATCGACGGGGACATCTTGAAACCGCTCACAGCAGTTTCAAAACTCCCCAAACTCTATTCTCTCTCAAACTCCCAACTCCAAACCCTTGCTTTGCTTCGAAATCCGGAAGTCCAACACACCCACACTCTCCCATGGCAGATCACGGTAATGGTGGCAGTGGAGGAGAAGTTGTTGATCGTCCCGGGGACGAGGGAGTGTCTATGGAAGTTCAAATGGGCGATCGGCCGTTGGTGGGGACTGCTACAGACACGGGTGCAGCGGCGACAGGCGGCGGTGATGACGAACGGGGCCATGCAGAGACGGTCGGGGACGACGGCGAGCATCGCGCGACGGAGTCAGATCGTCGCGCGATGGAGGGGGACGGAGCAGTGCAGTCACAGATCGAGCAACTGGACCCAAGCACGGCCGTGAGTGGTTCAGTAGTGGCCGGCGGTGGTTCTGGTGGCACGGGCAGTGGTGGTGCCGATAGTGATGGTGTTGGGCCGAGCGAGCATCCGCCGAGAGATCCGGCGAAAGGCAAGGATGTGGCGACCGAGAGCGAGCGAGCCACGGAGGTTCCATTCGCGTATAGAGAAGAGGACGTGCTTTTCCGTCCAGCGGCGACGTCATCGGGTCATAGGCCGATCACAAAGCAAGATGTTGCCGAGCTTTTGAGTGACGCGTAGCTTGCGCGGCTTTTGGAGGACAACCCCGAGATAGGGGCTGCCGTTTTAGAGGCCCGGGAGGAGAGAGAGCGGGAGATTGCCGCTTCCGAGGCCGCGGTGAGGGCCGAGAGAGAGAGGGCTGCAGAGGAGGAGCTCTTGAGGGACGCGGAGGCCGAGGAGAGAGTCGGCGTCAGAGTGGGGGGTCCTAGAGTGACAGCGGTGTCGGAGGCGGAGAGTTTGACTCGAGCTCCGTTTTCAGCAGAGGGATACAGGGCACCGGTACCACATTTGTTCGTGCCGTTGGGTTTTTCAGCGTATCGGCCACGACAGGCGGATTATGACCCCGAGTTGGTCTTGAGAGACCCTGATACTCACCTCTCGCGCAGCTGGTCTGAGGTAGCTTTCTAATAAATGCTCATTCCTTTGTTTAGATAATGCATGCGCCCAAATGCTCTTAAAAGTTTGTAGAGTAACAGCAAACCTCTGAAATAGAACTTGAATAGTGTACTATAACTCCATGTTTGAACATCGTGCATGAGATATAATAACTTGAACCAACCATCTGTAGGCAGGCTGCATTGATTACTTGGAACTTGAAAATGAAAGACTTGTATGCTGACATGTCTTTCTGTTGTTTGTATCTAATGCAGGAGAGGGCGCGGCCTAGAGATATCCGCGGCTTCGGGGGTGCATGCAGTTCCTTAGCGCTGTACCAGGGTTTGCCAGAGAGAGTGAGGCAATTGGTAGACGAGGCGGGCTTTAGAGAGTTCATTGAGACACTCACTCCGGCGAGGAATGATCATGCTGTCCTGGTTGCACTTGCAGAGAGGTGGTGGGATACCACAAATACTTTCCACCTACCGGTTGGGGAGATGACGGTGACGCCCACGGGACTTTGCGGCGATCACGGGCCTGAGAGTTGGAGGAGAGCCCATCCCGTTTGACTCGGGCATTGAGCAGGACGAGGCAGCCTTGGAGTGGTTTCTGGGCGAGGTGCCCAAGATTGAGGAGGGGATGGCGAGGTACGGGCAATTCACCCGGTATCTCAAGAAGGAGGTGACAACCGAGCAGGAGGCGGAGCAGATGGCCCGGGCATACTTGCTGTACCTTTTTGGTGCTACCCTGTATCCAAACAGGCGTAGCAAGGTTCACTTGTCCTACCTGCCAGCGTTGAGGGACCTGAGGACGGCCTCACGTTTTGACTGGCGTGGAGCAGCACTGGGCGCGGCCTATGGCTTTTTTGGAGATTCGTCGAGGACGGAGGTGAGCACGGCGGGGTACTGGCGGATTTGGGAGGTATGATTCTGCACACTTTGATATTCGCGCATTCATTTTGATAGCATAGTTTATTCAATGGCATCCTTTCATGCATTATCGAATTTAATCCCTTTGACAATCATGCAGCTCTGGGCTTACGAGGTGTTGAATATGTGCCGTCCGGTGACAAAGAGCCTGGACTTGGGGATGCTCCCACGTGCACACATCTGGAGTAAGAAGAACATGGGGGAGAAAAGAGGCAGAGGAGATCTGAACGGCTTCCGGGTATACCTTGACGAGCTTCGCCCCTCACAGGTATGACATTGTACCTTGTAGTAGTAAGAATAACAAAGTGCGTGCCCTTTTTATTGCTTCAATGCTGTCGCTGACCGATACTTGCATTGTTTACCTTTACAGGTTGAGTGGGATCCCTGGAGGGGGACAGAGCCTGAGCCCGAGTACTTGGCTCGTAGCAGGGCTGTCACGGCGAGTAGAGTGCTGCTAGAGTCGGCCTTTGGCTGGCAGTGGTACTTGGGTGACCGAGTGACACGCCAGTCACTTGGCTATGCGAGGTTCCAGGTGCCCGGACCGCTTCCACCACGGGCCTCACACACAGGAGAGTACACCTTGGCTGAGTTGGAGGTCTTCACACGGCCTGATGCTGACTTGACACGCCACTTGCGTCCTGACATAGACTATGCAGTCTATCAGAGGGAGCGCTTGGCGGGGCCACTGGGAGTGCGAGAGTTTAGAGAGGTTCGGGGCCAGGCCCGTGGGGCTGCTGAGGCGAGGAGGGCCGTTTCAGGGAGGCCAGGTAGCAGTGAGAGTCGCTCGAGGCGAGGTCCGAGTGGACCAGTGAGAGGCGGGCCTCCAGAGTTGACATGGCAAATAGCAGTGGTGGATTCTCAGGGCAATCCAGCTGAGTTGCACCTTACCCCAGCCAGAGTTGAGCCAGCGCCTGTTACTGTACCCGTAAGATATTGTTGCATTCGTTACTGTATTCTGATAAAGTTTGACATGCTATCCAATTACTCATATTTGAATCCTCCTTGCAGGTACCCAATGAGTGGGTGAACGAGGCTGTCCGGCGCATGCTTGCGCTGGAAAACGTGATCAGAAGGGCGGCGAGTGGCCTACCGTTGGACTTGCGCTACCCTCAGCCAGCAGCTCGGAGATCTCAGGTACATCCCCTTAGAAAATGATAGATTCCTGCTTTCGATATATGCTTGTACACGATACATTCCTGCATTCGATACATTCCTTTGCTTTTGATTGCTTCTTGATTTTGCTTAATCATACCTGCTTTTAGAACATGAAACATGCAAATATATACTAATATATACAATGTTTAAAATGCAGGCACAGGGACAGGCGGCTCCTAGAAGAAAGAGCGCAAGAGAGCCTCTACAGAAGAAGCTAGCTGCAAGGACTCCTGCTCCCACGCCTAGCACCAGGCCACAGGCACAGGGCCCACAGCCACCTGTTGGCAGCGAGGAGGCAGCCCGAAAGGCTGTGGCGCAAGCCGAGGAGAGGTACCAGCTGAAGATGCGCCAGAGGCCTGCACAAGACGAGCCGGTCCGCAAGAAGCAGCTGGTCCTGCCTGAGGTCTCCGAGGAGGAGGACGCAGAGGGAGGAGAAGAGGAAGAGGGAGAGAGCGTATCAGACAGCAGTGGGTCTGATGACTCAGCTGAGGATCCAGGCTACAGAGTGGATCTCACAGAGAGAGACGACGAGGATGACGACGGAGAGGGCGACTGGTTTGGGGATGACTGAGGGCTGCTGAGGAGCCCTTTCCCACTTTTGCACCTTCTTTTTGCTTTTGGGCCTGCGTGCCCGCATAGATAGACGAAAGGCCAGAGTGCCTTGGTCGATACTTTGATAGACATTTTGGAGGCCTGTGTGCCTTTTTGACTTGACGGGCGGATGTGCCCGAACTTGACATGATAACCTTGGGTGGCCGAAGTGCCGAACATGCAGTAGCTTTCTTCATGTGGATGTGGATAGATCACTGTGTTAGCCATAAAATTTGCATTTTCAGCTTATTTTACTTATGCAAAGGATTAAAGTAGATAAATGCTTACCACTAATACCGTACTTGCATTGATAACGTACTAAGACTGTACACAGACATGGAGACGCGTACAAATAGGACTTAGCTCGAAAGAAAATGAGAAAATATCTTATGACACAGCTAGGATACGAACAACGTAATGGACTTTTGGACATTTGCCATCCAAAACTGAAGATATCTCAATTGGGATGAAACTGACACTAAGATAAAGTCACATATGTACAAAACGACCTATGAGAATGGACGGAACTCGAAAAATATGTTCAAAAACGCCAAAGAGCCAAAGACACCTCAAAGGACACAAAAGGGACACGAGACGATAAACTGTCAAATTGCAGGTTTAACCGTCGCGCGATGGACTGAGACAATCGCGCGATGGAGGGGTTTTGAACAGTCGCGCGATGGAGTGACATCATCGCGCGATGGTCGAGGCACACCAGGCCACCTTTATTTGACCATCTCAGAATTCCAGGGCGGTCAGGCCTTGTCATCACTCTTTTCTCAGAAGCTTTTATGGGACAGTGCAGAGATGCTTTGGCCTCAGAAGAAAGGACAGTGCAGCAAAGACTTTTGCTTTGAGAAGGGGAAATGTTTCACGTATTCTGGCTATAAAGAGACTGGCGCTTCATTCAGTAGAAGCATTCTCCTGGTTCTTTCCCATAGAAATCAAAATGGCAAACAACCTCCCAGTGTTGATTAGCCCATGGCTTACTGCTTTTGTTGCTGGAGATTGGCTCTCATTCCGATCTCACGGATTGGCCGCATTTCGCTTTCTCCGTGGTGTAAGGGTTCGCCCTGAGCTCTTGATGGCGGCCCTGCAATTCTGGGATCCGGAGGTCCATGTGTTCAGGTTCGGGGTCAACGAGTTGTGCCCGACTGTGGAGGAATTCCAAGCGTACCTCCAAGGTGTTGCCTCAAGCGTGATCATCGTGCCGCCTTACCGTAAGAATATACCAAAGCTCCTTCAAACCAGTCTTGATATCACTAGGGGAGCAGCCGAAAGTTTGCTAGTCGGAGGACAAATCAACATCATGCGCCTAATGGAATGGTACGGGCCAGAAGGGGATGTAGAGAATATGGCTTTGCAGGCTAGGCGTCGCTTTGCCTTAACAATCAGCGTGCTGGCTGCTTATTTACTGGTATCTCCGAATGGGCAGGTGAACCCTACACTGGTGAGTGTGGCTGCTCAGATGGGTTCCCAAAAGAATGTGGTGCCGCTTGTCTTGGCTGAAACACTCATGGGGTTGGACTTGGTTTGCACGGGTCAAACAAACGTTTTTTGCGGTAGTCCACTTCTGTTGCAGGTAAGTTCTCACTCAGCTCACCTTTTTCTGTTTTTCGCACATTCTGCTTTTACCTCGTCTCTCGGCTAAGGTTATATCGGAGTTTCTCACTTGTTTTTCCACTCAAGGTTATGTGGTTTCTGACTTGTTTTTCCGCTCTTGCAGCTTTGGTTGTCCGACAAGTTGGGGTTACTCACTGCGCCAGAAGCAAATTGGCCTCATCTGCCCGGCCGAATGCATCAGCGAGGCATGATTTACCCGGAGATGACTGTGCATCAATGGTACACATTCATGAGAGAAATGCTACCGAACGAGATTACTTGGAGGCATGAGGCCCTGAACATCCCGGATATGGCCTTGAATTCTGCAGGTTTTGAGAGGATGGTGATAGCGGGGCTGACTGCTTTCACATTCTACATTCCTGGCCGTATTCTCCGTCAGTTGGGAATAAGCCAAGGGCTTCACCGAGCTGGGATTGAGGACTTCCAAATCCCTGCCTTTACCTTCCAGAATCTGAGAGGATACGAGCACAATTGGGGCCTGAGACAACTCGGAGGAGCTGACCCAGATTTCAGCACAGAGCTTATGCCCCGATATCGAGCATGGCTGAAAAGAGAGATTGCAAGCAGGCAAAACAATGACTGACTCTTTGACAGACTTGAATGATCTAGAATAAACCGTGAGCCTGTTAGGGCATCGAGCATTTTATTCTGTTTTTTATGCTTAACTGTTTGTGTAAGACTGCTCAGCCTGTGTAATAGAAGTTATAATTAAATAAAAGTGAAAATTGGAGAGCTTTCCTCGCTTGTTTCAAGTGTTGAACCACAGCATTCCGTGAACATCGACCCAGACTCTGGCAATAGGGGACCGTGGATCAAGTTGATTGATTATGACCGAATCTCACGGAGAGATTGCCTACGTATCCCCTTTCAAGGAATCAGGTCAAAACGTAGTTCAGGCAAAGGTTCGCTCGGGTGTTTTAGCTCTCCTTTTACGCTCTAAATTTTGCCTAGAACCGCCCGTGCGGGTTTTCGGTCTAGCGAGCTGCTTGATTGATGCCTATTTATTTTTGCCTAAACCGCCTTCTCAGGTTTTCGGTCTAGCAGGCTTGCTCTAATTTTTGCTTGAAACCGCCCACCCTTGTGGTTTTCGGTCCAACGAGCTTCTCTCAGGGATAGTAACGCTTGAGTTGATCCAGGTTAACCAGAGTGTTGAACTCGTTGCCATCAAGATCAATGAGCTGAGCTGCTCCCCCAGAAAGGATGGTCTTGATGATGTACGGTCCGGAACGCTTAGGTCGGAACTTGCCGCGGGGATCGAAAACCGGCGCTCGAATCTCCTTTGTGACCATGTCACCTTCAATTAAGTCTCTAGACTTCACCTTCTTGTTAAATGCCCGGGCGATTCTCCGTTGATACCCTTGAACATGATACAAAGCCCGGAGCCTTCTTTCATCAAAAAGCATGAGTTCAGCGAATCTCCCACTGAGCCATTCAGATTCCGAAAGTTCTGATTCCACCGCCACCCTCAGAGACGGTACCTCGAGTTCTATAGGGAGAACTGCTTCCATTCCGTAAACTAAGGAATAAGGGGTTGCCCCTGTTGATGTCCGGATCGACGTTCGATACCCCCAAAGAGCTAGAGGCAGCTGCTCGTGCCAGTCCCTGGTGGACTCTGCAGATTTCTTGATGATGGTCTCGATGTTCTTGTTCGCCGCTTCAACTGCTCCATTTGTCTGAGGGCGATAGACGGTCGAGTGATGGATCTGAATCTTGAACTCTTCAAAGAGCTCCAGAACTCTACCCTTGAAATGAACCCCATTGTCTGAGACGAACGCCTGCGGAACACCATATCGATAGATGATATTCTTCCTGATGAAATGAGCGACTTGGACCGCAGTTAAGGTCTTGTATGATTCAGCCTCGACCCACTTAGTGAAATAATCGATTGCTACTAGGATGAATCTGTGACCATTTGAAGCAGAAGGTCTGACCATGCCGATGACATCGATGCCCCATACAGAGAAAGGCCAAGGCGAAGTCATGCCGAATAGGTTAGAAGGTGGAACATGTATCAGGTTAGCATGGATTTGGCACTTGTGACATCGCCGCACATAATCCACGCACTGAGATTCCATAGTAGACCAGAAGTAGCCCTGACGCAGAATCTTCCTAGCAAGCATGACGCCGCTCATGTGGGGACCACAAATCCCTTCGTGGATTTCTTCCATAATTCTGACAGCTTCAGCACTGTTGACGCAGAGTTTGTGCATCCCACAATGAGATCTCCAGTACAACCTCCCTCCACAGATGATGTAATGAGCAGCGATCCTTCGTAACGCAGTTTGGTCCTTCTGAGAAACATCAGATGGGTATAAACCACTCTCGATGAAGTTCCATATGTCATGGTACCAGGGTAGGCCATCATCCACATCATCGATGGCGTTGATACAATGATAAGCGGGGTGGTCCCGTTGCTCGATTAAGATAGGACGGAGCTTGACGCCTAACGGTAGTTCGACCATGGAGGCTAGGGTAGCAAGTGCATCAGCGAAATGGTTCTTCAACCGAGGAACATGAGTGAAAGTCACCCTATTGAAACGAGGGATTAATCCCTCCAGGTCTCGATGATAAGGCTTCAGTTTCTCTTCGCGTACTTTCCAGTCTCCATTGGCCTGAGACACAACAAGGTTCGAGTCCCCAATGACTTCAAGCTTCTCCACACCAAGTGCGAGTGCAGCTTCCATACCCACGATGCAAGCCTCATATTCAGCTTGGTTATTAGTGACATCAAAATTAAGCTTGAATGCAAGCGGAATATGAGAATCGTCAGGAGTGACTAGCAAAACCCCGATTCCGAACCCCTTCTGATTGGCTGCCCCATCGAAGTAAAGAGTCCAAACATCCTCAACAACTGTCAGCACTTCCTCGTCCGGGAATGCGAAATCTGAATCCTCAAGCCCCTCCACGGGGTGGTCAGCTAAGAATTCTGCAATGGCGCGTCCCTTTACCGACTTTCTTGTAACATACTCGAGATCAAACTCTGCTAAGAGAAGCAACCAACGTGCTAATTTACCAGTAAGCGCAGGTTTCTCAAACAGATACTTGAGAGGATCCATTCTAGAAATCAGCTTCACTGGGTAAGCTAGCATGTAGTGTCTTAACTTCTTAGAAGCCCAGACAAGGGCCCAGCACGTCTTTTCTAAGGCGGTATAGCGTTCCTCGGCTCCAACCATCTTCTTGCTCAGGTAGTAAATAGCTTTCTCTATTCCCTTGTCCCCTTCTTGAGCTAGCAAACATCCCATAGACGTAGAACTCACAGATAAGTAGAGAATGAGAGGTTTTCCCGGTATAGGCGGCATAAGAACAGGCGGGTTCTGTAGATAGCCCTGGATCGAGATGAAAGCTGCTTGGCACTTTTCTGACCATACGAACGGAGTATTCTTCTTGAGTAGTCGAAACATCGGCTCGCAAGTTAAGGTTAACTTGGCGATGAATCTGCTGATGAACTGAACCTTCCCCAGAAAACTCCGCACCCCCTTTTCAGACTCAGGTGGCTTCATGTCGCGTATTGCCTTGATTTTCGACGGATCGACTTCAATCCCGCGGGAAGTGATCATGAAACCCAGCATTTTGCCTGCTGTGACTCCGAAGGTACACTTCTGAGGATTAAGACGCATCCGGAACTTGCGGAACCTCTCGAAGAGTTTTCTTAGCACATGGACATGCCCTTCTCGAGTTTTTGACTTGGCAATCATATCATCAACGTAGACCTCAACCTCTTTGTGCATCATGTCATGCAAAATAGTCGTGGCAGCTCTTTGATAAGTCGGACCAGCGTTCTTCAAACCAAACGGCATGACCAAATAGCAGTATGTCCCCCACTCAGTGATGAAGGTTGTCTTCTCGCGGTCTTCAGGTGCCATGAGAATCTGATTGTAGCCTGAGAAGCCGTCCATGAATGAGAGCAAAGCATGCCCTGCAGTATTATCCACCAGTACATCGATGTGTGGCAAGGGAAAATCGTCTTTGGGGCTTGCTTTGTTCAAGTCCCGGAAGTCAACACAGACACGGATCTGGCCATTTTTCTTAGGAACGGGGACGATGTTGGCCACCCAAGTTGGATATTGAGAGACTGCGAGGAAACCAGCGTCAATCTGCTTAGTGACTTCCTCCTTGATTTTCTGTACCCAGTCCGGCCGCATTCGTCTGAGCTTCTGTTTCACCGGCTTAGCATCGGGCAACAGGGGGATTCGATGCTCCACTATCTCAGGATCGATACCGGGCATGTCTTGATGAGACCATGCAAAGATGTCGCTGAACTCAGTGAGGAGCTCTTTGAACTTACGATGCTCCTCCGGATCTAACGTGGAGCCCACTTGAACCATCCGAGGATCACTCTCATCTTTCAAGTTTATTAAGATTATCTCTTCTTTTAATGGCTGAGCATGCCTTTCGTCTTCCCTTTCAATGAAAGCACGGATTTCCTTGGGGATGTCCCCATCGAAATCTATCCCTTCATCATCAGGGTCGACACAGTTTATATAGAGATCATTCAAATAGCCAGAAGAGGAGTCCTTCATTTCATAAGACCCTGCAGGGTCGCCAAATACAAGGGAATCGAACTCGAAGTAAAAGCTATGACGTGGAGGGCCGAGAGGCACAAACTCCGACTCAGAGCTAGACTTAGACTCAAAAGACCTGACAGACTCAGTGTCGGACTCAGCTATGTCATCAATGCAAGTAAAGCGCGGCTTGAAAATGCAATTTTTAAGGCTTTCCTTAGCTTCCACGATAAGAGAGGTGGGATCCTCGAGGGCGTCGGGCCCGAGCATGAACACTTCGGCTTCTTCGGCCTCCCTGGCCAAACCCACTTGAGAGAATTCACGGAACAGCTGCTCCAAGCTCCCCTGATCGAAAGATCCCAGCCAGTCAGTCTTCGGCTTGGGTTGGCTAAGCTTCCTCTTGAATTCCGCGCTAGCTGGCTCTTCGTCACTGGAAGACCAAGTATCATCCGCGAAGATCTCAAAACCAGGCAGCAGCTCCCCGGTGACCGAGTCGATAAAGGGCTCAGCTTGCCCACGATAGATATCATTCCCCTTTTCACGGACGAAGTAGCTGTCGGGATCACCATAGAGAGATCGAGGTTTTCCCGTGTATTTCTTTCTTTTGGCATCGTTGGCAAAGGAAGAGTATCCCAAACCAAAGCGGCCCTCACAGGAAGGAAACACAGGGAATTCCGGAATCCCTTGTTGGTGAATTCCTAAACCAAGGCCAGGTAGATAGGACATCCTTCTCATAATGTCCAGAGCGACAGAGCTTATGATGAAGTCTTCATCCACGTTGATGGCCATGACCGAGCCAGAAGTATCAAAAGAGAATCCCGCGAGATCGACATCTTCGTTGTCGTGCGCGATACCCAAAACAGGTGTGCCGTCCTTCTCGAGCGGGCGAATGCCTGAATCCCCGCAGATAATCAAAGTCCCAGTGGGAAGTCCCAACATGACTTTCTGATGAAGAGTAGATGGGACAGCCATGATGTCAGATCTGTGAAGCCATGGTCTTCCTAGCAAGAGATTGAACGAGGCCGGAATGTCGACCACATGGAACTCGACATCCATTTTAAATCCCTCCGCATCGAGAGTGAGCACGAGTGTGCCTTCAACTAGACGACGTGTGCTGTCGTATGCCTTAACGGCCATGCTGGAAGGTGTAAAGTCCTTCTTAGTCAGTCCCAAACGGTGAGCCACCCTCAAAGGGCAAACATTGATTGCTGAGCCGTTATCGATGAGAACGGTCGGAATCCAAAGTCCTCGGCACTTGACTGTGATATGCAAGGGTCGATTGTGGTCAACTCCTTCAAGCGGTAGATCTTTATCGGTGAAAACCACGGTATGCTTAGAGGCAGGCGGGAGGATAAGGGAAATCATCGCTTCAGGTGTGACGTCCGGACAGATCTCAAGACGAGAGAGAGTGTGGCAGAACTTCTGACGATGCTCCCGGGAGGAACAGATTAGTCCCCAGAGTGATATGGCAGCGGGAATCCGCTCCAACTGCTTTTGAATCATGTCGTCGCTTGGGGCGTTAACTGGTACCTCAAATGGTACAGACCTTGAGAAAATAGGAGGTTCGTTCTTCCGGTTAGAAGAGTTAGACGAACTTCCTGCTTGCAGATTAGCAGGCTGAAAGACTCGCCCACTTCTTGTAACATTAAGAATGTCCTTTAAAGAGGGTACCATTTGAGGGTCTTGACTATCGTCCCACAGATCAATAGGGACTTCTCCCAGTTTGCGTTTCCCTTTGTCGGAGGTTGTAGGAGCCACAGGCACTTCCATGTTCAAACCCAAATCCTCAGTCAGGTCTTTGATCAAGAGTGAATCCCAAAAGTCTGGATCCCCAACAGCTGTAGCTTCTTGGGTTGGTTCTGTACTAGCGACAAAAGGGACATCCCACAGTCCTCCATCAGCGAGGGAGCGATTGACAGTCCAAACCTCGGACCCAACCTGGATGTTAACTACATCATCGACATCCCAAAGATCAGCTGGTGGAACAAGGTCTGTAACCATGATGCTGCAGTCCTCTTCAGGAGGGGAAGGCACGACAGGGCGTGGAAGGTTTTCGTCAATGATGTAGAACGTAGGATCATACTCGGGATCAGCCACCGAGTTAACCAACCTGTCAAGAGTGGAAGGGAAGAAACATTCCCCTAGGACACGGGTTTCATCCTGAATGAGATCCTCCTCTAAATACTGGATTTCATGGCTGGGCAGAGCGTAACCCTGGAGAGGATTAGGGTCAAATCCTAATGGGAATTGCCAAGCAGGCTCGGGGTCCCAATAGTACTCCTCCTCAAGTAAAACAGGCTGAGGTTGTTGGAAGAGCATGTCCAACGAGAATCCGTCCAAAGGATCAACCATGGCTGCCTCGTAATTGGCCATCCAAGCATTATACCAGATGTGGTCAAAGGGGATATTCTCGGGATTAGGTGGGAATCCCTCTAATTCTAGCTCCGTCCATTCGTTGATTATGGGAGTGGCATAGTCATCATTATCAGCTATAGCCCACCCTACGGCCTGCATGTCAAGTTGTTGCTCTGGTTGAGGGGGAATAGCAGCTCTGAAGCGGTCCAACAGACTTGAGGAGGGGTTTGGATCCGTCACGTTGAAGTACGGGTTTTCCATGGTAGAAGCAGAATTGAGATGTACAGCAGGCATAGGCTGATGGAACAAGTCACCGATAGAAGCGTTGAATACGAATGCTCCGTTTTGTAGACGCGCAGAAGGCGCATTGAGATTGGACGACTGTCCTTCCTCGGAGCGGATATAGGAGATTTCGGCCTCGGATTGAAAGGGAGTAGGCACAATCGGCCTGGGTTGATCTGTTGAGGTTATATGGTCAGTAGGGTTGAATATAGTGGAGCTGAGGGATATATCAGTGGGGCTGATGGATATCTGGTTAATGCGTGGAGCATTGTTGTGGTTTGGCATAGAATTGGCGAGGATGTTGGGTTTTTGAGGTGCCGGTGGTGGAGCATGAAGAGTCCCTTCATCTATGAGATCCTGAATCGCATGTCGGAGGCGAAAGCAAGAATCGGTAAGATGACCGGCCCCTTGGTGATAGGCGCAGTAGAGATTGGCCTTGAAGTTGGGAGAAGGTTTCTTAGGTAAAGGAGTTGGATCGAGGAGCTTCAGATGTCCCGATTGAACCAGTTTCTCCATTACCGAAGACAACGGTGCTTCAAAAGCGGAGAAACTACGAGGTTGATTACGCGGTCGGTTGCTCTGTGGAGCTTGAACTTGATGGACTTCGGCAATTTGGTTAGCAGCTTTCGAGGAAGAGGCATTGGTACCACTGGTTGCAGTATTGGAGTAAGTCCCTCCCCCAAACAGCGCATTAGTATTTCCAGAATATGCCCGAGGTTTCGACTTTGATGGATTGGAAGATTCTCCTTTCGACAGAATCCCACTTTGCAATGCATCTTCGATGGCCAGGCCAGAGTCGAAGAAGGTGTCAAAATTGGAAGATGCTTGAACGAGGACCAAGTGCCTAGCATAGTCTGGCTGGAGATTGCGGGAGATGATACGGAGCTGATCTCTCTCGCTCGGGCGATCAGTCATTTGAGCGGCTTTGGCCCTCCATCTCTTGACGAAATCCGCGAAGGATTCCTTAGCGTCCATCTTGGTGGATTCCAACTCCCGAGTAGTCATCTTGAGCTGGGAGTTATAGCTATACTGCGAAATAAACGCAGCCCCGATGTCCTCCCAAGTCCTTCGCTTGGCAATGTCGAGTGACAGAAACCAATGGAAAGCGGGACCCGAGAGGGTTTGAGGAAATAGCTGAGACATGGCCTCTGGCTCGACAGATAGGAGCTTCATGGCAGCGTGGTAACCATAGAGATGGGTTTTAGGATCGCCAGTGCCATCGAACTTAGCTATGTCGGGCATTTTGAACTTGTCAGGAAGCTTGGCATTGGGATAGAGGCAGAGACGGTCCAAGTCAATCCCTCCAGCACTGAGTTTCTCAGATTTTGAAACAGATTCTTCCAGCTTGGCCATCTTGGCGACGAGAGCAGTCATGTCAGGATGTTGGACAGTCCTAACAGCAGTGATGCCTGGATTCTGAGCGGGATTTCGATTGCCCTGAGTGTTGACCAAAGCGACCAGACGCCCTGGATGGTCCGGATCTTCGACCATGATAGGTTGCTCGTGTACGTCCTCTTCGGCCTCGCCCTCCTCTTGAACAGTTGGAGGAAGACGAGTGTTAAAGAGGTCATTCAAGCGGGTCATGTTGGCATCTGTCTGAGCAGCCCTTTGTTGTATGACAGCGATACTAGCCTGGATGTTCATAAGCATGGTTTCCAGAGAGAGCGGTTGCGGCTGATCTGCCATGACAGTTGGCCCAGAGGTGCTTGATGCAGAGGAGGGGGTAGGTGATTCCGGAGAGTCTGTTTCTTCGAGGACCGGAGAAGATGCTGACTGCAGGGTAGCAAGCAGAGAACGTGGGGAGTCTTCCGTTGTGACTGACTGGGCTTGTAATCTGACTAGCCTTTGAATCGGATCCCGGTGCAGACGTTCCCAAGTGGGTTTGGTTTTCTGCCTCGATACTTTCCTTGGCGGTGCAATGATTCAGAGCTTTTGCTTGCAGAAAGTGAGAAAAGGCTAATAAGGGCCCTGCAGAAAACTTTAATCTAAATAAAAGACTAAAGCGAAAACACAGTCACCGTCGTCAGTGTCGCCCTTAGACTCTAGTACTATCAGACAAGTCTGTCTTATGACGTTTGGACATTACCAGTGATCCTCAGAAATCTTTTCATGGTGTATCCTTTTTTGTATCAACTAAGGCAAAGAGATGTCAAAACAGTCTAAAGATTTCGGTTCATCCCGCTTCGATAGTTTCAACTTTTGAACTTGGAACAACTTGGTGTAGATAGGCACGATGCTATAACCAGGGAGGTATAGGCAGCACAGTGCCGTAACCCAAATGGTGTACATGCTTCGCATGATAACCAAAATGGTGTAAGCATCGCGGTATCTTTCCCGTTTTGTTCCTCGTTTTCTGTTTGCAACTTCGATTGGGTAATTAGCCGAAAGCTTTAGAAGGTTTTGATTTCCCAAGGTTTAATTGATCCAAGGAACTTGAGAATTGACAACGTGCACCATCGAGGTGCACGACTCCTCATCGGGCCATGGTAAGGTCTTAATAAACATAAGACAGACTTGAAGGAGAGAGAACCTAGGAGCCGCCTTAGACATGCCTCTACGCAAAACGGTATGCAAGAATGAACAATGCATGCGATAGGGAAAGCAGTAACACGTCGACAGTATACGGGGGTTAGATGCAATTAATCTTACCCTGTAGGTACCTGTCCTAGTTTGAAGAGTGCTAATGCTTTGTATATGCAAAGGCTGGTTTTGGCTTTGAAACAGGTTCCTCGGACTAGAGCCAAGATATACCTCCTGCTACCCGCGTAACCGCAGAGCAACAGTCGAACGGTAGAATGACTCATCATCGTCGAAGGTTGTTAGTCATTCGGGGTCCCCGGGCTCCGGTAAACCGTGCCGGATTGCCAAAACGATCCAACGAGGCTTTATCCCACATCGATGCAAATGAGAATGCTAAAAAGTTGATTAATGGAACAGAATCGCAAATTCGCAAATGCCTTTTCAAATTTGGCTCTCTTTATTAATCAATACTTAGAGGAAACTACCCGAGAGAACAATCAGAAAAGCCCCAGATTGGATGGCCGGACACAAGGTCCTGTTAAATCACCAATCCTTTCTTCGGCAGCGCGAAGCTCACCGTTTTGACAGGCTTTTGTGGGATTGTTCCCAAGTGTATTAACTTCTAAGTATAGACTAATATCGATTCGATCCCCAGCAGAGTCGCCACTGTGGGCAATGCGAATTGCCCCGACTCTTTCTCTCTCCTCCGAGGGAAAGGATTCCGTTCCCCACCCTTTTTGAGAAAGGAGAGATGCTGCCGGTTCGCGGGAGCGCTTTTTTGTAGCTGGACGTCAAGCGCTCGCGAAAAATACAGAGTCGCCACTTGGGTTTGAAGGTCCGATACCCAAGGAACCGTATTTCGAAGCACTTGCCGCGCTGTTTTGATTTGAGAAAGTTAAGGAACCAGTCCGTCATAACCATATCTGGGTTCGGGAGCCAGGTTACGAGAGGGGAAGGGTTTTATGGCACCCCTCTCGCCCAATCCGGAGATCGGTCTCTACTTAGGCATTTGCAAAAGATGTTTGTTTGCGATTCTGTTTAATTAATCATTTTTTAGCCAATTAGGGCGGGGAACAGTTAATCGGGGATTAAAACTGTAACACGTTTGCAAGATATGGTAGACAGCATGTATGGATGAAATAAATGAGATAAGACTGAAAACTGCTTTCTGGATGCCAAAACAGTGCAGGGTATGAATTTATCACGAACAGTGACCAACTTGCATGCAGAGAATGGGAACATGCAAGTCACACCATCGCGCGATACACCCATACCCTCGCGCGAGTGTCAACATCCTTTTACAGGTTCAATTTTATCTCCTTCTGGGCTCTGGAAGGACCAGTGCACACCCAGGTCAAACCAAGCAGTTCATATGCACTGAAAATAACTACTTATTACAATCCGAATGAATAAGAATAACACGCAACCCTTAAACAGTGAGGGTGATAAAAACAGAGGCCAAAGGCCTAGCTGCCCATACAAGGGCAATCACTGGGAATGATCAAACCATCGCGCGATAGAGTCAGATCATCGCGCGACTGTTCTGACTGGACATCCAGGAATTGCTTTGCATGCCTGGGCTCTGATACACATTCAGAAGCTACCCAGGGGCATTCCAACAAGGACAAGGAAAGTAAAATACACTAATCTACTGATTTTAACATGCAAGACAGTGAGATATATCAAATATGATTAAACATGAAAATATGAAATCATATAAACTGGATTAGAACAAGAGACCCATCCCCTCGAGAACCATATCACACGAGCCAGAAGCGTCGCGCGATTATGTGGGTTCATCGCGCGTGGGTTCTCATGTTCACAGCATCTTGTAAATTTGCTGGCTTTGGGGTCAGAAGCTGATATTGATTACCAGTTCTGACCCTGTCAGCCCCCTTCAGAGATCAAGACAGTAAAGGTAGAAAATTATACCTTTGCTTGAATGAGTTGAATATGGCTTGAGTGAGTGAAGTGGTATGCTTTTGACAAAAGAGAAGGAAGTGATAGCTTGGATTGAGAGAAGATCAAGGTTGTATGTCTTGTTCTTCTCTTTTTGGGATTTTTTTCTTGGTAACCCTTTGAAAGAGATCAATGGGGGGTTATTTATAGGAGGAGAGGGAGCTCATTGGTGGCAAACATGGCTAGGCAGCCAGCCAACAATGCTGGCAGCACTCACTTGGTAGAGAAGTGGGGTGCTAAGTTGATGGGAGAGTGGGGGTTTAGGTGGTGCAAGGATGGCCGAGCAAACGCCGTTCAGCTGATGGAACGGGGTCACATGGCCCTGCAGGCGCCTCATCATCACGAAATCCAGCTGGATACGACAGGTGTCGACCATCGCGCGATGGAGTGGAACCGTCGCGCGAGGGTTATATCTTCCCCGCGATGGTCAATCAGTCAAAATTTGACTTTGACCACCACCTGGCAAGTAGAGCATCGCGCGAGTGTCTCAGTACATCGCGCGAAGGTCAGACCCGTAGTAAAAGCTGGGTTCAATGGTTCTGGGGTTAAGGGAAAGGTTCCACATACGCCAAACTCAAACCATTTCAATCAAAACTGTTCTCGACCTGATTCATCATCGGGGGAACAAGAAACTGAAATAAATTGAAAAGAGACAAAATGATTGAGAAATCAGATTGGGGTGTCTACACTACCCCCGATGAAAAGAATTTAATCTCTTATTTTAGTCACGTCTTGTGCAGAACTGTGACGGAAGTAATTTTTACTTTAATCGCGTTTTGCTTGAAAGCGGGATAAAAAAAGTATTATTGTTTTTTCATTTCGTTTTTATTTACAAGCTTGATAAAAAGAGCAAGGTAAAATTGTTTCAAAGGAAAACTCATGTTTGCTGAGATAGTTTGCTCATGCCCCTTCTCCGTGGAGACCAAGATTCGAGTCTCACAAGAGGCAAAATTTGGAGTTTTAGAATTATGGGTAATTTCTAAGCCCCCATTGACTAACTACACATTAACCCCGCTAACTATAAAATATGGAAAAATATATATATTACTTCAAATTCAAGCGAATTTTTTTTTGGCGCGGCCTTCCATTTAACCCTTCCCTTTCTTCATTCCCTCTCTTTCTCTATCGTTTACAATAAACCCTAGCCCTAGCATTACTGTGCTGCAACTCTCATTGGTCGATGCCATCTCTCTCTCTCTCTCTCTTGCCCCCTCCTCTGTCCCTATTTCTCTCTGCATCTGTGTTTTAATAATCAAGATCTATAGATGACCCACGACGCAGAAGCTCTAGCGTAGCTACTACTGCTGCGACGCTCTCACACCGCTTGACGCCATTAGGAATCTCTCTCACGTTCACACGAGTCCCCACTATTTCTCTCTCTCGCTCTTTCCTTGTTTTCCTCCCATTTACTGTTGATTTTGGGATAACCCTACAACTTTGATGCGGGAAAGGGATGCAAAAACCACAATTGACGTCTGTCAGAGGTACATTCACTTGAATACCCTGCGTTTTTGGAATTGTATATTACTCCTACATAGAATAATTACTTCGTTGGTAGTTTAGTACATGGTACATGATCTTTGAGCACTCTTTTCTCAAGGGTTTGTACTTTCTACAATATCTCCTAAAGATAATTTTTGCATGGAGTATCTCCGCCTAGCATGAATCGTCTTACTAGCACGATCCGTCTCAAATCAAAGTATGGAGTGTCTCATCAGCAAGACGCACCTTACGTAGTACTCCATAAACCATCCAACCGGTTATCATTAAACAATTAAAATCGTCATATGAATGTGCATAAAATCTGTGAATTCATACACAAGATTTGACGGAATAAATTTGATATTATAGATAAATCCTTAAAGTTATACAACCGTGATTTGAATGATGAAACCTAAATCAAAACATAAATAATGTGATTAGGAGTTTGAGCTTTATCTACGCCCTAGAAGAGGGGTTTAGCCGGACATCCCTAGAAGAGCGGTTTATCTAGACATCGGGGTTGAAGACATTGAGGCTCGGTTCTTGGCTTCAGTTCTCTGATTTCCCCTAATGGCGTGCGTGTTTGAAAACCAATTCTAAATGCGATCTAGTCATAAAAATAAGTCATGAAACCTATCTTAGCATGTGTGGATACGGGCATCGGTCACAAGTGAAATGTCATATAAAAAGTACTTTTTAGACCGAGTCTTGATTTCAATTCTCACCTTGTCATGCACGTACGAAGAAAATTTACAAAACCCAAAAGCAGTGACAACAATCTTTTGGGTCTTTTTCCTGTTGATTTGCTGACGGTGTCGGTTTTTTTGGGTTCTCCTCAAGGATCGGGGATGAACCAATGATTGAAAAACACATTTGCCGAAATGGGTGTCTGCTCATTTCTTTCTTTTCTTGGTTTTTTTCTTTTGCTTTTTCCTGTGATTGGGTATGAACCAAGGATTCAACACCACATTTTCTTTGTTTCCGAGTTCATCTCTTAAAACGGAACAAAACCGAAAAAACCGCCCAAAACCAAAAAACCGATGATCAATCGGTTCGGTAGCTAAATATTGAGAACCGAACCGATTATTCGGTTGTCCAAATCTCCAAAAACCGAACCGAACCGAAATCACCTCTAATATTTTGAACTCTCAAGTGTGCAGGCGGAAGATATGTAACATGAAAACAAAGTATCCCGCACATGACGACATGAAAAGAAACGCTTTATAAAGTGGACGCACAATCTCATGAATGGAATGCCAAGTATTGAAAACTCTCTCTATCCATCAATCCACAGCCCATTGCCCTAGGATCAAATAGAACTTTAATTCTGGTTATAACATTAGGTAAGGGAAAATATTTAAAGGCTAGGTAAAACATTCAAGCATCCGAGAATGACTCACTACAATTCACATAGGGCACTCAAACGCAACAATGTGTGCCCTCTTTCTTTTTCTTTTCAACTTCGCCACATCTCTCTTCCTTACAATCCCACATTAAGAACAAGTATTTCTCTTTTTTCACGATAAAATGGTGTCTTTCTTTTTTTCCATTTAATTCTTTTTTTTTTCTTTTCAATTTGTGCACTTTTTTGCTATGAGAAAGATCACCAATCAACAGAGCTCACCATACTTCAGAATTTTGACATATCGGCAGAGCACTTAATCTTTCCAGATGTAATGAGGTCCTTAGGGGTTGAGACGCGTTCAATGTAAAGAAACAGTGCTTATTTTTGGGTGGGAAGGATCCCGTTTGCATTTGAAGTGGCGCCCAATTTTGTGTTTCATGAGTTAGTTCTCTTTGTCCGCAATCACGGGCTGCAGCGATCTTCCATCCACTATTTTTCAGGTACTTAGGGTTTCCCGGTTAGTTTTATTTCTCAGACGATGCCTGAAGTTCTTAATGTCTGGTCTGTTCATGCATTTGCTAACTAATTATTTTTCTACTCGCTAAGCAATCATTAAGCTCATCATTTGTTTCCCCTGTTTTCCCGTCTTCTCTCAATTTTGGCATAGATGATATTTAAGATGTTGGAGAGAGAGTCTAGTTTGGTCGTACATATGGCTATAAATAACCAGTTAAAGAATTTGTTTAAGAGTGCAAAGAAAACTATAGAGTAAACATTACATAGAACTTGCACGCAACTCGGATACACAGAACGTGCATTGTTCGTACTTCAATGCAACAATGAAGATTGTAAATGAATCTCCACTCACATTAATTTTTTTTTTTTTGCTCGGCAAACGAAACTTTTATATTACACTCAAAGGGATACATCGAGGGGGCTCAACCACAGTAAGCACATAAAGCTTACGTGATCAAGCAAAGGATAGGAAATAAGAACATACACCTTACAATGTCTTCCAACAGAACATTGGATGCATACACACCTTACCTAAAATCACAAGCACAACTTACAACTTTAATAGCCTAATCCCATCCAAAAAGACCTTAAACTCCTCCACTTGCACAAGTTCAATGCTGGTTATTTAGATTCACAAATACACACGCATTGCGTACAGTCCAATTGTACGCATACTACGTTGATGATTAGGCTTTTGGGATAGAAGAACAAACATGTTTGCGGTATTCTGCCAGTGCCCATGTGGGGAACGTATTTTTGTACTGAGCATAATGTAGCATGCAATTCCTCATAGAGACTCCAGTTAATTCCTGAAATGATACATAGCTTGAAGGTTATGAGTAGAATGGTATTATATATATTTTTTTTGATCATAGTAGAATGGTATTATAGTAATTCTCATTTTAGAACATACATTGAAAACTAGCTATTTGCCAGAAATCTTCCTAAAACTGTTTTCTAAATTTTGTTGGGGAAATGAAGTTTTCAGACAATAAACTAAAACAAAAACTTCATTTCTAGTGTTTTTTAGAAAAAAATCAACATTTCAGACAGTGCATCAAAACAAGAATTTTATCTTCATGCGATAACCTTATTTGAACAATAACAAACACGATGGGAAACTGCAGGTTTTTTTTTTCAGATTAATAATTTTGGAAAAGTATTACGTAGAACTAGCTAGGTTCAAATTCTTTCTGCCAGCGGTAGAAATTGTAGGTTTTCTGCCTCCGCCATTGCCCACTATATGGTTATTGTAGTAATCTGAACCATTTATGTTGTAAGACCTGTAGTGAAGGATATCCATGCGAAAAATTATCTGTGATAAGAGACATTGGTATATCAAAAATAAAAATTGATTTATAAAATTAATTTACAATCGTGAGCAGTTTAACTTTAAAATTATTGATAGATAAGAAGCACAGATATGGATACGATACGGATACGGATACGGATACGTGATTTTTCCAAAAAGTAGGATACGATACGTTAGGAATACGTTGAATATAAAATTAAAAAAATATTATATATATATATGTATGTATGTATATTTTTTATTCCTAAAATTCCATTAATGATTAAAGAGATGACAAATGAGAGAGAGAGAGAGAGTTGAAGTCAGTTTGTTTTAAGCTTTGTATATATTCACAGTAAAACATCAAGAGAGAGAGAAGTGAGAGACGAGAGAGAAAAGAGAGAAGCGAGAGAAGTGAGATGATAGGCGTGTAAATGTTCACATTAGCGCTCCCTAATTTATCATTGCTAAGTCTATTTATATAATATTACTTGGAGATTAATGCTTAATTTTTGTGTTGTAGGTTTTTGGAGGTTTTTAGTATTTTAATGTGCAATTGTTTAGTTGCTGATATTGAAGTAAAAGAAGTTTGGATTGTGCCTTATAATTTTTCCCCTCCTGCTATGCTGCTGTGTACGTGGTAATGGAAGTAAAATGGGTTAGCAGAATAATACAAGACATAAAATTGATGGGCCCCGAAGCTATACGAATTGGACTTGCAATTGGTCTTCCAAGTGGGTCTAATGTTTAATAGATATTTTGACCAAGGCTGGGCCCAATTGACTGATTTCTCAACGAGGGCTTTTACAAGTGAAGTCGGCAGTAGCAGCTTATAAAAAGGAAGAGGTCTCATGCGCACAGGGGATCGGATTCGGACGGACAAAACGAAGAAAGGGTCTGTCGTGATATCTTCTTGGAATCACGCGGAACAGGCTGCTGTTGCCGATATCAAGAGGAACGGGCAACGACAGAAGTTTGTGGGAATAATAACTTTACAGTTTCAGATTTAAGTTCGTTCATTCATTCAGAGTATTTTTTCTTCTTCAAGTTATTTTATGTTTTTCTTAATTATTCGCACTTCGGTATTTCGTTTTAATTTCTGTTTTTTATAAAAGTTGTTCGTTGGTTCTTGTTTAACTTAGATCTTTTGTTTAATTTTCATCTCACATAATAGAAGCATGTTCCAAACTAGGGTTTCTTTAATTCCTTGTGCAATGATTAGTGAGTAGTCGTATAGGTAGGGTTGCGGGGTGATTAACACATTGTGATCAGTTCGGACACTGTTCTTATTTTCAAACAACGGAAAAATGATTTTAGATTGGAAAATACTTCCCACGGACGAACCCGGGCATCGTCGGAGCCCATGTGAACGGAGGAATGGGGGTCCAAAACTCATTCTTCGCTGCGCATGGGTATACGGCGACCATAAGGTTTCGCATCTTGCGGGGTATCTTTTTCAATCTAAAATTAAATGTTTTTAAGAACTCTAAACAGAGCAGATTAATCCGGACTGATTACAAGTGCTATGAACCCTACATTGTACCTCTTTTAATTTTCTGAAAAGTACAATTAATTTCTTAGTTTTAGTTAATCTCAATCAATCATACAAAGGGTGGCTATCTAAGAGCCCGTTTAAATAAGTAACAACCCGAGTTTTTAGTCAACACACACCACCGTCTCTGTAGATTCGACTCCGGACTTACCAGATATTGTGCTACATCAGTCTCCGCCCTACGCTTGAGGCAACCCATTATTTTAGGACTAGGAAATCGTCAAGCATGAGAGACGAGAGAGAAAAGAGAGAAGCGAGAGACGAGAGAGAAAAAAGAGAAGCGAGAGAAGTGAGAGACGAGAGAGAAAAGAGAGAAGTGAGACGAGAGAGAAGAGAGAGAAGTGAGAGACGCGAGAGAAAAGAGAGATGAGAGACGTACAGGTTGAGAGAGATGAGAGACGAGAGAAAAGAGAGAGAAGATAGAGACGAGAGAGGTACAGGTTAAGAGAGTTGAGAGAGATGAGAGACGACAGAGAGGAGATCGCCTTCTTTCTTCCTACCTTTTCTTCGTTTCTAAATCTCTCGTCGATAGGGGAGAAGAAACATATATAGCCCTAATTGTAGTTTAACCCATATATTTTAAGAAATAACAAACTTACCTCGCGCGTATATGAAACGTATCGAGATACCAAAAATTAATTTCAAAATTTGGATACTCTAGAAAACGTATCCGATATGTATCCGTATCCGATACGTGTACGGCACGTGATACGGAGGCCAAAATAGAATATCCGTACTTCATAGACTGATAGAATCAAACTGTCCTTTTTATAAACAAAAATTATATTTTGGATATATCCCTATCGATGTCTGATTAAGTTATTTATTTATTTATTTTTTTGCGTGGCTAGCTACTCTATGGGCTCTATTCTGCTGTGGAAACTGTCGACGGACAGAATTCTAACTCTAGTAATATGTTGGAATGACCGAATGATGAGAATCAGGTCATTCTTACTAGATGCCTAGGACAAAATAAAAGATATCATGCAAGAAGAAGAAACTTCCACAATAAAACTTACATATATGATCAACTATCAAAATTAGGCAATCGATAGTACCTGTTGTGGAAAATCACCGTCTTCCATTTGTGCATTAATTAGCAATTTGGCTGCTTTATGCAATGGGGTGGGATCTCTATCAGCCTAGTAGTAGAAAAGCCAAAACTAATAAATTTCTGAATAGTGTATTTGATGAACAAATAATAATATTGTGCACTTAGATATGTCTACCACAAAGGATATATCTTGTTTGAACTGTAAACCAAGTTATTTCGTGAATAAATATTCACCACACATGTGCTGTTGCCATCCTAATGTCCCGCATCGACTTAGTTCTTGGCCTTGTTTATATAAGTTCTCGGGCATCTTTCCCCAATTTTCAAGGATAAGTCCTATCGAAGATTCTAGATCCTTTACTATTAGAGCTAATCACCACGATGCGATTTGAGCCGCAAATAGGACGATGCGATCTATAGGCTGGATTAAGATTGCAAAATTGATAGGTACGGAGCTGCCAAAAATGGGGCACTCAAAGTCTATAAAGTGGGGCATCGTGGAGGTAGACCCCGGAGCATGGTGGTATGTTACGATCTTAATTAATGTTCTACATCGGCTCAGTTTGAGCTTGGCCAGGTATATTATAAGCTCCTGGGTACCTTTTCCTTGCAAGCTGGTTTTCAAGGTGAGTTCTTCCGAGAGCTTTGTATCATGAGCATTTCTATTCCAAAAATATTTTGGGGCTATATTTGGTTTTCATGAAACATGACATACGTTCTATATTTGAACTCTTTAAATTAAGCAATCTCCATTTACCACACACAAAAAAAAAAAGTTGTTTCTTGAGAAGGATATTTGTGCACTATAGATCCCGAAACAAATAAATTTGAATGAATAAAGGAACTTACAATTCATCATAATAAGTAAATACTCACCTGCCCGGCAGAAATGAGACCCAACATAGCCCATGACGTTTGTACAAAATTTGTTCGATTTCCTTCAAGCGGTTTGTATATCTGTTTTTAAGAATGACATAATCAAATAGAAACCAAGTAGTTAGATAATAGAGATACAAAACAATCCAAAATAATACTCCGTATGATTGTTTTGGATTTCCTTTTAGTGAATTTCTTTAAGCTTATGGTCACAATTAAAAAAATAGAAAATAGACAAACACAAAAAAAAAAAAAATCTAAAAAAGAACTTAGGCCAATTGTGGCTTAGAAAGCTAGTAATATATTTCTTATTTTACTTGGCAATTATTTCTCTTGCTTGGTTTCACATAAAAGCCAACATTGTGTGTAACCAAGGTTATTCTACATACCCTACCGGTTTTGACATTGGTTTTTTTATTGGTAGGGTGCATACTAGTACCGATGTATGTAATTACAAATTCCATTTTTTATATATCCATTTGATTGTTATAAATACAACATACGTAGATATGTTTTAAAATTTTGAAATATCCATTTGACATGAAAATTGTACTAAAAAACAATAATTAGAGACACTATGAAGATCATATATCAGAGAAACTGAAATAATAAGTTCTTAAGTACAAAAGAATGAATTAGCTGTTTTCAAAATATATCAGTACAATAGTTCTTTGCTGTAGGGAATTAGTTCCTAGAAAACAAAAATAAAGAAATGCGGATATGCATGACCGGTACTGGCTAGTACCAATTAGTAATTTAAAAATCCGACATGTATCGGCCGGTACCACGGTCAAAGTACCAATTGCACCAAATCGGTGCATTTCGCCCGACTTTTTTTTTTTTATTGACATTTCTTTTATTGACAACCTTGATAGTAACAGATGATAGAAGAGGTCAATTACCATGAGTTGGCTTGATTCCTGGCTTTCCCCCCAGCCACCTTCCTCATTTTGTATTGAAAGCAAAAACTGAACACCTCTACGAACTGATTGACTATTGCCATATGTACTCCCAGCAGCAGTCAACCCTCCTAACGCGAAATATGTACCATAGATGTAGCAAATTCCCCAGTAGCCATACCTATCGATGTTTATAATCGGCTTTTGGTTAAGTCACAACTCTATTGCATTTTAGTATCTCACGGGAAAAAAAAACAAATCATGTATCCATTTCTGATATGCTCAAGTTAGTTCAAAATTAAAGAAATGAACCCACCAAGAACCGTTAGGCTGCTGTCTCTTTTCAACGAAACGCACTGCTCCTTCCACAGAAGTATCTATTTCCTTCCCTCGATACCCTGGGTATAAGCGTTTGAACGATAGTAAAGCTTCAATTATGGCTGCAGTATTCTCGAGGTGCCTAAATTCCAATACAGCAGCTGTCAATAATAGTTGTTTAAGCTACGAAATTTTTTTCAGGGCTGATACAATGAAAGAAGTAGCACAGGAGCATACTCTCGCTCTACCACAATGTCTGCAAAAAGTTCGGAAGGATTCAACGCCTGAGCCAAAAAGGAAAAGATGAGAGACCATATAAGTAATTAAGTTTTGAATTGTTTCGTAACTAGATTAACAAAAGCGCAACATTCCCTCAGAGTCCAAACAAGGCCTCATTTGAGTAGCCTATTGTAATTTGGAGATACAATTAAGAGAAAAGAAAACAAAATATTGATAGCTACTTACTGTTTTACAACAGAACGATAGGAATTTAGAGTAAGGAAACAACTTACTTCTAAATATGGCTGTGGAACTGCTGGTTCCCAAATAGCAAAACCACCACTTTCGGGGCTCTACATTAAATGACATAAAGAGTCAGAGTTCGAGCCAAAATGTCTAAACTAACAAGATAAAATGTTGTTCTTACATAGAAGTACAAGAGGATGTCCACCGCCTCGTACAGTCGTTCAACATCCACTTTTTCACCGGCAACATCAGGTGGCATTTGCGAAAGTAGTAATAGACTCTGTAGAAAGGTTGGTTGATTAAAAAATTGCTTTTTTGAATTTCAAGTAATCTTTCTAAGTATAGTGTCGTGGAGCTAATGAGACTAAATTACCTTCAGAGCTTCAGCTGTGCAGTCTGAGACAGCCCAACCTTGATCTTGATCAGAGAAAGTCCATGCCCCTTTAGAAATGTGACGGTACATTTTCTTGAAATCCCCAGGAAGGTTTTCTTTGATCTTCATAATTTGTGACGAAAGATGAATAAGTTGAAGAAGTTGTACAAAGTTTTAATTTTCTTGCGGTGAATAGAAAGATACCTGTGATTCTTTTATGTAAAAATGCGCCCTTTGAAGAGCAACTCCATATTCATCAGTTAGATTACTTGCTATAATGGCTTGAGTCAAAAGACTACAATCCCATAATTGACTGCCAAAAGTCTGCAATCCAAGTCACAAGTGAGCAAATGGGTACTACACAGAACTATGTTAGACAAATAAAGCAGATGATCAAACAAACACAAACAACATTGTAATTTTGTAATGCGAACCTGCATTTTCATTCCATCTTCTGCAAGCCACAAGAAATCGGGAACTCTGGCAAGGTGATACTTGAACTCATCACCATTAGGGTCCTCTGCCCACCAACACATCATTTCTAAACTCTGCGTTGCAATAAACGAAGTTTACATCTTTACAGAGATAGATTCATAGGACAAAACCTTATCTATGTGTTAAGATAAGATGAATTACACAAGCTCAAATATCTTGTGAATCAGACAAATAAGAACTATAACGCTTTGACACATGAGATCGCAAAGTGGAGCTCGCCGGCCCTTACAAATGTTATCGATTCTAGCACTAGAAAGTTGGTTCCACATTATGAAACTTCGACTTTCTACAAAAAAATGTGGTACGTTATCACAGACTTATTAGCAGCGAAATCATTGTGCACTGAGAAGTGCCTGTTCTCATTTTATTTCTTAAAGATTCATTTAGTCTACCGAAATGGTTGTATATCATCCAGGCCTAGAGACTTGGCATTTTTGCTTCTGATATTAAAAAGATGAAGGCCTTCTTTGTATTACTCATTTACTCACCTTTTCTATTGCTCCTAGAGTAATGTATCCGGAACCTTCTGCTCCATATCGCATGTGGTTGATTACTTTTCGAAGAGCTTTCTCTCTAATCTTTGAAAACGGCCACTTGTTTATGACCGGCTCGCTCACATAATGAAGACCATCCCAAAGCAGATCTTGGATGAATGTGTGAGGGTAATAGACATCCTCCTGCATTGAAATTTAGTGCCAAATTAATCGTTCCTATGATTGTATGCAGACATATTTGTAGGAGCATGAGTTTGCATTCCTATCCAGAATAAATTAATAATAGGCAGGGTACAATAAGTTATGAAGAATTTAGGCTAATATAGGACTCTGACCTGGGGCTAGAGAAACCCTTCAATAATAAGGCACGGTCATGGTTAGAAATTCACAAAGAATTTGTGTATACATGATTTTTTGATGATCACATCTATGCTAGAAGTGTTTTAAGTAGTAGTGTGGATTAAATATTAATATCTCTGTCATAGACACCAAATAAATGCCGAAAATATTGTGAAAGAGTGTCGGACATGTATCTGAATGGAGATCATTATTTCTTCATTACGGACACGAAAAAAGATTTGTACCGAACATGTTTCTGAAAGCTTCTCAAAAGAGTCATGGTGTCCTTACAACAACAATGGCATGCACCAACCTTAAATGTTGCTTGAAATACAATGGGAATTCATGCACCAACCTTACAACATCTATGGCGTGTTTTATTCCAGTCTATCTCTTCATATGGCTGTGTGTACATTTCTTGTCTCAACGATTTGACAAGTTCCGTAATCGGCCCCACGGACTTTCTCCCATATAAATACGACATTGCCATGTAAGTTGTGCGAGTATAACACCACATTTTTGCTGAATTACACAAAGGATGAAATTAAAGTCAGGTCAAACCACATAATAAAGCTTCTAGAGTTACAAAGAATCGGACACATATTTAACTCTTCTGCAAAGAATTCTATTGGACACAAAAGTGCCTTTAAATTAGGCTGCTGATTTTGTCACTCCCTTATTTGTTAACGTCACACCTCTGCAAGTGTATTTTTGGTGCAAAAATACCATTGCAGTAGAGTGGCGTTAACAAATAAGGGAGTTGCAAAATTATTTCCCTTAAATTAAGTTGCTAGTATGACTCAATATTCAGTTCACCTGGATGGAAGGGTAAAAACGAAGGGAAAAGCCAAAACTCTGGGGGCACTGGGTTGCATCCTGACCATTCGTACACTCCAAGAATCTGTACAATAGAATTTAAACAATGTTTAAACCATTCATGTCCTGTCAAACAATGACACAAAGAAGACAAACATATAATAGTGCCAACGCTCAGTCGTCCGATTCGCTCAGTTGTTGTTTGAGGTGCAGTTCAAAACAGCTAGAATATTTTAAGATTTTCAAAACGGCTAGAATATTTTATGATTTTAAAGCAACGAAATGAGATATCAAATGTAAGAAAGATATGTATCTGTATCTATTCTAACAAATGAAGAGAGAAACCGTAACTGTGAAATTAAAAACTATCGATCCTAATAATTGCAACCCACTTTCACGTTTTATCCTCTAAACTCTCTTGTAAGAAATCAATTTTTTGACCAACTGAGGGTAATTGTCCTATATTTTGATGTGCAAAATATTTTAGATCCAAACTGCTTAGGTTAGAAGTAGACTTCACAAACTTTTCAACGGTCCAAAGAACACGCAAATTCGAGTTAGGAGTATCCGGAGCGAGCCTACAAAGTTTAGTTAGTTGTGCAGAGTTAAAGTATGCCAGAACCAAAGTAGCGATCGACAGATCGTTCTATTTTTGTGGTCGACACTTCAAGTGGCGATCGCCATATTCTTTTGGGCACAGTGCTTTCCAGAATGCTGTTATGCTTCACAGTAGTCTTCTCGATCCAAACTCTTTCAATGTGATCATTTCGACTTGTCCAACACTCTCCAAACACTTCAAGAGAGAGTTTTGATGGAAATTAATTCATATTTTTGGATTACACTAAGGCTGCTGATTTTGTCACTTTCTTTTTTGTTTACGCCACTCTCTTGCAAAACACTTGCAGAGGAGTGGCGTTAACAAAAAAATGAGTGGCAAAATCATTTCCTATTTATTATCTCTAACGCTACATCTTTCACTTTGTAAATAAGGCATTCCTGATACGTTTTTAACCAGATTTTCCTACTCTCTCATACAAATTCACGTACTCTCATCCACCCACAGCCATACACATCCATATTCTCTTGAGTATTCAACCCCCGCAGTCTAGCAAATTAGTGAGCAGGCTAAACACATAAAGAGTATCTCTTTTCCTTGTGCGCAAGGTTGTAGACCTAACGTTTTGAGCAACTTTTATCACCAATAATATTGCAGATAGAGTTTATCTCTTTTCCTTGTGCGCAAGGTTGCTCGTTGCTACGAGTTGTTTATCTCGTTTGGACTAATACGCTAACTAGTCTTTTGTGAATTCTGTTGCGTCATATAACCTTTGGGCTAGTCTTTTTTATTTACTTCACACTGTTTTTCTTCAATTTCTGATGTTCTTCTGTTTTTAGCTATTCTGTTGTAATGAAGAGTGGCGATTGCCACAATTTTGTGATGATCACCAAGTTTGTATATTGCATGTGGCGATCGCGAGACCTTAAGTGGTGATCAACGGATAGTTGTGTCAATTGCCAAAAATTTTTGGCTCTAGCAATCGCTAGATTCTCTTTCGAATAGAGACTCTGTTTTCTTGTTTTCTGCATGCTTTACTTGTTCCCTCCCCCGTTTGTGCCAGAAATTTCTGTTCGACAAAGACTCTGGTTTCTTGTTTTTTGCATGCTTCCCATGTTCCCTCCCCCTTTTGTAGTTTTATTAATTACTCATTCTCACCCTTATCCGTTTAATTGCTAATTAAAACGTACATGCAAAATCAATGGAATAATTAAACTGAAACCTTTAACCTTTTGGTTGGGCGGGAAAGGGTGACTAACACCTTTCCCTCACCGTACCCTTGGCTCCTAAATTCAAAATCTCGACCTTTATGGTTTCTTGGTTTCTAAGCAACTCTAAGCCGCAACGGGCACTTTTAGTCAAACAAGACATGTTGTAACGGTGTCCAAAAGAGATTAGTTTGACTAATTGAACATCTTGTGTGGTAAGACCTCGGAAGAGGGGTATCCACATGTGCCTTTTTGGTGCGGTGGTTACTTTTCCTCTTGGATCAACCGAAAAAAAAGCCAAAAAAAATGACACATCTTACGGGGTAAAATTTTGCCACAAATTGTTAAGAGAACCATGTTTAGTAAGCTTTACCGAAAGATAGAGTTTGCCCCATGAAGGTGCCGCAGCTGCGCCACCATGATCAAGTATCCATTTCCGAGCCCTTTCCACTTCCTTGTTTTCTCCGTCATAAGGCCCTTTTCCTAACAAACGCAACGCAACGTAGCTAAGTGTCGAGCCAATCATGGTACTATGACCTCCTACGCAGAATCCCCATCCTCCATCATCATTCTGCATAGTAAAAACATTCACAAATTCAGATAACAGATCACAAACATGAATTTTCGAAATGAAAACGGCTATGGACGTCACGAATGTGCACATGCATAGCGAATATATGTGTCTTGGGATCCGTTCTATGTGTGTGAGCCCCACACGTATAGTGGGAATCACGTTTAACAGTTGACAGTTCTAAACACATATGTCAAGATCTATGTGTGGCATTGCTCTCTGAAATAAAAAAATACCACGGGTAAAGTGCACAGATGTGCGGGAAGATGGAAAGTGTTCTATGTATGTGGGCCTTACACTTACCTTCTATGTGGAACTCACGTGCATTGGACGACAATTTCGGATACATTTGTATCAGGATTTGTGCATCCCTTATATGTGTGTTTCATTGCTCTTTGAAATTACAGCCCGACTATGATTTTGTGCACACATATTTTGCACGGATCATAGTGTGAGGCCCACTTCAAAACCCATATAAACGATTCTTAGGTATAAATATATATCTTTTCGAGTTATCATTCAAAAATCAGTTGAATCAGATAATTGTAAGTGCTTGATTAATTTTTTAACTTTTCATTCTAATTTTTGGATCTATAATCTGAATGTAAAAGTTAGAACATTGGATTAAGCACTTACAGTTATCCATTCGAGCTGATTTTTGATAGTGCTACTCGAAAATATATTTCAAATTTATCGGACAGTTCGGATTGTTTGTGTGGAACCTAGAGTGGGTCTCATACCGTGATCTGTGTCCAAAGACTCTCTTTTGAAATAAAACTACACTACAAGCACAGAATTAGGCGCCACAAGTCTGAACACAGTTACGTCCGAAAATGTTCGATGTATGTGGGTCCTATACCGCACATGCATCGGACAATTCCTGACACATTTTTGTTAGGATTTGATCATCACTGATTGTGTCAACAGCCTTTTTTTTTTTTTTTTTATCACTATATATATACCTGGTGATTGTAAAGGTACCGAATCATCTCCTTCTTGTGCTCTGCTGTTAAGACGGTGTTGATTTGTCCGCTTATGTAAAGGCAAATGAGCTGCAAATTCCAATTAATAGATAGGGAAAATTAGAGAAAACCATCGACCAATTATAATTGGGCTATGTTAGTTTCTATCTAATTATTCTAAATAGGAAGAACACATTGCAACAAATTATGCGCAAATCTTTTTCGAAAATTGTAAATGAATGATTTAATTCTGTTTACATCCTGGATCATACTTTCAACTAGAAAAAATATTTTAATCGACGGATATCAGTTATTTTGTGAGAACCGAATTCCGCGGAAAAATAGAAAATCCATTTTGGGTGTCTGAGAAACAAATGGAATACTTCCTCCGTCTCTTATTTAGAGTCCAGTATTCTATTTTGGGTCGTTCCTCAATAAGTGTCCATTTTGTAAAGTTAGTGGGTAAAAATTGGTATATTGTCTATTTTGTCCCTAAAAATAAATTTCATTTTGAAAAATTAGTGAGTAAAAATGTAATGATGATGGATAAGTAGGGAAAGTAGAGAAAAAAATTGATGTGAAAAGTATAATGATGATGTCTTTTTAATAAGTTGAAGTTACGAAGCAAAATACATAAAAAATGACTGAGGAAGTATCATTTATGTTATTCACAATTTTTTGACAAAGGGACTGGACCGTCTAATCTAGCCGCTTTTTGGGCCATTGTTGGATTTCCTAGCTTTAATGACGGGACCATTAAGTTTTGTAAACCTTGTCACATACACATTGGCCACCCCAATCATATTCATCAGATATCAGTTGCCATTTTTCCGAAACATATATATGACTTGAAAATTGGTAACTATAAAGTTTGAAATACTGCATCGGAACCCTTTTTTGCCACATAGATATAACCGATCTCCGATAAATATACCTCTCGATGTGTTTGATGTTTTCAATAAAAGCTAAGAAAATAAATCATCTCAATTATGGAAGTAGGCTCGGATAAGGCCTTAAAAGTTTCTAGTGGGCCAAAACTAGATGATCTCTCAAAAGGGACTTGATGAGAGGATCTTCCTCATTGCAAACCATAGGAAGTACTAACTAACATTAAATTTTTTATTTTGCTAAGCAAAAAGAATTTACTAACTAACATTATTAGCAAAAGTATGTACTTACCAGGGGAGGTGTGAAGAAAAGCGGGCCAGCATTTTCAGCTGGCCAGTGACCATCTTTCGATTGAGTCGCACAATTCAATCGAACAGCTTTTCTGAGAGCAGTTGTAACAGCTTCGTAGTCCACTTGTTCCTTCTCCCCTAGTCTCACTGGTGGTATGCTCAGATTGACGTTGCAGTTTTCCTTTTTAAGCTGGGTCGTTGGTTTTATCGAGTCATGCAAATCGATGAGAGAAAAAACGATTTAGAATTTTCTGCATCTTCATTATTTTCTTTTCTTGAACAGAATTCTACACCTTCAAGTTCAGGTACTTTAGCTATGATTCCGTTTGGAAGTCCATTTGGCTTTACTCATCCCTAATAAAATTAAAGCATTGTCGCCCCTATGGCTAATGTATTTGCCATCAATAATCGTTGCTCGGATATGATTGTGGAAGGTGATTCAGCCCAAGTTATTAATCCAAGCTATGAACCAGGCAGGAAGCTCACTTTCAGATTGCGATTCGATATATATTACTAGTACACTGTCGGAAATGTGTTTCCTCTTTTTCATCGTGTGCTTTTGTTGTGAAAATAATATTGGTACCGATGGTATCGTAGGGAAAATGCACCGTCAGCCGTGCCGGGCCATCTTCGGCCACCGGACGGCCGATCCGAGCTGTCCAAAATTTTTTTAAGAAAAACCCAAGTGGGTTTGGGCAGGAATCAACGGCATCCGACATATGTAGGTATTCGATCCAAGCACCTATTTTTTCGTATATACATGTTCTATTTTTTCGTATATACATATATAAACAAGTATATACAAAAAAAAATACGTGTTTGGATCGAGCACCTACGCATGTCGGATGCTGCTGATTCCTGCAAATACCCACTCGATTTTTTTTTTTTAAATTTTTGGACAGCTCTGATCGGCCGTCTAGTATAAACATGTATATACGAAAAAATAGGTGTTTGGATTAAGCACCTATATATGTTGGATGCCGTTGATTCCCAAGCAAACCCACTCGATTTTTTTTTTTTAATTTTTGGACGGCTCGGATCGGCCGTCCAGTGGCCGAAGACGGTCCGGCACGGCCGTCGGTGCATTTTTCCTACACTATTGGTCGGTATCAATAGCAGTATTCGGCTATTCCTTTTGTTATTGCAAAACGTACTTGTAATAGGGTAGTCCACCCGTTAGCTGAAAAGTCCTGGTTGGAACTTTGGGGGTTCCTGTCCCTCAATGCCTCACCAATGGACCGAAGGGGGCTGCTATCCCCAAAGGGATAGCAGCATGCTGTTGTGCCCCATTTTGGGGTCCATCCCGATCTCGCTCCGATAATCAGAATCGTTCACTTTGTAGAGCTTGTCGAGACGAACAATTATGAAAAAAATCAGCTTAATTGGATATTATTAAGTGCATGATCGGAGCCTTTTTATCTTGAAAAGAATGGATTCGAAACACTGGATCAAATCCACTGTAACCCATGGACTGAGAGTTATATGGGTTCCGATCAGACACTTAATGATATCCAATTAAGCTGATTTTTGGCATAGTTCTACTCGACAAGCTCTACAAAGTGAATGATTCCGATTATCGAAGCGAGACCGGAGTGGGCCCCAAAATCGGGACAGCAGCACGCTGCTATCGTGCTGCTGCCCCCTTGGGGACAGCAGCCCCCGTGTGTCCCTCACGAATCAGTTCCTTTTAGGATATTCCGTCCACGGAATAACGTCTCAATAAAACCTACTCCCTCCGTCCCTTATTTAGAGTCCAGTATTCCATTTTGGGTTGTCCCTTAATAAGTGTCCATTTTGTAAAGTTTGTGGGTAAAAGTTGGTGAATTATCTATTTTGTCCCTAAAAGTAGATTCCATTTTGAAAAGTTAGTGAGTAAAAGTGTAATGATGATGGGTAAGTAGGGAAAGTGGAGGAAAAAGTTGATGTGAAAGGCATAATGATGATGTTTTTTTAATAAGTTGGAGTTACGAAGCAGGACATTTAAAAAGGGACGGAGGGAGTAATATGTTTCCATTAAAGGAAAAAAAATTGAAACCCGCAATATAATTGTTGTTTTGTGTCTAAGAATATCCCAAATATTCAATTCTAAGAGCATCCACAGTAGAATAATCAAAAGTGGATAATTAAAAGTCGCCACATCATCTTTTGGTTATCCATTTAAGGGGTTGCTAAAGTTAGTAATGTAAAGGTCTATAATGGTACAATCAAAGTTGAATAACCAAACTTGCCGCATCACCTTTTTAACTTATAAAAATCTAAAAATTGTGAGATAGAAAATAATTTTTTATAGTTTTCAAACTAATAAAAATAGGTTATTACAAAAGGAGAAAATAGTTTTTTGAAAACTTTGATTTAAAAAAACGGTTTTCGAGAAAAAGTTTTAAAAAAAGTAGTTTTTGAATAGAAAAAGTTTTTTTTTTCAAAAGAACAGTTTTTGAAAAAAAGTTTTAATAAAAAAACTATTTTGAAATAAAAATATTAAATTTTTTTTTTGGAAAAAACAGTTTCAATAAAAAAAAGTGTAAAAAGAACAGTTTTTGCAAAAAAATAAAAAAACTGTTTTTAAAAGTATTTTTGTTATAAACATGTTGAAAATGAAAAAAAGAATGTTTTCGTATAATGATGTTGTATTTGATTGAGAAAATGTGACGACAATTAAATTTGATTATTGGCAAAAGGTTGGTAGTTTTGATTATCCAAAAGCCAAAATTTGATAAGTTACTAAGATGTTTATAAGTTTGGTTATTCCAATGTGAGCTCTTTTTGAACAAATGTTGCTAGTATTATAATTCTTTTTGTTTTTATTATACCACTGTGGATGTTCTAAGCAGTTGAAATTGATGCATCCAAGTCCCCAAAAGCAATTTTACGCGTTAGGTCCCTCTCCAATAACTATTTCAAAAAGAATTTATAACTAGAAATATATCTTCCTAAGAAATTAAATTTTGTGGAAAATGACGACCCAATGCGTGTTTTGATAATTAATATTTGCCAACGATATGCTGAGAACATTTGTTTATGCTGAAAATGTCTTTGGCGGGTATTAATTATCACAACACGTCATTGACTGTCATTTTCCCTTTGTACGTCCTGGGCCACAAACTTGTATGCCCGAAACACCCTCCTGAGAGAAAACAACCTCCGTTGGCGACATCTTGTCCCTCTCCCTCTCACACTCCCCCAACTTCAGCTCCCTCCCTTCCATCCTATTCCTCGATCGCTGCCGCCATCCTCCTCAAACTGACCACACGCTGACGGCGGTCCTTGCACTTGTTTTCCAACGAGGACAGTGGCGATCTTGGCTACAATTGAAGGTGTCAGCATTGTAGACAATCCGATCTCCTTGTCGTCTTTAGTTAGCTTCGATTTCGTACCTTTGTCGTTGTCATCGTCAGTGCAAAGAGATGTTGCCGATTTACATATGTAATCGTCAAACGAAGACAAAATTTGCGCCAAGAATGGCTGTTTGAGATTCATTGAAGAGTAGATCCTTAGTATTATTGTTGGTATCTATTCATGCATCGATTGTTGCTCTGCGTAAAGCTTAGGTAATACATTTAAATTATTGACTTCAGAATATATTTGTTTATATATGCACATGAGCTGTTCGATAAAATGTGAGTGAAATTCACGAATTTGAAAGCTAGTAAAATTCATTGGGTAAAATCTACACCCAGTGAAATTTGAGATCTAGCAAAAATTTGTGAAATTTGAAAACCAGTGAAATTTGAGAAGTAGTGAATTTCACTAATTTTTTGAAATAAGGAAATTTCTCCCGAAAAAGTCATCGGCCGAAGTGGTCATTGAAATTAGTGAAATTTGAGAAGTAGTGAATTTCGCTAATTTTTTGAATAGTTAAATTTCGCCGGAAAAAGGCCCCGGCCGGAGTGGTCGGTCGAAAGTGGTTGTGGGGTGGAGGTGGGAAGAGGTGATGAAAACTTTGAAAAGATAATAAAATGTGAAATTATATTTACTTAAAGGTAAAATAGTAATTTTCATATGAGGTTATCTTTAGAAGTAAATAAAAATTGAGTTCATCCTTAATGGGAATTAAGTCTTGATTTTCTAGACTCATAGGTAATTTTCTGTTTTACACAATTAAGTACAAAAAAAGAAAGGGAAAATAGCGACTCAGGACTTGTTTTAATATAACCTACCAAAATGGGCTAGGCCCGGCTCAAGAAATCCAAAACAAACCCTGGTCTAGCTTCAAGCAACTTTGCCGCCCACCTCAACATCGTACTGAAACAAACAGCAACAACCCAATCACCGCCGACCGGGTTCCTCCGTTCACCACCATTAGCCGTCCCAACGGAGAAACAAAACAGCAATCAAACAGCCCAGTCACGTAAAGGTGACACAAGTTAGGTTTAGACATTCGGTTAACTATTTCAGTGATAGATAACATTCACTTCTTTTTATTTTATAAATAATGGGTTAAGGAATTAAGATTTTATCAATATTACTACACATCAATATTTTGTAGAGCTCACGTGCATTGTTCAGTTCCGTACAAATTTGTGTCCAAATCTGCATACTCTGTGTGCACAAATTTTTTCATAAGATTTTATTTATACCTGAATTCGCATGAGAACATCGCCGGAGGGATGAACCCGAGATCTATTTTTCCGGTAGTCATCTCGAGCTTTTTCAACTGCTTCTCTCTCCTCCGGTGTCCCAGCATCAGGATCGAACTCCCAAATTTGTCTACCAACAAAGTTGTTGGTGCTATTCAACCATGGCCCTTGGCCTTCTGCAACCTTTAGCTTCCACATGTTTTCTTTTTCGAACTCAATTCAATGGCTCTCCCCCCTTTCTCTTGGTAGCTGAAGTACTTGCATGAAACAAAATTATATTAACGGGTCCAAATCACATGCATTTTCACTTTAATAACAGAAATACAGTTTAAAAATAATCTTACTAATTTCTAGGTTTGGGAAGAGACGAAGTGGTGTATATATATGTTGCCGTTGTTTAATTTTCTTCGCACAATATATCAAAAAATAGTGAAAATATTTGGAGCGGTGAAGGGCCGGACACCTTGTGTCCGCCTCCTTAGAGAGAGAGAGAGGGGGGCGGGGCGGGGCGGGGCGGGCACCTTGCGTCCACCTCCTTAGAGAGAGAGAGAGAGAGAGAGAGAGAGAGAGAGTCGGGTTGCAAAGATGGGAATAAAGTGGAAGCTTTTTTTTATTGCTAAGCTGATACAAGAGGAATAAAGCGGAAGCTGGCGTGTAGTGTAGATACCTGGACGAGTTTGAGCTGAAATTACGGAAGTAACAAATATAGAAACCTTTGTATTGCTATTTATAGACTTTGTTTTTCTTACCGGCTGGTAGATGACAGTGAGGTCACTGTAAGGAGCGTGCCGGTGATCAGGGCCGGCCCAAGGTATTTGAATACCCTAGACCAAGTGGTGGAATAGTGTTCTACATAAAATTTCTAATTTAAAAACAAAAAGAACAGAAATACTTTTCTATATATAATTTCCATTCAACTATTCAATATGGTAAATATTTCGGTTGTAATGGCTTGTACGGTTATAATAATATTAAGTGAACTCAGGTTTGAATCACAGCAGTCCCAATTTGTGTGGTAGGAGGAAATTTTTTTTGGCAAAAAGTCACTACAAAAAAGTTCCATAACAAGATTTGAACCTAGGCATATTATGTAAAAGAGCAAACACTTTACCATTGAACTACTAAAGGAGTTTGTATTATAGTTGCACACAAAAAATATATATACTTATCTAAGAATGGTTGCCCCATTTTTTGCCCAAAATGTAGAGGCTCAAGGCGGCGGCCTCTTGGGCCTTCCCATTGAGCCGGGCCTGCCGGTGATTGACTTTGTCGGTGACTGATGGATAAACCTTAAGGCAACTTTGTGTCTAAATCTCTAACAACTAGTGCCGAATTTTATTGTCGGTGTGGATAGAGTTTTGAGACTCGCTATTAGCATTTGTTCATAAGTTCGCCTCTTTGTGTTTTTATTATATCGCTAGTGTTTTGGGTTTCGTTGAATAGGAATTTATGTAAAATTTCCTCAAGTAAGAAGAAAATTTATTGCAACAGAGCGGGGCCTGTTGCAATAAATTTTTGCTCAAGGAAGAAGAAAACATCATTCGAAGCTACAGAATGAAACCATGGGAGAAAATCCTCTCCCTCTAGGTAGTTGTCCTATCATCCAACAGAGCATAGTCACAAAATGAACTATCCTGTTGCAATCTCGATGCAAATGTGAAAAAGACGAGAATAAAAAAGAGAAGTAAGTTGAATGCAATCAAGCGCTTAATGATATCTGATTGAGCTTATTTTTTGCATAGTTGTTCTACTCGACGAGTTCTACGAAATAAACGTTTCCAATCATTGAAGCAAGACCAGAGTAGACCCTACAAAGCCGGGACAACACCGTGCCCTCCCTTGGAGGGCACAGCACGGCCCCTCAGTCCGTGATACTGGGCCTAATAGGGTCACCAACCTTAACCTTTTCTTTTTTTCAAATCCAACTTCTCTTTACCGGCCATTTGAATTAAATTAGAAATTAATTAAAATTACTGCAACTCAGCTTTTACTCCCTCTGAATGATCTTAGACTTAACCGTTATTCTTCGGAATAATAGTTAATTCCGTATTTTATAAACTACATTTTTGGCACAGAAATGACATAACAGCTTTCAATGAATGCAACTTGCATAAGCTTCTGTTAAAATAAAATTAAAAAAATCATAGTATGTGCCAGCCCCAATTTTAAATGTTAGACTTATGGTTGAGATATTAATTGTGTCGGAGATTTCTGCTTTAGAGGGCTAACAGCTGCTATAATAGGAATGCTTTTGTCGTTTTTTCCACCTACCACCAATGTTGTCGTCTGCTGAAGATGGCAATTTGATGTGCTCTGTGTTAGGCTTGCCGCTTTTAGAGCTTCTGTTACAGTCTCGTTCAGGGACGGAACCAGGATGTTATAAACACGAGTGCCGAACTATGAGCAACAAAATTTTAAAATTTCAAGTTTCGGAATTCTAATAGTTTGTTTGGTTTAAGTTTGGAGGGAGGTTTTTTGGGTAATGAGTGGAGAGGAAGAGAAAGAAAAATGAGAATAGTATTGGAAGAAAAACTTATGAGAGACCGTATGCACAAAGCGAAATTGAATTTTGGGATCCAAAACGAACGCATTCTTAAAGTATTTAAATGTCTAAATAACACTCCATACAAAATACAATATCTAGGTGTTCTTAACAAATAAAAAAATAACTCATATTAAAAAAAATTATTATTTTGAAAAAAAATCCCTAAACAACGCTGGGGCCGTGGCCCTCATATGACCATTAGTGGATCCGTCTCTGGTCTCGTTCCACATGTGAAAAAAGACGTACAAGAATAAAAAAGAGAAGTAAATTGAATACAATTCAAGACGATCAAATTAAAAAAAAAAACTCCCCGTTCTCCTTAAGTTGTCTTGAAGTTCTTCGATCTATTATAGTTCCATTCGTATCTCTAGCAACCATGTCTACACTCCCCGTTCTCCTTAAGTTGTCTTTTTAAATTCCCATGTGTCTATATTCTACGTGAGGTGTGCGTGGGAAATTCTTAAAGAAAATTTTGGTTTATTTTCCGAAATATTGGCCCGTTATTAAAAAAAAAAACACTAGAAAATATGATCAAATTAAAAAAAAAAATTCATTCAATCCAGTGGGCAAAATAAAAAATATGAAAAAAACCCCTCACCCAACTCTGTATTGCCCTACAAGTGGAGCAGCACAGCAGGTCCAAGTATAACTTAAGGAAATATTCTCTTAATTAGACGGCTACGATCTTAGCTTGATGGCGATCAACAGCTGTAGAAGTTCTCATGTTTGTATGTGTAGACAAAAATCGCTCTGCTTTATAATGTAGATATTAGCATATTTGGAAGATATATGGACATTGGAATATTAAGATTATGTTCGTCTTGCGAATTTAATTGCAAAGAATAAAATATCATATCTTGTACTTTTGACCACACGTTTTCAATTAATACGATAGGGAAGTAAGCGGGCATATATATATTCTTAATTTCTTGAGGAGGACATATGGCCTAGATATATATATTCTTAATTTCCGACTCAGTCAAGGGAATTTGGTCTAAAATATAAAATTGAAGTACTACAAATATCTACTCCATATATTAGTCAAGGAGAACGAGAGCGCAGCATGAAAAATGAGAACAAGTAAACGCATGACATTTTGGACGTTTAGACGACGAATAGGGTCACCAACCTTGCCCTTTTCTTTTCTTTTTTTTTTCTTTTTTTTTTAAAAATCAGCTTTTACCGCCATTACGACATTACTCCAGTGAATGGCATCAAGTTCATACTCTTTTAACCGTTAACTCCAGGTCTCCAAAATTTGTCGAGATGAGCGCAAACAGACCCGAACGTCAGATTATCAAAAAAGAATGAACAGCTAATGTCGGCGCGGATGGTGCGATCGGGATGAAAATGGAGATATCTTGTGGGTTTGCCATAATTGTATTTATTAATTACTAAAAATTGAGATCTCTTGCGGGTTTGACATAACTATATTAATTATGTACTAAAAAGTATTGAGATCTCTTGCGGGTTTGGCATAACTCTAATTAATGTTGTGCGAAATGTTGAAAATTGAGATCTCTTGCGGTTTTGAGTAACTTTAGACCAATTCCATTACCATTCCCCAAAAAAATATGAGGTAAGAATTTTAAACTCATCTAACGGTCTTTTTCGGTCGGAATTAGTAGCCAAGACATAATTTGTGGAATATTTTCAAGGCGAATTTTAACCAATGCCCTTGGGGCACAACTTTAAACGTAGTAAATGAGGTAAAAGTTGATATGCACTTGAAAGAATAATTAATGACTTAGACTGGTAAATCAAAGAGTCCTCCAATTAGTCTCATTAATGACCGAGTAGTATCAAATAGGGTCAAATCTACCCATGTATCAAATTTTTTACTAGCTCTGTCTTACTCATGTAGTTTGGTTATAAAAATTGACGACTATTAAATACTCCATGTTTTATGAACTGATTTTTCCGGGTTATAAAATTCGTTGTTAGTAAGGTTGAGGAGGATAACAATGGGTAGTACGCAACTCCAAGGCATTTGGTCAGGTGGGTATAAGAAAGCAAATAAATGATTCACCTCCATGAAGTTTAATGAACGAATCCCACAGAGGCCAAAAACTTCAAATTTTGGTGTCACTAGGGGTTTGTCCGGTCATTAACTTCAGGGCCTCGGAATTAGTCGAAATAATATACTAATGAGTAATACCCATCCCGATCTCTAATTAAATATTGCTCGTTGTTTTTTTTTATTTTTTAAAATTTAGATTCATCTAAATAATATTAAGGCATAAATTAGCTACGGGAACAAGAGTAGAACACATGCACCTATGACTTACCTAATTTTTTTTTTTATTTGCACGTAATCTTTTTGTAGCCGATCAAAAACAGAAAGAAAAAAATAACCCTCTCCTTGTAGCCAACCCAAAAAAAAAAAACCTTTCACCTACCAAAGTTTTAGAAATTAAAAGGAAATGAAGGTAGTATTGTCATTAAAAAAAGCATTACAAACATTTATGCATGATTTAGAAAATAGTGGTGAAAATTAATGCTTTGCTTTGTGAGTACCCATGCATAAACACAACTCATGAGTTTAGATATATTTATTGCACCTAAAGTATTGCTCCATGAACACCTATTGGTGGGATCATATTTTCAAAGCCTTTTTCGATAGGACGAAAGGGACAGAATGTAGAGGAGGTTCTAGATTCCATTACGGGACGGATAACTGAGAACATGAACGTTGCGCGCCCTTACAAGGCGTTGTTCGATATGGACCCAACTACTAAGGCACCGGGAGCAGATGGGATGGGATAATTGCATGTCTCCCTTACCAGGGGCGGAGGTATGTAGGGGCCGGGGGCCCGGCCCCTTCTCCCCGAGTGTCCGAATTTTTAATTTTTTATATATAGTTGATTTTAAATATTACTGTATTGATAATTATTCGTGTATAGTTACTTATAATCTTAATAATATTGTTTTGATTTGATAAAAAATTAGTTATTTTACTTTCTCATTTCTCAATTTATTTCATAAATAGAAAATAATCACGTGACAGTTAGTTAAAATAACCTAAAAAATCTATTCAATGTACGAATGTAATGAACTGAAAGGCAAAAACCTTATGATATAATAATTATATGCTCCGATAAAAAATGTATGTCTGTTAAGCCGGTCCCCCCGGTAATAAAATCTTGGCACCGCCACTGTCCCTTACGGTTTAGACCAAAGGTTAAAAAAGGGGTAAGGTTGGTGGACCATATTAGTCATCTAATTCTTTAAAATGTCATGCACTTCTACGGTTCTCATTTTTCACACCGCGCTTTCGTTTTCCTCGACAAATATATGGAGTAGCCTATTTCTACTTCGAATATTTTATGTTATGTTGAATAAGTAGACCAATTTTGCTTAACTGAGTCGGAAATCAAGAATTTTTCCTTCTCAAAGAAAAAGTATATATATGTCCGCTTACTTCCCTATCAACGACCTGGGTCAAAATAATCTACTTGCTTAACAACGACCTGGGTCAGAATCACATGGCTAGCATCACAAAAATCATGTGTAGATTTAAAAAAATTAAAGAATTTTAACACATCTAAAAAGTCGAAAAATGCACCAGAGCAGATGCACAAAACAAATTGGGCATGGAGAATTTGAACTTGAACAAATGATGGATCACTTAAAAAGAATAAATTATTTGGTATAAAATTAAACCAGTAGAGCTAAGACAATTTTTAGCATACTGTTACAAATTTCTGGAGTCACCATTGTCTTGTCGGTTGTTTTTTTTATAACTTTTTGGTCTTGAGAGTTATAATAACTGGGCGCCGGTCCATAGAGTTTTGGCTTTTAGTTTAGCTGGTCAAGCTAAATAAATTAAAAAAACTATTTTTTTTCTTATGAATTTTCTTGTTTTTGACAATGATGTTTGATCATTAACTTTGAGTAGTAGAAAAAGTCTCACTCCATAAAAATGAATCCATTGAACATGCATAAAATAACCATTTTGAGGAAAAATCTTGTTAGGTACTCCATTGAAGAATTGAGTAAAATTGCTAATGGAGGCACGCCTTCGACTCTCTTTACAACTTTTCTTGGATTTCATAAGTGACTTGAAACTGACTCGTTCTAGAACTTTGTGATTTGACCGCCCTTGCAAGGATGATTATTTTTAAGTTCTTCCTATTCATTGGTCGATTTTGGGTTAAAATTAAAATACTAGGGCAATTTCGATTAGGATTCGGCATGCAAAATTACCCGAACTGAATCGAACAGAACTGAATAATGTCCTTGGACTTCTTAATTACTACCATTTATAAACTGAGGGTATATACCTATTTTTTTATGGAAATTGATTTTAGCACTCCAAAAATTGATGGAGGGGCTCCAAAACGACGTCGTTTTGTGTATCAATACAGTACAGTTTTGGAGCCCCTTCATCAATTTTTGGAGTGCCAAAATCACTATCCTTTTTTTATATACCCAATATTGTAATTATCTTTTTCCAATTTGTTTAGTGTAAACTGAAGGTGTTGTTGATGTCGATCAGCGTAGGCATTGTTGATACTAACTGATTTTGATCCATATTTTTCTTTTATTCTCTTGACGAGACAAATAAATAACTTAAACCAATTTAAAAATAAAAAACTAACAAATATACTAACTGATTTAATTTTGAGCATTTTAAAGATAAAATTGTGCTCTTAAGGCCTTAGGCGGCCATTACAGCGTCCTAGCGGTTGGACCGAGCATGTCATGTCCGTGTCAATGCTATATAGTTGACGGACTTGGGGGGCTACTGTCCAAGTCGAGGGGGCTCCGCTCCGGTCTCGCTCCGACGATCGAAAATGTTCACTTCATAGAGCTCGTCGAGTTGAACAAGTATGCAACAAATCAGTTTGATCGGATATCATTAAGTGCCTAATAGAAACATATATAACTTGTCAATAATGGGTTTTAGTAGATTTGATCCAGTGTTTCGGATCCATTGTTTTCAAGACAAAAAGGTTTCGACTAGGCACTTAATGATGAGCTGATTCTTTTACATATCAGATCAGCTCGACGAGTTTTACGAAGTGAACGTTTCTGATCGTTGAAGCTAGACCGGAGCGGGACCCCCTCGCTGGAATAGCACGCTGCTATCCCTCTGTCCCTTGAAAGGGACAGCAGCCCCCAACCCCATAGTTGACGCCCCATTCGTCGTTCAAGGGAAGGAAAGAAATTATTTCGGTGCAATTAATTATATGGAATTGCTTTTACTTTGAAGTTTGCTACCTGTTTTTTGGCCTGGGGTGATGTTCAACATGTAGCTTTTCAGGTCCGTTATATCCCGTGTGGGGAACAGACTTCTGTGCAGGGTACAATGTAGCATGCAATTCTTCATGAACGCTGCAATTCTTCGACCAATAATGAACACAATAAGAAAATGTACGCAATCAACATTACGTGTTGCGGAAAATCACTGGCTTTGTTCGTTTGAGAGTTTGGAATATTTTAGTTTTGGTAGTGGGTAGAGAGAGAAATAGAGTAATGATTGGAGAGATAGGTAATGAGTAGAGAGAGATAGAGAGAAAAATGAAAGTAATAATTGAATAAATAGGGTAATAATTGGAGAAAGATATAGGATAATGATTAGAAAACTAAGTTAAAACTAAGTTAAGTATCAAAACGAACATAGCCAACTGTCTTCAATCGTGCATTAATTAGCAATTTCGTTGCTTTATGCATGGGGTAGGATGTCTGTTAGCCTAGTTAAAATAAAAATCAAGAAAAAGGTAATTCTCTGAATTGATCTAATGAAATAGAAATAATTATGTGCGTTGTTACTATCCAAATGTCCCACATCGCCAAGTATGACCTTGGCCTTGTGTGTATAAGATCATGTCCCACATCAACAAAGGTTTGTATCAATTGGTAATAGAGTTTGCCCCCACATTTCGATCCTGAGTTGCAAAATGAGGCAACCTCTTGGCCCTTAGGTACTTGGGCTTAACGAACTCAACTACTGATATCAATAGGTTTCATATTGATGATAAACCGACGGGCACTCAGAATTTAGAGTTGATTCTACGGCTTAAAGAACCCATCTATTGGTACCGATAGATTTCATATTGATGATAAACTGACGGGCACGCAGAATTTAGAGTAGATTCTACACTGGAGATCCGAACCGTTCAGTAATCATAATAAAAATAACTAAGTGGACCCGTAAAAAATCAGCTACACATATTGGATTGAGCTGATTCTATTATTATTGAACGGTTCGGATCATTCAGGACCTGGCATAGTCCGATCATCATCGGTATAAAATCCATCGATACGAGTATTCATTAAGGCTTAAAGTATACTAATGGATGAGCCAAAAGAGAAAGGGCTATCATGGTGTCAATGTCAATGTCGATAGAGTGCACCGATGTGGACGTCAATTGCAGAATGTGGTGGTATGTTACGATTCGAATTAATGTTCTACATCAGCATTTGTATCTACGCGCCTTTCTAAACGAAAAAGTTTAGGGCCAATTTTTTTGTTTTCCACAAATTGTATAGGCTCGATGTAACACTTTATGTAAGCTACGCACAAATCAAATAAGGCTCTTCTTCTCTTCCGTTAACTTGGGAACCAGAAAGCCTCAATGTGATAGACCTTATTCGGGAGGGTTGGAATTTTTCATCCTTAGGGTCCGCTTGGATGCGGTAAAAATCTGGGGTAAAAAATATAAAGGAGGGATAAGATAATAGGGGGTATTAATTTTAATGGGTTGGCCCACATTAATTTGATGTTTATGGAGGGGGGATAAAATATTTTGTGGTTTGGATGAGGTATTAAAAAGGGGGGTAAAATTTGACTTTGTTTGGGTGGTTTATAGAATAGGGGGGATAAGAATGGGTGGATGATGGAAAAAACTGTCAAATGACTATTTTGTACATGTGCAGTGTTAAATTTGATTATGTATTAAATAAGTATATAAATTTCAAAATCAATATATTTAATCAATTTTGGACAATTGGAAGTATAAAAAAAATTAATTAATTAAAAAATGTCTATTCTAAAAAATTTATATTAAAAAATGTATTTTAACTATAATTTTTAATACATAAATGGGTAAAAAAATAAGTGTTCCAATTTTCAATCCGTTTGAATCGGTGTGGAGATCTTATTTTTCTGATCATTTTATCTTAAATTGTCATAATGGATTTTTGGTTTTAATACCTTTCAATGAGCACCCTAAGAGAGCCCTGAAACTAAATAAGGTGTCTTCGGGTGCTCGTTGAAAGGCCTTAGAGCCAAAAATCCATTAAGACCATTTAAGATAAAATGATCAAAAAAATAAGATCTTAACACCGGTTCAAACGGATTGAAAATTGGACCACTTATTTTTTTACACCATTTATATATTAAAAAATTTAGTTAAAAATTTTAGTGTTTCGATTTTCAATTCGTTTAAATCGGTGCGAAAATCTTATTTTTCTGATCATTTTATCTTAAATGATCATAATGAAATTTTGACTCTAAGGCTTTTCAATGAGCACCCTAAAAGTGTTGGGAAACCGAATCCCCAAGACCCAGTAATGACGCGTACAGATTAGACAACAAAAAATAAAAACCCTACAAGGCGGAATTAGGGTTTTACCACAACTCCCTGCGACACGAACGCTGGTTGAACTTGTTATAGCACGCCTTGCTATAAATCACGAATACTGCTCGATCGTACCTTACGATCTTCTATCGTATTCCCTGCACGTCTAGAACACGAACTGAGTGTGGACTCTTTCGCGATCTGTTTGCTCTCTCTAAGTCTGCCTCTATTTACTGAATAATAGAAAAACATCCAACTGACCTAGAGAGCATAACGTGTATATATAGGGCTACGATAGGGACCTAAGGAGTAATAAGTCTGGGCTTCTAGTGTAAATAAGAAAACCTAATCCCATCAGGATTCTATTTCTTATTTCACTAATTATAATTCACCCCACTACAGAATTATAATTGCACTCCCGTCCTTATCTCAATTATATTACGAGCTCCATGATATTAAATACTCATCAATCTCCCTACGTTAAGATTACAGATACCCGTTGATTAAAATAAATTACTAACAATCTCCCACTTAATCAACATCTTAACTTGAGACTATCCGCTTAACTTATTCGATATGTCGGATACAAAATCCACCTGCAGGGTTTGACATATTCGAAACTTATAAGCTTACTCAAGGGGTATCATCAATCCCTATCGGGACGTGGATTCCATTAATAATTAATAATTGTCATATACATAATGTTGCAACCCAACCCACCGAGACTATTGACCGTATAAAGATCTCACTCTTTAATGAATCAAAGTCAACAACATTAAATATACACCTCTAATAATTATTTTTGGATTAAGAGCATAAGTATTCATAATAACCATGAGGTTCCAATTGTCTTATAAAGTTAGTATAAAGATAATTACCTCAATGCGGTCCCAGTTCAATACACACAAAGTGTACTAGTACAATAAGTTAGAACTAGACCGTTCCCTGTAGTCAAGACAGACCTACTAAACATTGTACTACAGTCCTACCGATGGTGTGTCCAGTTCCATCTAAGACTGCGAACCATATCTTATATTTCACAAGAACTGATGATCTAATCTTCTGTGTGTAAGCCGAACTCTACACACCAGATCATCTACTTTGTAAAATAAAAGACACACATGCACAATATACAATAATATTATGCAAACATTGCCCATAAAAGATTGTCATCAAAAATGGATAAAACTGATTAATAAATAGCAATCAAATATTAATCCATTACACAAAAGTATAACTTTTAGTATAATTTTCTAACAAACTCCCATTAAGACTCAAAATCATACTGCCACGCATCTCACTTCCATTCCCTTTACGTGACTATCAAAAGTCTTAGCTTGTAAGCTATTCGTAAAAGGATCTGCTAGGTTGTTTACCGATGCGATCTTGGACACAGCAACATCACCTCTCTGAACGATCTCTTGAAATAGGTGATACTTACACTCGACGTGTTTTCTTTCTTATGAGTCAATGGCTCCTTAGAATTAGCAATTCTACCACTATTGTCACAATAGATGTAAAAGCTAATTGCACTAAAGGAATCACTTTTAGATCCATCAAGAAGTTTCTAAGCCAAAACGGCCTTTTTGGCTGCTTAAGAAGCTACCACATACTCGGCCTCCATGGTGGAATCAATCAATGCACGATTGCTTAATACTCCTCCAACTTATGGCTCCACCTCCTAAGGTAAACACATATCCCGAGGTAGACTTTCTGGAATCCTTATTTGACATAAAGTTTAAGTCAGCGTACCCTTGAGGTACCAGACTATCTGACTGGAACACCAACATATGATCTCTAGTTCTTTTCAGATACTTGAGTATATGTTTCACTGCAGTCCAATACTCTTACACTGGATTACACTGAAATCTACTAATCATGCTAACAGCAAAGCAAATATCAGGTCTAGTACACAGCATAGCATACATGAGGCTTCCTACTGCCAAGGCATAAGGAAGTGCCTTCATCTTCTCCATCTCCTCAGGTGTCTTGCGACACTGATCCTTGGATAGGTTGATTCCATGTCTAAAAAGGGAAGAACCCTTTCTTGAAATCCTGCATGCTAAAACGAGCAAGGATCTCATCGATATAAGTAACTTATGATAAGCCCAACATCCTATACTTGCGATCTCACATAAGCTTAATCCCAAGGATGTGACCGGCTTCTCTCAAGTCTTTCATATCGAACTAGCTAGATAGTCACACCTTCATCGAATACAACATTCCCACATCGTTTCCGATTAACAGAGTATCATCTACGTATAGTACCAAAAATACCACCACTTTTCCGTTGCTCTTCTTGTACACACATGACTTATCCGGACATTAATCAAAACCAAGAAAACCTGATTGCTTGATCAAAACGGATATTCCAAGATCTAGATGCTTGCTTGAATCCATGAATAGACTCCTTAAGCTTGCACAACATGTGCTCTTGACCATTTACTATGAACCCATCTAATTCCATTATGTGGATGCAGATTTCACAGCCCTTTGTCAAAATTCAGCATCTTTATCTTTTAGTTCCTCATTGTAGTTGCAAGGTTCAGCATGTTGTTCTTCAGGGATCATATCATAAGATTCTCCCAAGAACATATACCGATTGGGTGGGACAACAACCCTCCCACTACGATGAGGTACCAGTGTGTCAACAACTCTTTCTTGCAGTGTAACCTCCGGTTCTATTGGTGTTGAAGAAGTCTTTATCGGTCCATCTCATCTCAATTTCTTTAGAACAATCTTACTTCTGAGCTTATGGTCTATTTCATAGTCCTTCACTAAGTATCGAGCATTGGTGCTAACAATGACCTTCTGATTCTTAGGACTATAAAATAATTCACATTTCGTTCCTCTAAGGTACCCCACAAACAGACAAACTTATGTCCTTGATTCCAATTTATCTGCGTTCCCATTTAGCAAATGTGCTGGATTACCCCAAACCCGAACATGTTGCAGACTAGGTTTGCACCCAGTTCACAGTTCTATGGGTGTAGATGGTACTGACTTAGATGGTACCAAGTTAAGAATGTACATTACTGTTTCTAGTGCATGTCCCCAAAACGAAATTGGTAAATCTGAATAACTCATCATTGATCTCACCATATCTATAAGAGTCGTATTCCTTCTTTCTGCTAAACCATTTTGACGTGGATACTTGGTGTTGAAAACTGGGATGTAATTCCTTCAGCTAACAAGTACTTCCTAACTCTCCCAAGAGGTATTTGCCACCACGATCAAATTGCAGTGTCTTACGACATTTACCTCGATGCTTCACCGTTTTCGCCCTATACTCCTTGAATTTCTCAAAGCATTCGGACTTATAGTGCATCAAATAAATGTAAACATTGAGTAATTATCAATCAAAGTGATGAAATACTCAAAATCACCTCTTGCTTGGACATTCAAGGATCTACATAAATCAGAATGAACCAATTTCAATGGCTCTTTGGCTCTATAACCTTTTACTGATAAAAAAGTCTTTTGGTCATCTTACCGTCTAAATAGGATTCACAAACTAGAAGTTCCTCGACTTCCAATGAACCTAAAGGTCCATCCTGACTAGTCTAAAAAACCTATTCAGACTAATTTGACCAAGGCATAAGTGCCAAAGATACATTTGGCTCAATTTAGAAGGCTCATTTCTCTTACATGGCCTATCATTAATGTTATTCAATTCATGCAGTTGCACTGTAGGAAATATAGGATTAATAAAGTAGAGATTATCCACCAATGAACCAGAATAGATAAAACGTTTATTTAACTTAATAACCACAAAGTTACTAAAATAAACCAAATATCCATCTTTAATCAACTTAGAAACTGAAACCAAGTCTCTTCTAAGTATGAGAACATAAAGATAATTTCTCAAAATTAAACTTCTATTATTATTAAAATTTAAAATAACATTTCCTACTACAACTGCTGCTACTCTCGTAGCATTTCCCATGTGTAGATAAATCTCTTCATTACTGAGTTTTCTGATTTCCTGGAACCCATGCAATAAATTGCAAATATGATTAGTAGTTCACGTATCTACACACCAGGTACTGGCAGATGACACCACTAAACATGTTTCAACGACTAGCGAAAAGATGTATCTTGATTATTCACTTTATTGAGATAGAATAGACATTCATTCTTCCAGTGTTCTTGATGCTTGCAGTGAAAACACTTGCCCGCAGGCTTTTTCACTCTACCTTGAGGCGCATAAACTGCCTCCATAACCTTTTTTCTGAGACTTGTTCTGCTTCTTCTTGCCTTTCAGCTTAGAAGTAGAAACGTTCTCTGCCACTAACACTGATGGTGGTTTCTTCACAACCAAAAGACCCTCAACTGCTTGGAGCTCCTTAAGAAGTTTCGCCAAAAATAAATACATTTTGTTCATATAATAGTTTAGGTGAAATTACTTACAACTCTCAGACTGCAATGAGTTAAGAACGAAATCGATCTGGGTTTCCCCATCAATTTCAGCTCCAAGGATCTCTAGTTCATTAAGAAGAACTATCATCTTCAGAACATGATTCTTAATCAGGGTCCTTTCAACATGGGTGATAATCACCAATTTTTAATAAAATTTTATTTTCTGTTCTGTGGCATTCTCATCAGGTTTAGGAGGGCACACCTCAGACAGCACAAAATTGTGCCCTTCAGCAATTAACACAATATCCAAGTTCCTTTTTCAGTCAATATAATTCGATCCAGCAAGTTTATTTTCTTTGAGAATAATTGGAAGTGGATTGAAAGAGCCCATTTTTGAATCTGAGAATCAAATAACATAACAATCAATTATGAAGGGCAATAAAAATTTTGAATTTCATTTTAATATTGGTTCCCTCTACCACATGTTAAAAGAAAAACATTGGCAACTCTACACACCGTAAAAAGCATGCTTCGATGGGAAGTCTCTACTCCTTATCATTTGTATAGATAGGCACAACCTTTTAATTTTACTATCTAGACACTATACCGTGCCAAGCAAAATTAAATAGCCAATATAGCTTCGGTCCTATAAATAATAATAGTGACTCAGATGGTGAGGATACTATTATTTACAGCTAAGTGTATACCATTACCTAGCCCCATGACTCATTGTTCCGTTATGAATTACCTCAGATGGTGAAGTAATTCACACAACAATTATCATAGACCTATCCTTTAAGGAAGTTTGTACCAATGAGGCCATAATTAATTTTGCCCGATGGGGGGAAGGTTCTAAAACCATCACATAAAATTAATTACATCATCTACATACTAGTAATGGAGACCGTGGGATTTATAAAAAATAAACTCCCTCTCCCACTTAGTTATTTAAAAAAAAATTTGTGAGAGTTATCAAAATTTTCGAGTTTGCAAAATCGTGATCTAGGTCAAAGCCAATTATCACCATGTTGTCCCAATATGGTAAACTATCACATATGCAAACAGTATGGAAACACAAATAGTAAGGAACCACAAGATAAAGAATCCAGCTATTATGGTCAAAGATGCAATCCTTGAGCAATAAGGAATTCTTCCAAACTTAAAATCCTTAAGCAATAAGGAGTCCTTCCAAACTTGAAATCCTTAAGCAATCCTTCATCTATACTTGTGTAGATGGTTTAGGTACTTTGAATCAATCAAGGAAACCAAAATCCAACTGTGCTTAAGCAAGAAAATTCGGATTTGACATATTCCCGCGTAAACTGCACAGCCTTCAGTATTTTGACCATATCTTCCTCATCCGACCTCCAAATGAAGTGATTCAACTTGGGTTGGATTCAAAATTCAATTATCTACAACTTTCGTGAAGAACAGATTTTCTAATTCCAACGTTTACTGGATCGAAACAGCCCTGCAATCAGACCCTACGAATCTGGAAAAAATCTGTTGCAAGCCAAACAACTTGTATCTTTTGTATCTACCATCTTCGATCTCTGAATAACCGTCGAATGCTATTACAATCGAAGAAACATACAAATATTGATCTTATGCCTCCATTGGAGTTGACATGCTACGTTAATTATTACAACCACGAAAAATAATCGTGGCATCCAATAAATAACACATGCTATGTTAATTATTACAACCACGAAAAATAATCGTAGTACCCAATAAATAACAATAACCACGAAAAATTATCGTGGGATCCAATCACATAAAATTAACAAAAATCATGTGACCATAATAGCTGGGTAAGAACGCTGCAAAACAGAGTTAGCACAGTTCTACGTTCTACCTTCTATAACCTACGAACAACATGGCATGTTTAATCCATACGCGTGATTACAGCCTGCTCTGATACCACTGTTGGGAAACCGAATCCCCAAGACCCAGTAATGACGCGTACAGATTAGACAACAAAAAATAAAAACCCTACAAGGCGGAATTAGGGTTTTACCACAACTCCCTGCGACACGAACGCTGGTTGAACTTGTTATAGCACGCCTTACTATAAACCACGAATACTGCTCGATCGTACCTTACGATCTTCTATCGTATTCCCTGCACGTCTATAACACGAACTGAGTGTGGACTCTTTCGCGATCTGTTTGCTTTCTCTAAGTCTGCCTCTATTTACTGAATAATAGAAAAACATCCAACTAACCTAGAGAGCATAACGTGTATATATAGGGCTACGATAGGGACCTAAGGAGTAATAAGTCTGGGCTTCTAGTGTAAATAAGAAAACCTAATCCCACCAGGATTCTATTTCTTATTTCACTAATTATAATTCACCCCACTACAGAATTATAATTGCACTCCCGTCCTTATCTCAATTATATTACGAGCTCCATGATATTAAATACTCATCAATCTCCCTACGTTAAGATTACAGATACCCGTTGATTAAAATAAATTACTAACAAAAAGAACCCTTAAACTAAATAAGGAGTGTTTGTGTTAGGGAAAGGGGATATGCAGGGGTGATTTCGTCCAAATTTCAACCTCTACAGCCAGATAAAAATTGGGCAACCAAGAGGTGCCCAAAAGTTTCCTGGCTCAAACCCTCCTGCGGGTGAAAATGAAGAATGGAGGAAAAGAGAAGAGGGGAAGGAATTGGCTATCCAAGCATTGGAAATACCTTCGGGCCCACCACATTTACCCCCTCCAATGTTTTCACTCCTCTTTTGACTCCATCCAAGCAAGCCCTTATAACCTATTGTTCATATATAAAATAAAACACTTATTTTACATATAGACGAAAAAATTTTATGTTGTAATTAGGCATAACTATTATTTTATTGTAAATTAGTTTTGTAAACGTATCATATACAATATGTGATATGTATTCGGATGTAATTTATAAAAGAGCTCTGCTATTCGCAGAGAAGAGTTGCAGGAAACTACGCAAGGAAAAATGCGTTTGGGCTCATTCTGGGTCCCACAAAAATCTAAAAAAATATTCATAAATCTTTTAATATTATTTTATGGGGTTCTGTAAAAAATCAACTGCAACGGATATCGGTAAGTATTACTTTTGGATTCATTGGGTGAACTGAACAGTTTCGTCCCTACGAATCCAAAAGTAATACTTACCAATATCTGTTGCAGCTGATTTTTTACAGGATCCCATAAAATAATATTCAAAAATTTATGAATATTTTTCTAGATTTTTGTGGGACCCAGAATTAGCCCAAACACATTTTTCCTTGCGTGGTTCCCTGCAAATCGTCCTTGCGATTAGAATTTCCGTTTATAAAATGAAAAAAACGATGCACAATATGTATAAAGTTATTGTGAGAGAGAGAAGGGCGGGGGTCAGAAAAAACATAGTAAATTAAAAAAATGAAAGAAAAGCTGTGTAAATAATCTTTCAAGCACAATTACCAAACAGAAGTGCTCAGACAAAAGTATCACCATACTTCATTTCCATACTTTTATTTATGAGATGAGATGAGGTGGTGGGTGAGTCTGTATGGCTCGTATTTATACCGACAATGCTAGGGACATAGTACTGATCACATCCGGTTTAGGTATCACTACATGATTAGTCACAGGGAATAAACACTTTGAAACTATTTTGCAATCACTGATCATTCAGTGCCACCGCCACGTAGGTGGGTGCGGTCGGTGTTGTAATAAAATGTTATGTCTCTGACATTATTTGACAAGCAATTTTGAGAGTTCACGATATAATCAAATCCAACAACTCAACCAGTAACAAAAATAAAAAGTGTTTCTGTCGAATTTTGAAATGACTGACCATGAATAGTCTGCTGATACTACAATTATTTTTGCAGAATGTCACACCTACTACTCATCATAATGTCTGATATGGGCGAGAGTGCTACAATTAAGAGCTCTTACCAATCGGACAACTGACTTAACTCAAACTGGAGTATCTGTATTACAGAGAGAGAATTACAGAGAGAGAGAGAGAGCGCGCGCCCCTCTTCAATTTCACATACACGTACTCTTGCTTGCCAAATAATGTCAGGGACACAACATTCTATTATAACACCGACCACACACACCTACATGGCACTGCATGATCGGTGATTGCAAAGTAATTTCGAAGTGTTTATTCCTCCGTTACCAATCATGTAGTGCTACCTAAGCCGGGTGTGATCGGTACTGTGTCCCTAGCATTATCGGTATAAATACGAGCCATACAGCCTCACCTACCTTCTCATCTCATAAATGAAAGTAAATGAACGTATATTCTGCACAGATCCTACCTATCATTGAAGTATGGAAATTAAGTTTGGTGATACTTTTGTCTGAGCCCTTCTGTTTGGTAATTGTGCCTGAAAGGTTATTTACCACAACAGAACTTTAGTTCTTGAGAAGGCTATTTGTGCACCATAGATCAAAAGGAAAACTTATTTACAAAGCACCGTAAATAGGTCCGCAATCTTGGTCGTCTAAATCTGTTTTAAATGATCCGGATTAAAGTTAATCTTTTACCTGGTCAAAGATTAAAAACATATCTATCAACTGTTGATTATCGAAATAGAGAGCTGAGATCGTTCAACTCCGTAAAGAGCCGCTTTGCAGTGACCCCATAAATAAGTTTCTCTCGTAGATCAATAAATAAAGTAAATTGAAAAAAGATGAAGTTCTAATTCATCAAAATGAGCAAGTATACTCACCTGTCCAGCGTAAATAAGACCCAGTCGTGCTACTAGCACATACATTTTTATACAAATTTTGCATATATAGTTTTATGGGGTCCACCTTGGGTCCCACCAATATGATCCAAACTGCTCATTATTTTTAAAATAATTTTTTAAGAATATATGTAAAAAAATCAACTCGATAAGATATCGGTAAGGGCTTTTTCAGAAATGGTAAGGCGAATCAGGCTGTTTCACCCTACTATTTCTGAAAAAGCCTTTACTGATATCCTATCGTGTTGAATTTTTACAGAAACTCTTAAAAAATATTTAAAAAATAATGAGCGGTTTGGATCATATTGGTGGGATCCGAGGTGGGCTCCATAAAAATGTATGTGCAAGATTTGTGTAAAAATGTGTGTGTCCTTGGGTTTATTGTTTTCAAACAACGAAAACACTTCCGATGCATTCATTTTTTACACAGATTTTTCACAGACGTTTTGGGGCTCACTTTGAGGTCCCACAAAATAATCTGACTCGTTCATTAATTTTAAATGAGATTCTGAATGAAAAATTGAAAGATTAGATCAAGCATTTACAGATTCTATTGAGCTTATTTTTACGGGGTCTCTTGAAAAAGTATTTTAAAATTAATTAACAGATTGGATCATTTGTGTGGGACCCAAAAGTGACCCCAAAAAATCTGTGTAAAAAAGGTTTGTGTCGCTAGAACAGACATAGGTAAATGGACACCAATTAGTTAATTAGATATTATTGTATCTTTGAAATCCTGTTCCGTGGACTGTGATGGTAATTAAGTTTATTAATTGCTTTACGAGCTTGGGTGGACAAACATTTCGAGAGAGATATATACACACACACATTTTAACATCACATTATGGCAGGGATGGTAATGAGATGGGCCAGACTCGGATGGTACCCAACCTGTCTTTTCGAGGCGGAGTGAGAGCGGAGACAATCAGGATGGTCGTAATGCCGGGAAGTGATGAGAGTGAAAATATAGGAAAATAATAAAACAAAAGAAATGAATTTGATTTAATTTTTTGGTATTTTATTCTTATAATCGGGGATATGTTAGGTAAAATGGGTCGGGAGAAGCAAATCTATACTGTCTCCATCTTGTTTGCCTATTATCTGATCAAGAAATACTTGCTCGGTTTGGGAACTGAAGATGGGGATGAGGCAGGGAAATTGTCATCCCTAAATTATCCATTAGAGTCAACATTATGGTGAAAAAGATATTAGAGGAGGTTTGTTACCATAGATGGGCATGATTCATGGCTCTCTCCCCAGCCACCTTCCTCATTTTGTATGGAAAGCAAAAACTAAACACGTACCTCTACAAATTGATTAACTATTCTTATATGTACTCCCAGCAGTAGTCAACCCCCCTAACACGAAAAACGTACCATAGATGAAGCAAATTCCCTAGTAGCAGATGTTTATAATCGGCTTTTAGTTAAGTCACAACTCTTTTGCATTTTAGCATGTCTCTGGAAAAAAGAAAAAAAAACCAAATGGTATCCATTTCTGATATTCCCAAGTTAGTTCGAAAGAAAATAAACCCACCAAGAACTGTTAGGCTGCTGTATCTTTTCAAGAAAACGCACGGCTCCTTTCACAGAAGTATCTATTTCCTTCCCTCAAAACCCTAGGTATAGGTGTTTGAACGATAGTAAATCTTCAATTATGGATGCAGTGTTCTCGACGTGCCTAAATTCCAATAGAGCAACTGTCAATAATAGTTGTTGACAAAAGTTCAGAAACACCCTCTCAACTATCATTTTTTCTCACAGAGATCCCTAGCCTTTAAAAACGCCCAAGGAGACCCCCTCAACTATTGGTAAAGAAAAAAAAAAGAAAGAAAGAAGCAAACTCCGTTAACAGAATGAATGAAATGACTGAGATACCCTTTTTATTATATACGATGAGACGATTCACGCTCTGCTCATACGATTGATCAGTGCTCTCTCTCTTCCTCTCCCATGGCGACTCTCTCTCTCCTTCTCCCACTCCTGACTTTGACTCTCTCTCTCTCTCTCTCTCTCTCTCTCTCTCTCGCTCTCTTCCTCTCCCATGAAACTCCATGGCTGCCTACAGAGAGAGAGGGAGAGAGAGAGATTGGGGAGGGGATCTGGAAATGGTGTGGGTCGAAGGGGGAGGGAGAGAGAGAGAGAGAGAGGGGTCTTAATGGGGAAGAAGATGTATATAGTATGGACAAAGGACGTTTTTGTCCAAAAAAAGCCCAAATCTTTGACAAGTTAGCTTCCAGCTAACAATTCTCATATGGAAGGGTGTCACCTAGGTAATAAGGAATAGTTGAGGGGGTCTCCTTGGGCGTTTTTAAAGGTTAGGGGATTTCTGTGGGAAAAAATGATAGTTGAGTGGGTGTTTATGTATTTTTGCCATAGTTGTTTAAGCTATATATGGAAATTTTTTCAGGGCTGATACAATGAAAGAAGTAGCAGAAGAGCATACTCTCGCTCTACCACAATGTCTGCAAAAAGTTCGAAAAAATTCAACACCTGAAAAAAAAGGAAAAGGTGAGAGATCAAATAAGCAATTAAGTTTCGAATTGTTTTGTAACTATATTAAAAAAAGTGGAACATTCCATCAGAGTCCGAACTAGGTCTCATTTGAGTAATCTATTGTAATTTGGAGTTACCAAGAGAAAAGGAAAAACAAAATATTGATAACTACTTACTGTTTTTCATGTGTAGATAGAATGATAGGAATTTAGAATAAGGAAACAACTTACTTCTAAATATGGTTGTGGAATTGCTGGTTCCCGAATAGCAAACCACCACTTTCAAGCGTCTGAAGTAAAAGACATAAAGAGTCACAGTTCGAGTAAAAATGTCTAAACTATTAAGATACAATGCTTTTCATACATAAAAGTACAAGAGGACGTCCACCGCCTCGTACAGTCGTTCAACTTCAACATCCATTTTTTCTCCTGCAACATCTGGTGGCATTTACAAAAGAAGTAGTAGACACTGTAGAAAGGTCAGTTGATTAAGAAATCTTTTTTGAATTTCAAGTAATCTTTATAAGTATAGTGTTGTGGAGCTAATAAGACAAAATTACCTTCAGTGCTTCAGCTGTGCAATCTTTCTTTGATTATTCTAGAAATATAGGAATCTTAATTTATTATTTGAGTTTAGCATTTTAGTAGGAACGTTTTATTTTAGTTAAGATAATTTACAAGTATTTAGTTTTCATAACTTGATTTGATCTAGTATTCCTATTTTGATAGGTTTCTTGGTCAAGGAAAATTATGATTGATTTTATTTCCTTATGTTTATTTTCCTTTCTAGATTTTAAGAAAGTTAGGTATAGAAATTCTATTAATATAAATGAGGTTGTAAGCCTTAGGGCTAAAGAGTTGTTTATTGAATTAATGAAAATTGAGATTATTTCTCATTATTGTGTGCTCGAAGGTGGAGTAACTCTAATTCATACGTATTTGTGTTTATGTTTCAAAGATAGAATCTTTAACATTAGCAAGTTCGTGATCTCTTCTTGCAATAGTTTCGTAAAAGGAGGCTGCGCTGCATCAAAAAGTGTTTTCAGCGGTTCTGATTAAAAAACGAACTTTTCCAGGGAAGAGTTTAACTCTTCAAACTCTTTCTTGAAAGAGTTTATTTTCAATCTGAACCATTAATCGCCGAGATGGACGGTGCGTTTGTGCTCGGCAAGGCGCTTTGCAAGGACTACTTGGCAACATCCCGAAGTCAAAAAAGGGGGAATGACTTTGGTATCTCCGGTCATTTTGGGGACACCGTAACTTTGGGCATTACAAAACCATTATGAGTATAACCAAAACTCATTATAACCATAATAGAACCATTGCAAGGCATAACTTGTTTGTTTTGCCTTGGTTGAGTTTGGTTATGCCTTAGTTGGTTTTTTGAATATTAATTTCTTGGTTATGTCTTATAGCTTGTTTGGGTTCTATCATGATTGTAATGAGTTTTAGTTATGTTCATAATGGTGAAATTATACCAAAAATTATGGTGTTCCCAAAATGACTGGGCCGGAATACCATAACATCATCCCAAAAAAGAATGCTTATGAATTCACGTAGTAATCAAATACAACAAATTAGTACGGATGATGCTACGGTATCCATAGTTAATTTGGGGACATAGTAATTTTTGGCATAATTTTACCATTATAAGCATAACTAAAACCCATTACAAGCATAATAAAACCCAAATAAGACATAACCAAGAAATATCCAAAAAACCAACCAAGGCATAACAAAACCCAATCAAGGCATTACAAACAAGTTATGTCTTGCTATGGTTCTGTTATGCTTATAATGAGTTTTGGTTATGCTCATAATGGTTTTGTTATACCAAAAGTTACGGTGTCTCCAAAATGACTGGTGACACAGAAGTCATTCCCAATTAGTACACAATAAAATTAATTGGATGATTCTACGGTGTCCCCGGTCATTTTGGAGACACTGTAATTTTTGGCATAACCGACCATGACAAGCATAACAAAAACCAGTGATATGTATAACTATGACCTTACAAATGCATAACCTCCAAAATTTCCAGAATTTTTGGAGATTTTGGGGGTTATGCCTTTGTAAGATTTTGGTTATACACATCCCTAGTCTTGGTTATACTTGTAATGATCAGTTATATATGCTAAAAATTACGGTGTCTCCAAATGACGGGTGGACACCGTAGCATTTCCCAAATTGAATATCATGTTCAACCTTCTCGATCATTAATTGCCTACCAGCTGATACTTTAATCCATGAGAATTTAAGCAAAGCTATTGGTTGAGTTATGGTAGGTTAGGCCAGGCACCCATAGATTAAGTTATGTAGTAGTACATATATATTTAAAGAGCTAGGATATAAATACAAATTCAGTCTAAAAATTTGTAAATAAAATTAAGTTTCGTTTTAATCCAATAATTTTACATTTTTGTTTTGCTCGGCAAAACAAATCCAATAATTTTAGGGTTAAATACCGGGACACCCCTCGAACTATTCCCGTTTGTCTTGCTCACCCCCTCATAGAATTTCGCCTACGGCCAGCCCCCTGAGCAAAGTTTTTTTGTCGTATAGACCCCTTCCGTCAGGATTCCATCCAAAACTGTTCGAATTTTGCCCTAATTTTTTTGAAATGTGAGAAAATATTCCAATTTTGCCCTCTCCTTCTCTATGAAACCCTAACACTAAAATACACCACAGCCCCACCACTTCCACCGCCACCTCCCCACCTCCACCACCACCACCACCACCACCACCCCCACCACTTCCAGCTCACCCCCGACAAACCCGACCACTGCCACCACACAGCCCCACCATCCCAACCACCCTAACCCCCAACACCTACACCAGCGACGGCGCCACCATTGAAGTCGTCCGCCGCCCACATGGCTGCCCGCCAGGCTCCAAAAACAAGCCCAAACCCCGTCTTCATCACCCGCCAGCCCGACCCGTCCATGAACCCCTACTTCCTCGACGTCCCCACCAGCGCCGACGTCGTCGTCTCCATGACCTCCTCCTCTCTCTCCCCCCGAAATCACCACCAGCCACCACAATCACTACCACCAAATTGCAACCACCACCAACCACCATGAACACCAGCAACCACTGTCGACGCCGGAGACCACCACCCATGCCAGCAACCACCATCGACTGGACCAACAACTTTCGAACAAAGAACAATACCTGTCAAACTCAAAATCAACCAAAAACCCACAGATTGAACTCAAAAACACCAAAATAATCTCAAATCGAATTTCAAAACCCTAATTTGAGCCATTTTGAAGGGTGTTTGACTTGATTCGAACCTATACGAGCCCTAATTAGATCTCGAAATCCCTAGATTAAGACCAACAAACACTGGGGACACCCTAATCGAGCTATTCCAGAATCTTTCAAATCTGATTCATCCGTGTAACCTTCGATTCAGCCTTTCGCAAACCCTTATCACATCTGTCCCACTCGATTGAGACCAGATTCAGTGAGATTCATACCAGATGCTGCTATTTGCGAAGGCTTTTGATAGGATTCACACATGGGTCTGTCGATTCGAGTGCCAAAGGACTCGATTAGAACCCTAAATTGTGTATCTCCATTAGCACTCCCAATGATTTTACAAATGGAGAAGTGTTTTGAATGAGTTGGTGTTCGGTGGTGGTGTTTGGCCATGGTGAATGGCGTGATGGAGGTGGTGGTGAGGAGAAAAAGATGAAGACAAAAATGCTGGTGGAATGAATCGGTGTATGGACGGAAATGGTGGTGGTGTTTGGTGGTGGAATGAACTGGTGTGGCGTGATGGTGGTGGAATGAACACTACAACAAATTATACAATTCCCGACTAAACTTTGCCGACTAAACAAAATTTGGTCGCCAAAAATTTACCAATTGCCGACTAAATATCAATTAGTCGGTAGAAATTTTAATAATTCCCGACTAAAACTATTTTAATCGTTAATAGTGACTTTTTTCCGACTAAAAATAAGTTTAGTCGGTGACAATTAATTTAAAAAAATCAATAAATAAAATAACATTTGCCGACTAATCAGTTTAGTCGGTATTTAATGCTATTAGACGACTAAAAATAATTTTAGTCGGAAAAAGTAATTTTTAACCAATTTAGAAAAATCAATAAATAAAATAAAATTTGCCGACTAATGAGTTTAGTCTGTATTTAATGCTATTAGACGACTAAACATAATTTTAGTCGGCAAAATTAATTTTTAACCAATTTTAAAAAATGAATAAATAAAATAAAATTTTCCGACTAATTAGTTTAGTCGGTATTTAATTATATTAGACGACTAAACATATTTTAGTCGGCAAAATTAATTTTTAACCAATTTTAAAAAATCAATAAATAAAATACGATTTGCCGACTAATTAGTTTAGTCGGTATTTAATTATATTAGACGACTAAACGTAATTTTAGTCGGCAAAATTAATTTTTAACCAATTTTAAAAAATCAATAAAATTTTCAGACTAATTACTTTAGTCGGTATTTAATGCTATTAAACGACTAAAAATAATTTTAGTCGGCAAAATTAATTTTTAAGCAATTTAAAAAAAGCAATAAATAAAAATACAAAAGTTCGATAACGTCAATGCGGTGGGGAGAGAGAGTTTATTAGCCTATTAAGATTTCTGATGGCAACTTGAGGCTAATTATATACCCTTAAATAGCCCAGAAAAAGAATGGTACCTTTCCAAGCAATTCTGATGAGTAAATAATCTCCATCTTTCAGACAGAAGTTTGATAACATCAAGGTGGCGGGGAGAGAGAGTGTATTAGCCTAGCTATAAGGGTTTTTGATAGTAGCTTGAGGCTAATATACCCTTAAATAGCCGATATTGTGGGTGGAGCTCACATTGCATTCTTGTAAAATTAAAAAATTTCTAAAACATCTTTCGCCAAATATTGAGCAATTACAGACTCAATATTCCCCTTAAATAGTCGGCGACAATTAATTTTTAACCAATTTAAAATATCAATAAAGAAAATGCAATTGCCCGACTAATTATTGTAGTCGGTATTTAATAATACTAGACGACTAATAATAATTTTAGTTGGTAAAATTCATTTTTTACGAATTTAAAAAATAAAAAAAAAGAATTTATTTTTCAGACTAAAAAGTTTGGTCGGTACTTATCGTTATTAGCCAACTAAGAGTTGTCTTAGTTGGTAAATGCCTTCTTTTTTTTTTTCTCCTTTTCAAAAAATTGCAAGAAAAGGAATATTTGTTCCAATTACATTGATTACAGTGTAACTTTTCTGATCAAAACTGTTCCAATTTCTTTTCTTCTTAATTATGAGATTCTCATAATTTTTTGACTCAATTGGGTTAAGGAAATCCCTTTATCGAAACGTAAATTCTTCAATTAAAAAAATTTTGTTGTCCAATCAAGAGTTTATCCATACACGATTAACTTCATTGTTTAGGATGAATAATTTAATTCTTATTACGTCAAAGATAGATGGTTTTGATTGCCAAAAAAGACCTCATGTGGGGTTTGATTAGTGCAATACAACACTTAAACGTCTTTGAATGCATAAAATGTATTTCGATCACGAGGTCGACGATGTCAAATGATCTCTGATTTTGGTGACAGTGCTATAATTGGTAAGACGTGAAATTCTAACGGTTCAGATCGAGCATTATAAAAAATGACTCGGCAGTTACCTTTACAATTCATACTTTTGATTTAATTGATAGTCAACTAAGTCTTATGTTGCATTTGTTGTTGCAATAGCTACATGATCGCGAGACAACCATGATAATCGAGACCGTTGATTTTGCTGCACTTGTTAAATTATTCATCATCGTAAATTTGTGGCTTAATCAGGTTTAGAAAATTCCTTTATGGAGACATGGACTCATTAGGAAAATAATATATTTCATTCAATAAGTTGTCTAATCAAAGGCGATCTCAACTATAACTCGGTAAGAATGATCTAATCCATAATAAATTAAAGACAGATGGTTTTGATCTTGCAAAAAGATCTCAAGTGTGGCTCAGGTGGTGTGCTATTAGACTCTAATGCTTCTAGAAGCAGTAAAAGTATTCCAATCATGTGGTTATTGATACTGAATGATCTTCAATTTTGGTGACAATTCTATAATCAACAAGACGTGAAATAAGCATTATAAAAAACATCAATAGTGAAAAGTATAGAGTTTATATGCAATAGTGGCGCAATTAGAACTCACTAAATATTTTTCCCAAATTGTCAAACTAGACAATTGCCGACTAAATTAGGTTTATTAGTCGGACAAATTGTAAATTTTTTTGCGGGACAATTGAAATTTCCGCTAAAATTATTGGCGGCAGTCTTGTTCCCTAAACGGCATCGTTTAAGGGATAGGTCTCTCTTAACCCTCGTCTTCGTCACTTCGTCCCAGAGTCTCTGAACGGTGAACATAGGTCTCTCTCTCTCTCCCTCTCTCTCTCTCTCTAGCTCTCCAACGGTGAACATGGGTCTCTCTCTCTCTCTCTCTCCAACGCCCAACACAGGTCTCTCTCTCTCTGCCCAACGCCGTCCTCGTTGTAGCCGTGTTCTGTCGTCTGTCGTCGAACGACAACAGAAATCGGAGCCCAATCTTTGTTATTCAAGGCTGGGGTCGCTCTACTTCTCCTCAATAGGTACAATCCAAGCTCAGTCTTTGTTTTGCATGTGTTGAATATACTAATTATCTACTGATTTGGTTGATTTCTCTCAAAATCTGGGTTTTGCATGTGACTGTTATATGGTGAAAAACGTACCACATTGAACCCCCAAATTTATTTTCACATTCAACGTTCTGTTCTGATTTCTGGACCACCCCTCTCTTATACGTTCTGTCACAGAGAGCATTACACTACAACTACCTCACTGTTATGGCATGCCCTGATCAAAACTCTAGAAAATTAGAGGTGGTGGTTTGGAGGATTAGTAGGCCTAAACAGAAAATCCGTTTGTTGAAAGGATGTAGAGGTTTTTTTTTTTGGTGTTGCATGGACACATGGGGAAGGTGGATCTGTTTTGGTGTGGGAACGTGGCTATGTTTTCTGTTTAATCCGTTTGTTGCGCGGACAACTTGGTTTCATTGGTTTTGAAAAAGTGGAAAATCTAGGAAATTAGAGAACACACGTGGGTTTTTTTTTTTGAAAGTGGAAAATCTAGAAAATTAGGGAAGTGGGTGTTTTGGTGTAGTCCTAAATAACAATAATTGGGAAGAGGGTTGAAATTGATAATGGGAACATTTTGGTTGGGATCGATACAACAGGAGAGAGAGAGAGAGAGAGAGAGAGAGAGAGAGAGAGAGAGAGGATGTTGTTTTAAATGTTCTGTTCTGATTTCTGGACATTATGCAAAGCTTGGCTGAGTAAGTGAGCGACACCTGAGGTTTAAGCAGGGGTTTTGAAGGGTAGGGATTTTTAGAATCTGCAATGGTGTTGTGATTGTGGGTGAGGTAATATGTTATTTTTGGAATGGTGCTGAAGCTGATATTGTTGCCATGCTAGATGACCAATGAAGAAATTATTAACGCCTGGGGTCCATTAGCCCATTGAACCCTTAGAGTAGCAGTATGAGTAGTGACACATTTACTAGCTGGTCAGAACAAATTGGTGGACTGCAGACATGAGAGGGGTTGTGTTTGATGGGCGGACTGTTTTAGAGAACTTTCAACACCATGTTTAATCTTTGGAGAAGAGAGAAAAATTTTCTCAATAAATTCATAGGCGGCTAAGGATTACAACTTTCCTGACATTATCAGCAGAAATTGAAAGTAAGAAGTTCAACAATGTGTAGTGGATATGCCCAAATGACCTTGCAGCTTAAGTGAGACAATCTTTATGTTTGGTTCATGATATGAAAAGAAATTGGAAGAACTAAAACTGAGCAAGGATTGAACAAACCACATTCATGCAAACGTGTAATGCATCTCTCATCTCATGTAAATTGGTTCAGTTCTGAAGAATGACCAGAGTTTGGGAATATGGAAATTTTTGCAAGCATGAGTTTTTAATTGGCACATATTTCCTATCCTTGTGTTGGGTAACTCCTATATGGATCACTATGATATGAGGTTTATTTCATTATTTCAGTCAGGGTTTGCTCAAAACAAAAGTAGTGAATTGTTTTATTGGTCCTGGTTCTTCGACTGTATGGGAATATTTTTGGAAAGGGATAAGTTATTTGATGCTTGCCTTGAAAACAGTTGTACGGACTTGTTCTGCCAACTTCAATAACTCACCAACAGTCAAACCACTTGCAGAAGTGGGTAGATAACTCTTTTGAGATCAGTTTTTCATCTTTTTACTGATATTTTCTTTCTATACCCTCTCTGTTTCTTTGTTGACAGGAAACAAAATTATCCAATCTTGAGCCTTAATTCGTGAAGAGCAAAGAAGAGAGAGGAAAGAGGAATAGACGCGAAGGGAGGAGGAACAAAGACGACATGAGGAGGAACAAAGATAACGTGAGGACAAGTATGAGGAGGAGAATAGGCGGTGGGAGGAGACACAAAGGCGACAAGATGAGGAGCGGTCTATACTTCTAAAAGAGATGGAGGTATTCGAAAGCTTTATGACTCAAATATATGGTACGTAGTTTGAGAATAGAACTTTTAGAATTTACTGCTATTATGTTTGTGGTACTGCTATGGACTGCATTTTTTCTTGCGGCTTCTATTTTTTTGGTGTATTACGATTGGAATGCTTAAAAAGGTTGAAGCTGGTTGGGTATTGGTTCCACAACAGTCATTGGACTGCATTCATAAAGCTATGAAACCAGTTCTGTGACTGTCATGGACTGAATATGCTAGGAAGCGATGCATATCTCTTTCATGTTTTGAGAAATAATACAACCATGGATATCTGAATGTGTAGTTTGGGTTCTGATTAGGTCATGGGATATGAGTTTTACTTCGGAAAAATTCGTTTAGCTTATGGGTATACAAGTTAGAGTTCGACCTGAAATGAATTTTCCAAGTTCTTGATGAATTTTTATAACCAACTTTCCGACCTTGTAATTTTTCAATATTTTTATAGGAGATGCCTCCATATGTCTAATTTATTGTGTAAAATCTGTAGAACTGAATTTATAACGTGGAAGGAATTAAAAATCATATACTGAACTGCTGTTGCGAAACTCTCAGTGCTGACAGCACCGTCGCACTTCACGGAAACGGCTATAACTCGGCCTAGAAAACTCGAAATCACATTCCGCTTTCTTTGTTGGAAACTAGACACATAGAGCTTCAACTATATGTAATCCACGTGCCTTAGTTGTGCCTGACTAATAACAGATTTCAGTTTGAAGTTGGCCTAAAATCTGTTTTCTGGAAATCACTGAGTTTTTGGTTTAGTCAGTACCTATTTAAAAATACTTCCCAAGGTCAGGAAATTCTGAAATTTTGATATGATCTTCTTATATGTGTCCTGGGTTTCTGGTAAAAATCTTGTGGAGAACATGGACCAATAGTATGGTCGTCTTGCAATTTCCTTATTCTTTTGCAATAGCCAACATGTGTTCTTTCACAAGAGTAGTATTTATCCTACTAGACCGAAGCGTTTATTTTCCACTTGGTGATTCATTGCAGAAGTTCATTAGCTAAGTTATTATACTTGGTCAATTGTGCATCTTCCATTATTGTTTTCGTGTTCTAAAACTTGTGCATTTGGATAAGCAGAAACTTGTCAAATAGACCTTCATTTTGCTGGAAAAAGGAAAAGCATACCTGCTCCAATCCATTTTTGTTCACTAGGACTTGGTGATTTGTTGCCCAAGTTCATTTACTAAGTTCTTAGACTTTGGTTAATTATGCATCTTCCATTACAGTTTCAGTGTATTGTTTAACACACTTACACTCAGAAAAATGGAAACTTTATCAAACAGGTCTCTATTACACTGTGAAAAGAAAGCATACCTGCTCCATTCCATATGTATGTAAATTTAAGTTGCTTGGCACATGTTATGGTCATGACATGCATTATTGAAAAAGTATGGTAATATGTGATGTTGATGCCTTTGTTGTCTATTTTCACTGCGTCCATTTTGTCATTTTAAATTGGTACTATGGATATGCGAATCAGATCATGATGCTACTTGTTTATTCTTATACATATTGCCTGCCTTCCAAATTTGCAATGTTAGTTATGAAACTATAAAAAATTATTTATGGATCTTGCGAAGTTACATGCTAATATGCTATTAATTTTAGGATAAGCCATTCTTACTTCTTTTCTTACTTCAGTGATCATTTTGCTTAGAGGTTCCCAGTCACACTTTACATGGTAGTTTTTTTATAAATGGGTTATCTTTGGTTATTCGCTTTGCTTGTACAACACCCGGTAAAGATAGCTCTTGTTCAAAGCATGAAGACCTAGGGATAAAGTTCACTGGTTTCCAATTTTTTGGTGTGAACATGAGTTCCCATATGGATTCTAGTTTCTATAGCTCTGCTGCTGGGGTAAATTAAGCACAAGGGATATGACTCAAGATTTGGGGGATGAGTGTGGACAATATGTGAGCCCTATGCAATCAAGAGGAAGAAACTCATGGGCACCTATTTTTTGACTGTGTATTCTAAATCCATTTGGACACAAATTCTAGATATATGCCAAATTAAAAGGGGGGCTACGAAGAGGTCTGAGGAGCTGTCATGGGCAGTCGAACATACCTCAAAAAAGTCTTTTTGGTTTGTTAACTATAACATTTTGGCTGTTGTGGTGTATCACTTGTGGCTTGAAATGCTAGGATTTTCTCTAGGATAGCAAATGATCTGTTGCCCTTGCTCAAGTAGTCAAGTGTATTGAGAATGCCAAGAGGGAAAGAATCAGTACTTGGCAGAATGTGAAAAAGAACCAGTTCAACCGATCCCCATGTCATCTTGGATCATCCCTAGCCTGATCCCGAATCTTGTTAGGCATAGTCTGTAATTTGGTCCTAGTTTCTGTTGCCCTGGTCATGATTGTCTTGTTTTTCTCTTTTGGTTGTTTAGTTTGTATTCTAGTTGAATCTTTCTTCTTCTTATTTTTTTTGCTGTTCTAGTTGAATCTTTCTTCATGTTTTGGCTAGTAGATAGAATCGAAGAAAATCAAAGGCAGGAGGAATGGTCACAAACTGATCAATTGAACATGAAAACTTTGCGGATTCATGAAAGTTTGTTCTAAATGACCTACCATAGGCACTAACAGAAATGAAAGGGGTAAAGACTCATTTATTGGACCTTCGAATTAAAGTTTTTACAAGGACACTAAGAAGTAGTTTATGTGATAATAACAAACTCGATGAGATAGGTCGTGGAAAGCCCCATAGCACCAAATTAAACTTCTCTAAGAATTCCACAGAAACTAGGAATCTATCAAGCTTGCCATGAGTAACATTATCCTGAAAATTAGACCATGTGAATTGCCTTCCCATCCTTTTATTCTAACCGATTGATTAATTCCTTGAAACCCTTCATGCTCCTTTCCATTCTACTGTTATTCTTCCCCCAGACAGCCCCACAGCCCCAGACAAAGCATATTCAACATCAAGAGAACCCCGCAATCTTCGAACAGCAGACACGTTAAATCTCCTGAGAGTTGCATTTTTTTCTTCCTATTTTCCTTCCTTTATTTTCTTTGTAGTACTACCAATATGCCCGATATTCGATAGTCGCGAAGCACCATTCACTCTCGTTGTTAATAATCCACTCCCATGGGAAAAAGGCCAAACTTAGGAAATGAAATTAGCCGACGGGGCCATCCTCGAAGTTAGACTTCTATAAAAATGTTGACACTGTATACATTTTCATTGTACATGGCAAGTCATCTTCCTTCCAGTCACTGACTCATTAATTATAAGGATTAACACATCCTATACAATCCCTAAATTCAATCACCAGCATTAATCCGTATCATTCAATCCCTAATACTTTTTGTTCTTCGTATTTTAGGAAGTCTTAGTTTTGAGTTATTTTTATTGCCAATTTTTGTGTTACTCTAATATCAAAACTTTCATGATACAATTCACTCCAACTGTTGGCTTGGAAAGGATCTACATTTCCCCAAGAGGGGGGTATTTCTGAATCAAAAATTGTCTGTTCTTGTCATATTCGTCATGGAAAAACCAAAAAACTAGTAATATGCTATTATGCTTACCTTCTCTTTGTAGGTATTGTTTCTTTTCAGTGTTCTGGTTCCTCCCTTCATCTTTCAATTTTATGAATCATGTTTGTTATTCTTCCAGTGTTTTACCAGCTTTGCATGTATTTATCAGCTTGTTGTTACAAATTGTTGTATTTGGTTGGCCTATTTTATGGACTAGAGCAGGCAAATAAATTGCAATGGACATTTGCATTTGTTCCACTAATTAAAGCTCTGCAACTCACTCTATCATTCCTTTATGTTCATGCTTTGTGCTATGGGATACACTAGTTCAAAAATACCAATGATAGATTGTTCCTTTTTTTTTGGTTTTTTTTTTTTATAGGGACGGCGTTTTAATGGAGTATCGCGCAGGATGTTGGTTATTGACTATGAAGATCGAAGTTGGATTTTAGTTGTGAATGCGCTTAGATTTTTTTTGGTTATCCGTTTGTTGAAGTTGAACTATTTAGTATTTTATGGTCCACGGGGTTTGTTCAAGTTGAACTAAGCTTGGATTTTTTTTAATTTTCCAGCCGTGATGAACATGTTATTATGCACTCTATGAATTTGGATACAAATAGTTTTTTTTTAACTATTTGGTGGCTCTCTATTTATGAAAGTTTATATTTATTTCTTGGAATTTTTATTTTGTATTAATTGCATTAGTTTGGCAATTTTGTGGATGTAATTGTTGTTGATATTTACAGGAAATAATAATGTGAAAAAATTTGTACAAAATTTTGGAATGACAAATTTGTATAGATTGCTCGACTAAAGTTTAGTCGCCAATAGGGCCATAAATTAATTGATTTGAAAAGACATTCACCGACTAAACTGTTTAGTCGGTGATAATTAAAACATCTTTCCCGACTAAACAATTAGTTGGCAAAATAGGTAACACCTTCCCCGACTAAATTATTAGTCGGCCAATAGGTAATACATTACCCGACTAAATATTTAGTCGGCTAATACGTAACACATTCCCCGACTAATAGATTAGTCGGCAAATAAATAGCACATTTTCCGACTAAAACGTTAGTCGGCCAATAGTCCAATCTTCACCGACTAAATACAAGTGGCGACTAAGAATTAGTCGGAATATGTTAGTCGGTAAATGTATATACTTTAGCCGACTAAACATTTTTTAGTCGGCAATAACCTTTCCCGACCTCGTTCCATCGACTAACGTGCAGACTAAATTTTTTAGTCGGGGAAGACTTTTGCCGACTAAAATACGTACAATTGCCGACTAAAGTTTAGTCGGGAATGGTGTTTTTTCTTGTAGTGGAACTGATGAACCGATGGTGGTCTGGTGTGGTATATATATGTAAGGGTAAAATGGACTTTTTATTCATTCCGTCTAACAGTTTTGGACGGAAACCTGACGGAAGAGGTCTATAGAACAAAAAAACTTTGCTCATGGGGCTGGCCGTAGGCAAAATTCTATGAGGGGTTGAGCGAGACAAACAGGAATAATTCGAGGGGTGTCCCGGTATTTAACCCACAATTTTACGTTATTCATTAATTGTTACTTAATTAAGCTGAGCATCTACCGAGGCATCGTCCTTACTCTTTTCTTTCTTTTTTGATACAAGGAGAGCGCTCCACTTCCGGTGATCCCTTTCTTTGCAAGTTCGAATTCATTGGGAGCTACGGACTCAGAGAGGCAGAAGCTCATAGAAGCCCGAGCCTATCACAAGTGCGATGAACCGCAAGTTTTCTCATTCTTTCTTGTGGTACGTAGCTCCTAGGTTTGTGCCGGTCTACTTCAGCTACTCTAGGTACCCGCATATTCAAAAGGAAACTCATCTTTTCTGTACACATCAATACTCAGTAGAAGTTCGATCGATTTACTTGATGGTGGTATAATTGTAATTTTATATTTTTATCTGCCTATGCCTTTAGCTTTGGCAGACTTCAGAAAGGAGATAGGCTCTCTCCAGCAAGAATGATGGAAGGCTTCAGCAAATGATTCAGGTTCATGAGAAGATTGAACTGACATGAGGATCAATTCCTTTAATGGTTTTCATAAAATATAGCCAAATATTATAAGAGAAATGATATTGTCACACACTTTTTTGATAATGCCACACCCTGCAAGTGTATTTTTTTACCAAAAAAATACACTTGCAGGGTGTGGCATTATCAAAAACGGGTGTGGCAAAATTACTACCCAATTATAAATAGGCACAATAGACACGTATTTCAGTTATTCAAAGAAAGACATCATAAATTTACATAAGTAATGTATCATACGTGGAAAAACATAATGCATAATGAGAATACTATATATACTTATTGAGAATAATTTCTATTTGTCTGTTTGATTTTCAAATAAAGATTCTGGCTCCGATAGTAGTTGATGGTTGGTCGAGAACTTAAATATTTGATTCCTCAATCAAGATGGACTTAAAAATGGGACGACAATTAATTGAGAGAAAAATCTCCAGATAATTTATTCTTTCTTAAGTGGTCCATCATTTGTTCAAGTTCAAATTCTCTATGTCCAATTTGCTTTGTGAATCTGTTCTGGTGCATTTTTCGACTGGCAGAGAAGTGAAAATTCTTTGATTTTTTAAAACCTACACATGATTCGAGTGTACGAAGACGGACCAAGAGCCGGATTGGTATGGATCGAGAGGGCCAATTTGTTGTTACTTTTTTGGAGAATCTTTTGTTTAGTGATCACAAGTAATTGTGGGGAAAGTCTACAAAATGATGTAAGCCAAGTGATTTTGAGCCAAGTTAAAATTGTACGTGGTGGTTGGTAGGCAAGTAATTTCGAACACACGTTTTCTTTTACTCCCTACGTCCCTTTTTAAGTGTCCTGCTTCGTAACTCCAACTTATTAAAAAGACATCATCATTATACATTTCATATCAACTTTTTCCTCCACTTTCTCTACTTACCCATCATCATTACACTTTTACTCACTTACTTTTCAAAATGAAATATACTTTTAGGGACAAAATAGACAATTTACCAATTTTTACCCACTAACTTTACAAAATGGACACTTATTAAGGGACGGAGGGAGTATTATTTTTGGTACAAGAAATACTTATTTTTGAAGCAGCAGTAAACAACTTGTTAATTTACAGCAGCAGTCCATCGTGTATTTTGGACGGTCCGGATTTTAATGAAACTCTTCTCCGAAAAAGTTTCATTAACATTCAAACCGTCCAAAACACTTTCAAACTTTTGCGATTTAGCACTGTAAACTCTTGTTTACGGCTGCTCTGGAAATAAGATTTTCTCTTTTGGTACAAACCACACGTTTTCATGTAACACGATAGGGAAGTAAGTGAACATATATACTTTTCTTGAGGAGGAAAATATTCTAGATTTCCGACTCAGTTAAGCAAAATACGATAGGGATCGAGTAAGTGGACATATAGTCAGTTTATTTTTTTTCTTGGATATTTTTAAAAATAATTTTGTAACAATTTTAATTTTTTTACTTTTTCGATTCCTTAATTTTATTGAGACAAACCAACAATACATAAAAATTTGGCAAAAAAACCAACAAACATAAAAAAAAAATTGAATAAAGACAAAATAAAAAACGTATATTCTACAACTTTTTGGAGCCGAGAAAAAAAAAAGGGGGGGGTTAGGTTTTTTTTTTTTATCCGCAAAAGCGGGTTAGTTTGGTCCGAATATTTGCGATACTCAAACTCTTATTGCACAACTAATGCACCCAAATTCAAACTCATAGCCATAGGCGTAACTTTAGGTTTCAATAATCGAATCATGCGTATGCGTACGACATTAGCAGTTCATGTTTTTTTATAACGAGATATCCGGGCTAGTTAGCGCGCAACTCGACTAATTTCGGAGCCCTAAAGTTAACGATAGAAAAAATCCTTTGGTGGCCCCAAGAGTTTGAAATGTTTGATCTCCACGGAATTCAAACATGTGACCTCATGAATGATAATTAATTTAATTTCTCATGCACACTTGGTCAAATCCGTAGGGGTTGATATATTAGGAGTTCTGTTGATGAGCATTTTCGAGGAAAACAACCTTCCGTATGGTATTACTACTACCATTTACGGTTTAGCTAATTTCTCGCAGAAATTTTTAAAATCACGTTCTGAACATATTCAACGGTTCAGATCATCGAATTTTAATCAAAAAATGTGAAGTCCACACTTAAGCTACGTAGAGAATCTCCTATAAGATGCTTGGTGCGTGTGTGTGTGTATATATATATATATATATATATATATCAGTTTATGTTTGGTAATTAAAAAGTCCTAGGACATTATTCAGTTCGATTCGGTACGGGTAATTCTGCATTGCCAAATCCTAATCGAAATCGCCGGGGCATTTTAATTTCAAACCCAAAATCAACCAGCGAATAGAGAGAAGTACTTAAAAATAATGATCGATCCTCGGAACGACGGTCAAATCACGAAGTACGTACAAGTCGGTTTCGAATGGAACTATCATCCCTTTATGCATCCTTAAAGTGATCTACTTGAAAGTCAAAACTAATTATGAAATCCAAGAAAAGTTGTAAAGAAAGTCGAAGGCGTGCCTACATTAGCATATTTCAAGTTTTTTTTTTTTTTTTTTTTTTGGGGATAAGTAGTTTTTTAAAGTTTTTTAAGCTTGACCAGCTGAACCAAAAGCCAAGTTTAATACAACTTTCAAGACCTAAAAGTTATACAGAAAAAACACCCAAAGAGAAGGTAGTGACTCCAGAAATTAGTAGTAGTGTGCTAAAAGTTATCCCCATTTGTCGTTGAGAGAGAGAGAGAGAGAGAGGACATGCAAGGCACGATACTACTCATACCTTAAATTAGATCCTCCTCCTCCTCCTTTGTTTAGAATAATTGGAATGAGGAGCACCGGCTTTTTTCGGGCAATTGTATTTATTCTTCAATTATGGATTACTTGGGCAATTAAGTATTGGCAGTGTACTAGAAACCACTCAGGTGTTATCAATTTTGGGGTTCAGTCCATACAGAGGTTTTTTCTAACTTTAAATGGGGGCCTAATAATGGGCGGTGGAATTAGATTTCCAAAATCGAGATACGTGAAAGATGGCATGATGTACAAATGAAATCCGAAAGAAAATTACTACTAAATAAAAACATTAATTAATGGTGTGCCTAGTTACGTACCCATCTGGGCCGTGTTTGTTTATACTTTATACCAAACATTAAATTTCACGGCCATTTTAGTACTAGGCAATGAGATGGTCTGATGATGACCGAATATATAGGGTCATGGGAAAAATTATTGGATGGTTTTTGAACACGGTCACGTAGCATGCACCTCAAAGGCCCCACATTAATTTGAAGTGGAATAGAGCGTTAGAGGTGTTGAGGTACTACATAGCGGTATCTTCAACCACTAAATAGTTGCTTGGACAATGGTGGTGTATATCACTAGTACATATATAGGAGTACTTTTGGGGTGATTGTTGGCGATTCGTTCAAGAAGTCTAGCCTATGTTGCTTACAACAAATTCTTACAATATGGTTACAACATCATTACACGTTAGCACTGAGGCCCAGAATCATCCTTACACATCCTGAGTTCCTGGGCCCAGTGCTGACGTGTAAATATGTTATAACTATATTGTAGAATTTTGTTGTAAGTCTAGCATTTTTGTTTTCTTTTTTCTCGTCTCGATTAAAAGAATTTAAAAGACTACAGTAGAAGGGAACATAATTATATACATATTTTTTGGACAATAAGTAAGCTATATTGATGCATGCCTGATGACACTTATAATTATGAGCTTTCAAACAAATATTTTGGAGACAGCCAAACCAAATATCTAATTCAGACCGTTGTCGCACATTGCTTAGTCTAAGGGGAGAATTGTGCAGTATATAACGAAATGCGATGGACATAACTTAAAATTAACCTTTTGAGCCACGTGGCTAAGTTAAAGATTAACAGGTCAGCTAACGCGAGTAGTTAGAATATACCACATTCAACCATGAAAAATAGACACAAAGCAATTAAAGGTAGTAATAATGCCAAAACCGTTTTTGTTGGTGCCAAAACTTTAATGCATAAAAGTCTTTTACATTGCACATGGTATAAACCTTTTGTGCATTAGAGTTTTGGCACCAACAAAAACAGTTTTGACATTATCTTTTCCCATTAATTAATGTCTTTCGCCCCGATCAAGACATCAAGCCTGACGCACATTCTATAGAAAACCAATATCTTCCTGGCAGTCTCAAAGGATATAAAGTGCTAGTCAAACGAAAAAATCAACAAACTAATTATCAAAACGGAGGTCCAAGCTAAACGCGAACGCACCATTGAGTTCCGCATGCTACAGATCTAGCACAATCAATCCATCACGAGTTATCCTCGCCAAATATATCACACTGTGGTAGAGCATTGTTTGCACCGACGTCAATATGAAGCTACACACTTTAAAGAGCCTAAATTGTAGACCAAAATATCGCCGAAAGGCCCAAAAAAAAAAAAATCTTGCAAGAAGAAGAGACTTAACACTCTCAGATAAAATGGCAATTACCCACAATATTTCGAAGAGAAACGAAAATAACAAATCAAATCGTAGAATATATCAACAAATAGAAAGTAAAGAAGAGAGGAGGAGACAACGAACACTCCCCTCGCCCTCGCAAGATCGATCACTAGTTGAGGATTCGAGGGCTACGAATCAGTGGTTCAGGAGAGAGAGAGAGAGAGAGAGAGAGAGAGAGAGAGAGAGAGAGAGAGAGAGAGGGGGAGGCGGGTTACTCTTTTCAATCGAGTCGGAAGAAGAAATTCAAAGTGGTGGATTAAAATAAGTTTCCATGCTAATTTACTTGGTTAATGAATAATTGTACTAAAACTAAATCAGAAGGTTTAAGTTCGTCCGGTGACAAATTCATAACCAACAGAAGAGGCGTGGTGGGCCTTTTTGGGCTAACTTTTTGCCTGATATATCTGTCTTCAAGTAAAAGTGCAAAATCCATAGTCCATTGTAATTTAGGCTTAATTTTCAATTGGCCCAATGGTCTTATTCCTGGCGCTAAAATCTGTGAATGAAGCCAAGAGGTCAACCCGACTCCGTTCTATGTACAAGTCCATTTAGGATTCGAAAGAAATGCTCGGAGCAGTTTTATTTGTTTAAAATCAGCTCTGTCGGATATCGACTTTAAGCCTAATTTGCTGTCAAAAAATTTGAGCAAAGAATTGATCAAATCTTTACCCGTATCCGAATAAATTGATTTTATATAGGCACCTTTACCTAAACCCGGATTCCAAAAAACGTGGTGGTGTCCTATAACTAATGCTCCTACTATTTTATCTTCGATTACTCATAATTAAGAACGTTGCTATAGGTACCGACTGTACCCATATCTACGGGTATGACGGCTACACGGGAGCCACTACGGGTCCTGCACGCAAAATCTGAGTCATTCAACAATTTTAAAACAAAAAATTGAATGGGCATCCAATATGTGTAGGTACTCGATCTAATCTTCCCATTTTTCATCCAATCTTTCTAGTTTTGTCGATTTTTCAAAACTGGAAAGATTAGATCGGGCACTTACACACATCGGATTGAGCTGATTTCCTTGATGCCCACTCAATTTTTTTTTAAAATTATACACGGCTCGAATTTTTCATGCAAGATCTTTAGTGAGCCCCGCATGGCGGTCTATATTGGTCATTTACTTTAGCTTTTGTGCATAATTAAAAGCAGCTGATTTTGTCACTTTCCAATTTGTTAATGGCACTCCCTTGTCTGTTTTTTATTATGGTAAATTTACTAAAACACGTCACAATTAGAAAATGAGAGCTAGCATTATAATGTGCAATGGTATGTTAGTAAATTTATCCTTATAAAAACAAAAAGGGAATGGTATTAACAAGCAGATGGAATGACAAAATCATTAGCCTAATTAAACAGGGATAGTTACTGTTTCGTTTCTCCTCTTAAAATAGAGTTTTTTTTGAAAACATCCCTTCAACTATCCACCAGATTTTTACTTAGTCCTCAAACTATCAAAATGTTTTATTTAGTCATCCAACTATTGGCTTGCATTTTATTTAGTCCTTCCGTTAAGTGTCAAACGGCCGGGCAACATTTTGTTTTAAAAAAAAAATTTCCAACCACCAATTTGCAATCCTATGGAGTAGAAACGTGATTATGAGAGCCTTAGAGACAAAATTTGATTATGTCTCTTTAGAATAATATAATCAGAATAATAAGATCTTCACACCCATTCAAACGGATTAAAATTTGAGCACTTAATTTTTTCGGACGGCAACGTTGTTTAAAAAAAAAGTTTCAAACCACCAATTTGCAATCCTATAGAATAGAAACTTGATTATGAGAGCCTTATAGACAAAATTTGATTATGTCTCTTTAGAATAATATGATCAGAATAATAAGATCTTCACACTTATTCAAACGGATTAAAATTTGAGCAATTAATTTTTTCGGACAGCAACGTTTTGTTTTAAAAAAAAAGTTTCCAACCACCTATTTTCAATCCTATGGAATAGAAACTTGATTATGAGAGCTTTAGAGATAAAATTTGATTATGTCTCTTTAGAATAATATGATCAGAATAATAAGATCTTCACATCCATTCAAACGGATTAAAATTTGAGCACTTAATTTTTTGAGACGGTTTATATATTAAAAAATATAGTTAAAAAATTAAGTGCTCAAATTTTAATCCGTTTGAATGGGTGTAAAGATCTTATTATTCTGATCATATTATTCTAAGGAGACATAATCAAATTTTGTCTCTAAAGCTCTCATAATCACGTTTCTACTACATAGGATTGCAAATTGGTGGTTGGAAATTTTTTTTTAAAACAAAATGTTGCCCGGCCGTTTGACACTTAACGGAACACTTAACGGAAGGACTAAATAAAATGCAAGCCAATAGTTGGAGGACTAAATAAAATATTTTGATAGTTTGAGAACTAAGTAAAAATCTAGTGAATAGTTGGAGGGATGTTTTCAAAAAAAACTCCTTAAAATATTCCAAAGGAGTTAATTTCCATTTGTTCTCCTCTCCAAATCTAATCTAGGGTTTCGGGTCAGAGTAGACAACATGAGAAGATTAAAGAGAAAGGCTGCTCGGAACACCATCGCCAGTAACGCCGCCGTCTCCACCGCCACCATTTCAGACGTCCCAAATCCCATCGTATGCGACATCCTATCTCGACTCCCTCTCAACTCCATCTTCACCTGCAAGCGAGTTTCCAAGGCATGACGCGACCTAATTCTCGACCCCCACTTCGAAAGATTGCACCTCTCAAGGTCTCCTCTCAGCCTCTTCTTCTTCCGCAACGGTGATAGCAATAATATTTATAGCAGTAGCTCCGCCTCCTCTCACTTCGAAATCTTCCAACTCCACGATCCCCCAATTTTAGAGCACTACAACGCGCGCTTGAAATTCAAAACTGAGTTCTACTTTTCTGGTATGCATATTGCAGCCTCGTGTAATGGGTTAATTTTGTTGTCAAATTGGTCCCTTTTTGGTGATGGCCGTGTTATTATTGTGTGTAACCCACTTAGGGCACAACATTTTATTCTTCCTAAACCTCCTAAAATTTTGACGGATATAAGGACTCTCGGATTTGGGTTTGGGCATAGTCCGGCTACTGATCAGTACAAGGTGTTAAGATTTTATGATGTTAGGCATAGTCCATCCACATTGGGCTTTGTACAATTGGGATTGACGATAAGTGGAGGAGCCTTGGATACCCCAGACAGCCACCCGCTGTTTTTACGTCGCATTTGGTTTTTCTGAATGGGGCTTTTCACTGGATAGGCTTTGAGAATGAGAATTCATGGTTCATTTGCTATTTCGATATCGAGAAAGAGCGATTTGGAAGCTTCCCCTTGCCTTCTCACATAGGAATTGCTTTTCCGTATCTTGGCGTTGTAGATAATTGGTTGTACATTCAGGAAGACTGTTCGTTGGACGTACAAAAAGTTTGGGTGATGAAAGATTATGGAGATTTTTCGTCCTGGACTTTGGAATGTGTCATTGAGGGAGCAAGGCTTGGAACTGCCAAGCCACTGAAAATGTTGAAAGATGGAACTCTGTTGATGATGTTCAACAAAATTTCTGAAGAAGGTTCCATCAGGATTACTCTAGCATCGTACAATCCACAAACAAGAGTGCTGAAGAAGATTAATCATTGCGGTAATTCACTCCGGGGTGCTTCATTTGCTGATGTACGGTGTACCACGCTTTTTCTCTCCAATGGATGCTTTGAAGTTACAATGTTAAAATCTTTGAGTTAAGGTACTATTGCATTATATCACTTCATTATGAGGTTATTTAGTTTGAAGAATTTTATTTGATTTTGTAATTATTTTCGTGGTGTAGAACTTTTGATTGTTTGCAAAATTTGGTCTGATTCAGACTGGGGGCAGTTATTACCCAAAATGAGTAATTCCATCATTTGCGATAATTTAGTGAATGATTGGCAAATGACAACCTCTTGACTGTAAACTGAAGATCTAGGAATGAGGGGCTGTTTTACATGGACTCAATTATGGGGGTTGAGTGCAGGCAGCCATGCATGTATGTGTAATTATGGAATTCATCTAATTTCCATCTCAAGTCCATGAACCACACCTATACAAGAGAGTTCTTTGCATGGTTTGATAATCCAAAATCCAAAATATGATTGCCAGGTGAATGTCCACACCCTTATCTGGACGTCGAAACGGGTAGTTTATACATTTAGATTTTAGAAGAATCTATGTAACATGGAGAAGGGGGTGTCCAGGAGCTGCTGGGTCTCGAGAGATAGCTCATGATCATGGATTTGAATTTTATCCACTAACAACCTTATGCTTGCTTTGAGTATGTGAGAATTAAATTCATGAAATCTAATAATTGCAAGTACCCAAACTACATGCTTTCCTGTTTGTAGGGAGGTATTCCCGAACAGATACATTTGGTAGCCGAACACGTGATGTACGGGGCAGCGTGGTACCTAGATAGGATATACCGCCGATCAGTACGGTGAACGGCAGTAAGGACCAGTGACACGAGAAGTCGTTGGTCCAGTCGATCTGTTCGGCGGATAAAGGTCAAAGGACATGAGAAGTCATTTGACCAGATGTAATAGCATGGGCCAATTGCATGTGAGGTTATTGGTCCAAGAAGGCTGTTCGGCTAAGAGGAAGCCGAACAGTGGAAACGATTGCCCTAAGTCGTGACGTGGCAAGAATATTTTAGAATGATAATATTCCACAAAAGGATAAGATCCAGAGCGTATACAATCGAACCTAGAAAACCAGCGTGATTGGGGTGTTCGGATAATTATGGGAAAGAGTCCTAAAAGGGCTGAGAGTCCTATAAAGATATTGTACAGATAAGGGAACGAGATTCCATAAGATATTAGGTTTCCTGTACGAGGCGGGAATCCTAGGGCAACTGGGGTGCTTGGGCAGCAAGCATCCGTGAATCTATAAATACGAGGCAAACCTAGAGGTAAAAGGTACGCAAGATTGAGCATTCTTATTGTTTTCCTACTGATAATTAGGGTTCATCTAGTACGGGATACTAACTAAGGCATCGGAGGGCCTTTGCCACGAGAGGCAAAGGTGCACTCACCCCTTGTCTGTTTTGCAGATTAGGGTTCCGTCGAAGAACTAGGGTTTCGGTGTAGAGGCACGTGAGGCCGTTTGCAGTTTGGTACTTTCAGAGCACTAACTGGTTTCATCCCCCTACAATTGGCGCCGTCTGTGGGAAACGAACCCATTCTCTGAAAAACAATCATGATGGAAGAAGATCCAGTCACGCCGTTTAATCCAAAGGACCAGTTGAGTGGTGGAGGAGATAAATCTCCACCAGGTGCTCCGAAAAAGCCTACTGGAAGGCAGGGCAAGACACCCACGGGCTCCATGAGAAGGAGCAAATCTCACCGAAGAGAGGCGTCGGTGGAACAGTCAAGAAGTATACACAACAGTGAGGATCTCCTCGACCGAAAGAGGAAGGAGATCGAGGAGTACGCTCGTTTAATTAAAAAACGAGAGTACGAAATACAAGAGTTGCAGCGGGTACAAGAACACCCAGAAGACTCTGGACTCTCCAGGAGGAGTCCTGAAAGAGATAGACGGACTTTAGTAGTCCATAGACATGCCCGTTCTCGAAGGGCAAGGAGCAGAAGTCCTATTATGAGGCGATATAATGTTTCTCCACAAAAAAGGAGTAACAGAAGTAGATGCCGAACTCCGGAAAGACAAAGGTCCTTCTCACGAAAAAGGAGGAGTAGGGAACGGAGTTCCACCCCTGAAGAAGAGGATAGAAGAAAACATCACCGGGACAGGTACGAAAGATCTGATGCTGATCGGGCCAAAGCCACGGCTCACAAGACGAGAGAATTCGAGGATGGGGCAGTAACTGCACGAGAAGCAGCTAGAAAGGCCCTAAGCAATATAGCGGCTTCCCCCTTCTCGAGAAGGTTACAAGAGGCTAGGTTGCCGACCAGAGTAAAGCATGGAGCATTCGTACTTTACGAGACAAACACAGATCCTGTGGCTCACATACAGCATTACCAGCAGGCCATGTTCATGCATGATGGCGATGATGCCATTCTGTGCAGGATGTTCCCATCAAGCCTTGGCAAGGTAGCTCTATCTTGGTTTCACAAACTGGCCCCGCGCTCCATACGAGGATGGAGACAGCTGGCAGAAGAATTCACTGCTCGGTTCTTAACAAGTAGAAAGGCTCCAAAGACGTTTGAAAGCCTCTCTACGATGAAGCAGGTAGACGACGAGCCGATCAGGGATTATGCAAAAAAGTACTGGGAAACTTTCAACGAGATTGAAAGTTGCAGTGAGGAATACGCCATCGCAACGTTCAAAACTGGATTACCTGTTCGGGGCGAATTGCGCCGCTCATTGAACAAACATCCGGTGGCAACGCTGGCCAAGTTGATGGAGCGGATAGAGCAACACGCCAGAATGGAGGATGACATACTCCGTGAAGACGGCAGGACAGTTACCGAACAGCCCAAACTGTCTGCCAAAAAGGTGGATAAGCCAGAGCCCAAAACATACAAGGAGAGAAAGGATTACGGACAGGCTAAGAAAGAGCCCTATAAAGAAAAGCAAGCCCCCGATCCAATGTCCTTCTTCTCCATCACAACAGTTTGGAAGGAACCAATTTACAGGATTCTTTATCGAATTAAGAATCAGCCGTACTTTAAATGGCCCCCAAGTTTGGGTGGAGATAAAAATGCAAAACGTGCCACGAATCAGCACTGCAGTTACCATAAAGATTGGGGCCATATGACCGAGGATTGTGAAATGTATAAAAGGCATCTCGACGATCTAGTTTCTCGTGGCTATCTCAAGGAGTTTATCCAGGAAGATCCGAAGGAAAAAGGGAAAGCCATGGAGATGGATTATGAGCAGAATCCTAAAGGGGTAATCCACATGATACACGGGTTAGCCGCACCTTATACGAGAAATGAGGTAAGGCTACTGCAAAGGCAGATTAAGCACGACCAGCATGTGACGCGGTTGGGAAATAAGAGAAGCCGAGAGAGTGGTGTGTGCAATGAGAGCATCGCATTCACGAATGAAGATTTGGGGGAAGTCCAGGTTCCCCATAATGATGCTTTGGTCATAACCCTACGAGTTGGGGAATATAACATCGAAAGGATTTTAGTGGATTCTGGAAGTTGTACGGAGGTAATGTACTACGACGCGTTCAAGAAATTGGGGCTGGCCCAGACAGATTTGGAGCAGTCCACAACACCCTTGATTGGGTTTGGTGCAGGGGCAGTTTGGCCACTTGGAAAGGTAACACTGCCTGTTCGGGCAGGATCAGTTGTTTTGAGAACGGATTTTTTAGTTGTTGACGTCCCTTCTTCCTATAACGCGATTATAGGAAGAACCTGGTTACACAAAATGAGGGCAGTTTCCTCAACTTACCACCAGATGGTTAAATTCCCAGGATCCAATGGGATTGAAGCAGTTAGGGGTGATCAGAAAATGGCCCAACAATGTCTGATTTCCATCGTTAAGAAGGCCCCAAAGGCCCACCATGTTCATACATTGGAGGTACCAGATCAACCGACTATCGAGGATGTCGGAAGATGCCCGGCTGATAAGGTGATCGAGGGCTTGGAAAAGGTTCAGATCAACGAGGCTGATTCTGAAAGATATTTTTTGATTGGGGAATCACTACCAGCAGAAGAAAAGGCTGAGTCGATACAGTTTCTGAAGGAATATGTTGATGTGTTTGCATGGGTGCCAGAAGAAATGCCCGGCGTAGATGCTGAGATAATCTGCCACCATTTAAATGTTGACCCTCAGCATAAGCCAGTTATTCAGAGAAAACGTAGGGCAGCCGTACAGCATGTGGATGCTGTTATTGAAGAAGTTAATCGTTTGCTTGAGGCAAAAGCAATACGTGAGGTTTATTATCCTGAGTGGCTGTCCAACACCGTGGTTGTAAAGAAGAAGAACGGGAAGTGGCGTGTCTGTGTGGATTTCACAGACTTAAACAAGGCCTGCCCTAAGGATAGTTTTCCCCTCCCAAGGATAGACCAGTTGGTTGACGCAACAGCTGGCTACGAGCGAATGAGCTTCCTTGATGCGTATCGAGGATACCATCAAATTGCTATGTTTGAGCCCGATCAGGAGAAGACATCTTTCATCACCCCACGGGGCTTATACTGCTATAATGTCATGCCGTTTGGGCTGAGGAACGCAGGAGCAACTTACCAAAGGCTTGCGACTATCATGTTTAAAGAACTGCTCGGGAAAACCATGGAGGTTTACATCGACGATATGGTAGTAAAAAGCCGAGACAAACGACGGCACATCACAGACTTAAGAGAAGTCTTTGAGATTTTGAGAAAGTACAAGTTGAAACTCAACGCCTCGAAATGTGCGTTTGGGGTTGGTTCTGGGAAGTTCCTAGGGCACTTGGTCACCATAAGGGGAATTGAGGCTAACCCAGATCAGATTGCAGCCTTGCAAAGGCTGCAAAGCCCTAAGACCACGAAGGAGGTTCAAAGGTTAACTGGGATGGCTGCAGCACTTAATAGGTTTATCAGCAGATCAAGTGATAAGTGTAGGCCCTTTTTCCAGTTATTAAAAAAAAGGGAAGGGTTTGAATGGGGAGCAGAGTGTGAGCAAGCTTTTCAGGACCTGTAGAAGTATCTGGCTGAGCCTTCTCTTCTGTCAACCCCACAGCCAGGTGAGTCCTTGATTTTGTACTTATCTGTTTCTGAGCATGCTGTAAGTGCAGTCCTGTTAAGGGATTTGGGAATCGAACAAATCCCAATATATTATGTAAGCAAGACATTGCTAGACGCAGAAACGAGATATCTGCCTTTAGAGAAACTCGTCCTGGCACTTAGGACAGCAACGAGAAAACTGCCACACTATTTCCAAAGCCATAGGATTGTGGTATATACCGAATTTCCACTAAAATCCCTGCTACGAAAGGCAGATTTTTCAGGAAGAATCTCGACATGGTCCGTCGAATTAAGTCAGTATGATATTGATTATCAGCCACGTATGGCAATTAAAGGCCAAGTATTGGCAGATTTTGTGGCGGAGTTTTCTCCTGCGGTTGCACCTTTACCTCCTACGAGAAAGGAGCAAGCATCCAACCCAGCACCCATGAAGAATCAGCTGTCAGCCGAACAGGACCCCACGGAATGGAAATTATTCGTTGACGGATCAGCATGTAATACTGGTTCAGGAATTGGGGTGGTAATATTTCCTCCAGGAGGTGTAATGATCGAGCTGTCTGTTCGGCTAGGGTTCAATGCATCAAATAATGTGGCGGAATATGAGGCACTCCTAGCTGGATTGAGAAGTGCGAAAATTCTGAAGGCAAAAAGAGTGAGGGTGCATTGTGATTCACAGCTTGTGGTGAATCAGCTGTCCGGTGAATATATGGCCCGGAATGAGAAAATGGCAGCATATGTGGAAGCCACCAAAGATTTACTCGATACCTTTGAGAGGGTTCACATTGAGCAGATAAGTTCGGGACAGAATGCACATGCCGATTCACTGGCATGGCTGGCTGCAGCGGTCTCGACCGAACTTAAGCGAAGAGTTGCAGTTGAGTATCTCTCATAGCCGAGCATTGGGAAAAGCGTGGAGTTAGTTTTGGAAGTAACCCAAGGTCCAAGTTGGATGGACCCAATCGTGGAATTCTTACGGGATGAAGCACTTCCCACTGATAAAAAGGAGGCTCATAAGGTCAAAACCAAGTCTGCAAGGTTTTGGCTATCCCCAGAGGGGAAGCTTTACAGAAAGTCCTTCACAGGACCGTACTTGCTTTGCGTACACCCCGAGATGGTGCAGAAATTTCTTCACGAAATACATGAAGGAACTTGTGGAAGTCATGCTGGGGGCAGATCAATTGCCCACCGAGCAATCACTCAAGGCTACTGGTGGCCACATATGCAGGAGGATGCAAAGATGTATGTAAAAATTTGTGAGAAATGTCAGAAATTCTCGCCAATGATTCGAACACCGGCCGAAGACCTAGTACCTTTGACGAGCCCCTGGCTATTTGCCCAATGGGGAATGGACATCGTGGGTCCTCTCTACAAAGCAACTGGGAACCGAAAATTCTTGTTAGTTGCAACAGATTATTTTACTAAATGGATTGAGGCAGAACCATTGGCCAAAATCACCGAGTCTATGGTAGAAAAGTTCGTGTGGAAGAATATCATTACTCGATTTGGGGTTCCCTATTCCTTGATTACAGATAATGGGTCCCAATTTCAGAAGAAATTTAAGGCTTTTTGTGCCCAGTATGGGATTCGGAATTACTATTCGACTCCAGCTTACCCGCAGAGCAATTGGCAGGCAGAAGCATCTAACAAAACCATTCTTGACGGGATCAAGAAGAGGTTGGATAAGGCCAAGGGGAAATGGCCAGATGAATTGCCCCTTGTGCTATGGGCACATAGGACAACTCCTAGGAGGTTTACGGGAGAGACCCTCTACTCGTTGGCATACGGCACAGAGGCAATCATACCTTTGGAAGTGGGACTTCCAACCAACAGGACAGTGTTGGTCGAAAGTGGGGGCAACGACAGAGCCCTTGAAATTGAGCTTGATCTCGCCGAGGAGAGGAGAGAAAGGGCCCTAGTCCATTTGGCCTCTTATCAAGAACAATTAATGAAGAACTATAATAGGCATGTTCACCCTCGAGAATTTGGTGTTGGGGACCTTGTACTACGAAAGGTGCTCGGCAACACCAAAGTGGCCAACGAAGGCAAGCTAGGAGCCAACTGGGAAGGCCCGTATCGGGTAACAGAGATCGTGGGCATTGGGGCCTACAGATTGGTTGATCTGGACGGCATCCCAATCCCAAGGCCATGGAATGTTCATAATCTGAGAAAATTCTTTGTTTAGAAGAATTTAAGTGTCTTTTAGATTGCACTACGTGATTGTGTGGGAATTACGAATAAAATTTCCTTGTTTTCTCTTATTCTATTTGTGAATTACTCTGTTTTAGTTGCAAGGGGTATGACTAACGCCCCCTTGAGTTTAGTCTATGAATAAAGACATTCTTTTCTTCACAGTATATTCAGTTTTTTGAAGATATTGGTTTTTTAGATATGAAATATGGAATCTGGAGATTTGCTTTATCTCCCTTTTTTCATATTGGGGAGCGCGGGATTGGCACGAATGCCACGAGATACTCAAAAGAACGAAACTCTTACCATCTTCTAAGTACGAATATACTTAGTAAAGTCCAAGTACGAAATGCTTGGACAATAGACATAACGAGATATGTATGATTTTATCTAAGAACGAGAAACTTAAATCTATTTTGTGAAAGCAGAAATGATAAGTATGAAAAACTTAAAACTTCATGCATATGTACGAGATACATAAAGTACGAACATACTTAGTCAAGCCCGAGTACGACATACTTGGTTAAGTACGAGAAACTTACATACGAACGACTGTATTCCTGGTATAAAGAAATTTAAGCATGCAGTCTGCTTAGACACAATCATTTAAAGCAACTGATTGTGGCAACATGTATGAGATACTAAGCGTACGAGAAACTTGCAATTACCTAAAGTACGAACAACCAACATAACGAGCATATGTTGACTACTGAGCTTAAGCATGAGATGCTATGCAGACATTAAGTACGAGACACTTACAGGTGAAAGCACTTGGCTTATAAAACTAAGGGACGAAAAACCAAAAACAAGTGTTAAGCTAAAACAAAATATCCCAAAACAAACCAACCGACCAGAAACAGCTGTTTAAATGCCACGCAGGGCTAGTAAAACTATGGTCACACAGGACCCGCAATTTGTTTCAAAAGTGGGGAATAAAACTCACACTTAGTCCAATTCTTGGACCTCAGGAACAATCTGAATTGAAGCCTCCGCGACAGACTCTGATGGGATGCCATCACCACCAGTATCTCCTCCTTCAACTATGGGATCGTTTGTCGATTCCCGAACAGTTGACCCTATAGCAGCAACCCCCAGAACGTCTGCAGGTGTATCTTTATCAGCACCTGCAAAATCTTCGATCTGACGATCAATGTCATCCTCTTGGTTTCCCTGAGACTCGTCCACAACTTGAGTGCGTCTGCTCGGCAAGTCATTATCCTCCCACAGGGGAGAATCTTCTGCAACCCCTACCTTGGTTAAGCATGTCTCCCAGCATGCTACCCATATCTGATCCTGAATTGAAGGCATCTGCTCGACGTAGCTTGCAGTCGTAGCATCAAATCCCTTCTGGTACCCCTCGTCATAAGCAGCCTTTTTGGTGCTATCGATCTCAGATAAAGCTTGGTTAAGACTCTCCTCAGCTGTGTTGAGCCTAGCCTTGGTGGTATCTGCTTCCAGCTTCGCTGTATCTCTTTCCCTCTCCAGCCTTGTTACTGTCTGGAGCAGCCTGGTGTTGTCCCTCATGAGCCTATTACGCTCATCTTCAGTTTCTTGAACTTTATGCCCCAAGGTCACCATTTTTTGGATAAACTGGAAATAACCAGATATAAGAAACGTTGTTACGAAGAGAGCAACATAGGAACGAAAGAAGAAGTAACTGGCAACTTTACCTTTATCCCACAGACGAGACCGGTGGAAACGAGCCGATCAGCCGTGGTTGCAGCTTCCTTCTGCATGTCCACCGGGAGCAACAGCCCTTGTGCAAGTGCGACTGCTGTCTCAGAGGAGCTGGCTGTGTCCCCGATATGCACGGGACGGTCTCCCCTAGTGAGCGGGGGAGCCCATGTCTGGGGAAGCACTTGGAGGGGAGGTGATGATGGTTGAGTGTTCTCCACATTAGCTGGTATGTCGGAGGAGCAAGGGCCTTCGGTTCTGGGACGCTTGTCCTGGTGAGCGTCTCCAGCCTCGAGGGCGCTGTCCCGAGGGGAGGAAGAAGACCTCCCCCTCGTACGACGAGATTGAGGAGGGGCAGCGCCAGTTGACGCCACCCTGTTGGTGGCACCGCGTCCTCGTGTGGACACAGTAATAAGTGAGGCGAGGTCAAGGGGTTGACGAGTCATCGTACCTGGGTTGGTCGGAGATTGGGAGTAACCTGAAGAAGATGACTGGCTTGTACCAAAGAAGGGAGTGGATTGTTTGGCTTGTTGTTCGAAAGGGACTTGCCTTCGCACGAACCTCCTGAACACCACACGTGTCTGGGGCACGCCTTCCGGGATTGCTACCTCACCTGGTTGCCCGGCTAGAGTAACCCTAGCTCGTTGCCTTGAAACTCGTGGCTGGGGAGCCGTGGAGGTAGAAGCAACGCTCGTGCTCGGGTGGGCTAACCGCCTGTCAATAAATCCCTTGTAGGCGGGATCGTAGCCTAGCAAGACGTGCGCGTCACAACCGCACCCAGCAGTTCGAGTGCCCGGCTCTCCTGTGTATCTCAGGACCCTGTTGATGTCCTCTGTTCGGACGTTACTCGGTACACGTCTAGGGCGTCTATTAGCGTTGTCAGCTGCAAAATCATAATCCAAGGCGGATTAAAGATATGAAAGCAAAAGAAAACAGTAAAACGAGAAATTACAAAGCAAAATTAGAAGCATACATGGGTAACCCCATATGTGGGGGCAATGCAAACCCACCACTTGGCCATCCTCCCCTATTGGCTCGAAAGCTCCCGTTACGTAGAGGAAATCGACCTCGTGATCACGAGCAGAGTCTGGCAAGTTGAGCACGAGACGCTTGTCCGCTTTCCTAACCTTGAGATAGTACGTGTTGTATTCAGGGTTTAGCACGATGCTATACCACCATTGGATGTCCCAAATCCCCAGTTGGGTCCCTAAGATTCTGTTCAATGCCACTACTCCCATCACTACCCTAAAGAAGTTAGTCGAAACCTGCATCGGTGTAAGTCGACACCAGCTCAGGATTTGACGGAGTAGTGGGTGAAGGGGGAATCGAACTCCTCCTTCAACGATAGCGACTATTGGGATACACATTCTATCCCATGAACCTCCGTCCCTATCTGCACCCAAGGGGGCGAGTTCGAGGCCAACATTATCTGGAATATTGTATTTCGTCCTAAATGCCGCCATGGCGGCAGGGGTTTCACACAGTCTCCTAAATTTACTAGGTCTCAGACGATTCTCACCATCATCCGCCATGGATGGGCCCGATTTAAGAAAGAAAATCTAGAAAGGGGTACGAGTGGAGCCCTAGGGAGCGGATGAATCAAGAAGCAAAATCCTATTTCAGAGATGAGAAGTGAAGGAACGAGAATCTTACAATGGTTGCAACAGCGATGGAAGGAAGTACGGACGAGAGCTCCAAAGCGGCGGCTATGGCGAAAATGGTAGAGAAGGTGTTTCAGAAGTACTGAGGTTTAAATGTTGCGGGTGGAAACCCGAAAAGCACCCTTTCAGGGGTTTAAGGGCGAGGAACGGAGACGAAACGTCTCCCCCCACGCCGTTACAAATTAAAGTAACGGAAAGCAATTGCCGTTCTGACGCCGTTTCGTAGAACGTCAGTTCAGAATTAATGAGCAGCATACGAAACGTGCCACGTGGAGTCATAACCTCGAAAGGAATAATGACAAGGGCGCCAAAATCATCAATAAGTATTAAAACGAATAAAATGCTCAGGGCTAGAATGTTTTGTTTCTAAAAGAAGCTCCACCCATTGCCCCCGAACAGTGGCAAACGGATAAAACTGGGGAGCAATTGTAGGGAGGTATTCCCGAACAGATACATTTGGTAGCCGAACACGTGATGTACGGGGCAGCGTGGTACCTAGATAGGATATACCGCCGATCAGTACGGTGAACGGCAGTAAGGACCAGTGACACGAGAAGTCGTTGGTCCAGTCGATCTGTTCGGCGGATAAAGGTCAAAGGACATGAGAAGTCATTTGACCAGATGTAATAGCATGGGCCAATTGCATGTGAGGTTATTGGTCCAAGAAGGCTGTTCGGCTAAGAGGAAGCCGAACAGTGGAAACGATTGCCCTAAGTCGTGACGTGGCAAGAATATTTTAGAATGATAATATTCCACAAAAGGATAAGATCCAGAGCGTATACAATCGAACCTAGAAAACCAGCGTGATTGGGGTGTTCGGATAATTATGGGAAAGAGTCCCAAAAGGGCTGAGAGTCCTATAAAGATATTGTACAGATAAGGGAACGAGATTCCATAAGATATTAGGTTTCCTGTACGAGGCGGGAATCCTAGGGCAACTGGGGTGCTTGGGCAGCAAGCATCCGTGAATCTATAAATACGAGGCAAACCTAGAGGTAAAAGGTACGCAAGATTGAGCATTCTTATTGTTTTCCTACTGATAATTAGGGTTCATCTAGTACGGGATACTAACTAAGGCATCGGAGGGCCTTTGCCACGAGAGGCAAAGGTGCACTCACCCCTTGTCTGTTTTGCAGATTAGGGTTCCGTCGAAGAACTAGGGTTTCGGTGTAGAGGCACGTGAGGCCGTTTGCAGTTTGGTACTTTCAGAGCACTAACTGGTTTCATCCCCCTACACTGTTCCATGCCCCTAGTTTTAGTTTTCGATTTCCACTCTTATGGTATAGTAGTTAGGGTCCTCATAGATTGCCAAACGAACAGGGAAATTCCAACACAATGCCGAACTACTACTATTTCAAAATTCTCATTTGTTTAGCAATATGATTTATTGGCAGTTATACTCATTTTCTCAATGAGCACTAGTGTTCTTGGTTTTGGACTTTGTTAGCGACTAGCGAAACAGCTTTTTGATTTTGCTAATTATATATTTATTCAGAGAAAGGGGTCATTGGTTCAGTGATCAAAGATCTACCTATTAAGGTGGTTGTAGCACCTGAATTGCGATCTTTACTTTGTTTTAAGCCCATGAGTCCTTCTGGTATGTAGGTTCTGGGAGCGCCACATCAACCACCCAAGTTGTTAGATATTTACGTTTTGTAAACATTTCAAAATAATCAGCTATTTCCTTCAAATAAACTATGAAACTAAAGTTTTTCATCACCCAACTCATTCTCATCTTGCCGAAAACCTCATCGCCGTGACTCCTCTGTGGAGGACCGCGCACTGCCACAGTTCCAACATTGAACCAGACATCATGATCAATGCTTGTATATCTGTATTCTGTACTAGCTTTTGGTTAGCCAATGGGAACGTAGAAATTAAGTTTGAAAGTCGCCCCATATCAACGGAGTCTAACTCTATCCCAATTCATTGAATTCAAATATAGGAATCTTATCTTCGTTGTGTTTATTCTCTATCATTCATCGGTTTCCCATTTCCTACCTTTCTAACTGCTTCACTTCCTATCTAACAATTTCATTTTCTTGAATTCAAATATAGGAATCTTATCTTCGTTGTGGGTTCCTATTTTTGTTCTTGTTTAACCAGAGCTTTGGATCATGGTTAGAATATTTCTGGTCTGCACCGGTTTACATCGTATTCTGTACACATGTTTGAACCTTTGAAAGTTGCAGCTGTAACTGAAACTCAACTTTATATGTACAGAAGCCACTCCTTTTGACAGCACAACCAAGAAATTTCAGTTAGAGACTGGTTATGAATTCACCTTACATGACTCATGAAATATGGAGACGATTTGACTAATCTACTTCTTTTCATTACTGCTACCAAGGTGAATGGTGGGGGCAATGCATAATAACGGTAAATATGTCCACACAGATAATCTGTGCACAGATTTTGTTGTGGGGTCCACCATGGGTCTCACACAAATGATCCGAACCGTTCATTAAATGTAAAACATTTTTTCAAGGGTTCCCGTAAACATCCGCTCAATCCAATACTTATAGATCCTTGATCTAATTATCTAATTTTTCATTACCTGAAAATCTGAATGAAAATTTAGATGATTGGATCGAGCTCTTATAGGTATTAGATTAAGCTTATTTTTTACCGAGACCCTTGACAATTTTTTTTACATCTAATGAACGGCTCGGATCATTTGTGTGGGACCCATGGTGGGCCCCACAACAAAATATGTGCACAGATTTATGTGTGGTTAGCATGGTTCGCATAATAAAAGGACTAATTTATGGAATTGTTAGCTTACATGAAAATTTCATTTTAGGAGAGTTATCTTGCTTGTGATGGACATGAGTAAATATTGGGGTCATTCATTTAAAATGATACCTCTTAGGTGTGTTAAAATTGAAAAGGAAACTCTTATATGAAAGACAAAATATTCATCGTACTAGTTTAGCTATCAGAATAGTTGATCTTACTTTCTGACTTAAAAAAGTTTTATCCAACTATACAGATGTGCAGATCCTGAGATGTGGGAACCTTTTTGGCTGAAAACCAAATAACCAAATCTAGTTAGTTAAATGTCAGCTTTGGGAAGTGAAAGTTGCCTTTTTGGTATAGCTGTGAAGGATCTCTCTGAAATGTTGAAGTAAAGGTGGACTTGTCGCATTTCCTATGTTCAGTATATTTTTTGCTTGCTCACAATTGTAGCTTGATCTTCATTAGTTTTGGACTTTTGGGGTTGTTAAATTGTAGATAGATTTCAACTGATGCTGGTTAAAGTATGGTCAATTGTGGTTCTAGTTCTATTGTTTCCTTTTTTTTGAATGGCAGAAAAGAAGGAAATTTTATTGATAATAATATATAGAAGTAGATAAGATTGAGGGCTAGAGAAGATAGCATCAAAATGTGAGAGTAGTAAGGTTGGTACCTTACACCACGACAATCGTGCGCTATCCGAACCCAAGGATTGATGAGTAATTGTATGCCAATCCTGTTGTTGAATGATGCCAATCCTTGTGACAAAGTCAGCAGTTTTCAGTCTACCCAATTGTGCCATCCAACCAAAACATTGAACCCTTTAAGGTGCCACATTATGCTACTTTAGTTGGTTAAAAAATAATTGTAAATCAAAAGGTTCAATGCCTTGTTCCTTTTGGTTTTCAAAAAACATTTTTCAAAAAATACCCCCTAGATTCCCCCTAGATTCTCTCTATTTTCAGCCTTTTTCTCTCTATCTCTTTCCACTTATTACCCCTACTATTTTTCAAAAAAAATTTCAAATCCTAATCCAAACAAGGCAAGTTTGTCAGATGACAATTTTTTTTTGAACCGATACTCATAAATATTGATTACTTAAAATTCGCCCAAAGGACTACAAATTCCAAATCGGAGTCCATCGATGGGAACAAACCTACGATAATAATAAAAAAAAAGCAAATAAAATCGGAAAAATAATCCATTGTATTTGGGCTTAATTTTCAATTGGCCCAATTGTCTTATTCCTCGTGCTAAAATCTGGGGAAAATGACGTTCAATGACGTGTTTTGATAATTAATATCCATCAAGGACATTTTCAGCATTAACAAATGTTCTTAGCATGTCCTTTGCGGGTATTAATTATCAAAACACGTCCTGGCCCGTCATTTTTGTTAATGCCGAAAATGTCTTTGGTGTGTATTAATTATCAAAACACGTTTTGAACCTTCAGTTTCCCAAAAAAATTATGAAAAAAAAGCCTAGAAGTCAACCCGCCTCTGTTTTATGTACAAATCCATTTAAGAATTCCAAAGAAATGATTGTAGTCGTTCAATTTTTTAAAAATCTGCTCACTCATGTAGAGACCCGTATTTTTTATTTAAGAAACACAATAATTGTTAGTAAAGGCGTAAATTGAGGGTAAATTGAGGAGAAATGAAAAATGTTGGGGTTATTTAATTTGGGGGTTTAAAGTGTGGGAGTCATGAGTTTTGGGTATGATTGATGGCATTGGGAATTGAAGGGGTGCAAGTGTGCATATGTGAGATTATATTGCATCAGGAGAATTATTTCTCCATCTGCTTTTTCTTTTTCATTTCCCACCCGTACGTGTCTCTCTCTCTCTCTCTCTCTCTCTCTCTCTCTCACCATCCGAAAACTCTCCCACCTCTTCTCTCATCGAATTCATCAACTTAGGGTGTGATTCCGGATGAAGTCCGAAAATTAAAGTTGCTATACGGAGCGGGCGCTTCCGATCCATCCAAGAAAAATCATGATTGGACCACGTAGGAACTTGGTTGACTTGGTCAAACGGTCAGATTTTGCTCAAAACCCATGAGGTAGAGATTTCTTACTCTTGGTATACGTTTATACGGTGTTTATGTTTCTTACTCTTGTTATACGCTTATACGGTGTTTATGTACCCAGATCGTGCCTTGTTTCGATGTTTGATGTTGTTTCTTTCATTCCCGAAATTCTGTAGAACAGGTCACTGTTTTTGGGGTTTTTCATGTTCTTAAACTTGGAATTGAATTTGGTCCCTTCATATGTAATAGAGTAGACTTAAAGTCCGTTCTAATGCCGCTGGAATCACCCAAAACCATTGAGAATTGAATTAATGGTGGATTTTAGAAAACTGGTCTGCAATCTGTCACAGTGCTGTGTGACAGATTCATGCAGCTACTGTAAATGCCTCTTTCCCCACCTTTGGAGTGCGAATTTGACTAGGGTTTCTTCGCATCATTTAAACTTTGTCCAATTGCGCAACTTTTGAAACTAGAATCGCTCAAAAATATTAAGAATTCGATTTATAGTGAATTTTATAGGATTGTCCTGTAAACTGGAAATTTGGACCATAGTTGTCAAATCGAGAATCAAAAAGGCTCATTTGCGAATCGTGAATCGTTCCGATTCGGTCAAAATCTTGAAAATGCAAGATAAATAGATGATCTAGTGATCAAATAAGCAAGACACTAGTTAAAAAGAAGTTTATTATACTCTGTTTTTTTGTTTTGTATTTTTAACGGACTTTTATATACTAATGTACACCCCACTTGCTGGTGATATAAATTATATACACACCATTAACAAGTATAATATATAATATGCAGTATGCACAGTTGCACACCACTAACTAGTGTATATAATATATAATATACACTCCACTAACTAATATAATATATAATATGCACACCACTAGCTAGTTGATATAAATAAACTAGGAAAAATTTCAAAAAACCCCCTGACCTTTCAACTCAATGTCCCATACACACCTGACCTTCCAAAAATGTAAATCCCCTACCTGAACTTATCACTCCGTCATCAATTAACCCCCTCACCCAATTTTCAATCCAAAATCTAACGGAATTGATGACATGGGGCTTACATGGACATTTTAGCCCTAAAAAGAAGACACCTGTGCACCACACAATAAATCCAGACTGAGGTACACCCAATCCCCCCTTTTGGGGGGGATGGATGGCTGAATTGTTTTTTTTTTAATTTATAATTGCATAGTTTTGTAAATTGAGTCATTCTGCCAAATAAGCCAACTGGTTTATTTTTTGTTCTTGTTCAAATTTTATTCATATTTATTAGTTTTTCGTCAATTTTTGGAGATTATTGCATTATCATGACGAGAAGTATCTATAAAATAAAAAATTATGATCAAAATCTAAATTTTTTTGAATAAAAACGAAAAAATTGGCTTATTTTTGTCTTTATTCAAAAAAATTAGGTTTTGATTGTAATTTTTTATTTTTTAGATTCCTCTTGTCATGACGATGCAATAATTTTTAAAAAATTGATGAAAAACTAACAAATACGAAAAAAATTGAATGAGAACAAAAAATAAATCATTTGGCTTATTTAGCCGGACGGGGCCTCAGTTGCCGGAAAAAGAAATGTGGTTGCCGAAACCACGGGGAAGACAACGGGGAGGATTGGGTGTGCCTCAGTCTATGAATTTATTGTGTGGTGCACAGGTGTCCCCTTTTTAGGGCTAAAATGTTTACGTAAGCGCCATGTCATCAATTCCGTTAGATTTTGGACGGAAAATTGGGTGAGGGGGTTAATTGATGATGGAGTGATAAGGTCAGGTGGGGGATTTACATTTTTTGAAGGTCAGGTACCTATGGGACATTGTGTTGAAAGGTCAGGAGTTTTTTTGAAATTTTCCCAATAAACTACTATACACCAGTAGTATCAAAAGTCACTAACTAGTTAATATAAATAAACTAATATACACCAGTAGTATCAAAAGTCAATACCCTCTCCGACTGGAACGAGATGCAACTAAAACATCCATGTCGACGTCGAAAACTTCAAAGGATCTCGAAGCTTCTCTACAAGGGCTCTGGTTTTCGTGTTCTTCGATGTTAGGATTCTCTCCAGGTCAGACAAGAAATTCCGACCCCTCGCCGACCATAAATTCAAGGTATTTTGTGATTTATGTGCAGAGAGAAACCCAACCCAACCCACCGAAAAACTCACTCATTCGAAATCGAGGTGAATCGTACGATTCACCGATTCAAAAAATGATTCTGCGATTCTCACTTCGATTCTTACCTATTTGCGATTCATATAATCGATTTGAATCGTTTTATACCTGAATCGAACCGAATCGTACGATTCGAATCGGGAATCATACGATTTCGATAACTATGATCTGGCCAGCTTACAGAACTGCGTTTTTCATCATTTGTTATGGTTAAACGACCCTATTGGTTATGGGTCCTTATGGGTTTTAAAGATTGGTAAGTGGTGACGATTTGGCATTGGAATCATTGAAAAATATTGAGTATGCAATTTTTAATGAATTTTTAAACACGGACTGCTTTGCTAAAAATCGGAATATGATTGTGTGATGATGTGTTGTTAGACGAGGAGATCATGAAAGTGATTAATGAAATCGTTTAAAAAGGATTTTTGAATGGGTATCACCAACTGGTGGTGAGATGACTGGTAGTAGACGCATGGGCCCCAAATACCCGGAATTGAATGAAAAGTTTTGGTCGACGCATGGAGTCCCAAATGCTCGGAATTGAATTGAATAAAAAATTTTAGTGGGCTCACGGGGTCCCAAATGCCCGGAATTGAATGTAAAGTTTTAGTGGACGCACGAGGTCCCAAATACCCGGAATTGAATGTAAAGTTTTAGTGGACGCACGGGGTCCTAAATGCCTGGAATTGAATGAAAGGTTTTTAATAGACGCACGGGGTTCCAAATGCCCAGAATTTTATTGTAAAGGAAAATGACTTATACTTGAAAAATACAAGGCAAATTGATTATGTTATAAAAGGAAATTCAGTAATATGTTCGTGTTGTTCTACTGAGAGATATATTCATTGTCATTAGCATCTTAGGTTTCGTTGTACATATTTATTGTTGCTCCCATATAACTGTTGGTGTGTGATCATCACATATATCATATATGTATAGATTTGAGGCAAAATGGAGTATTCATATGAGAATTTAAATTTTGAATTTGTGTAGCGATGGACAAGTGACGGTTGAGGACAAGTTGTGGTTTAATAGAATGATTCGAGTTGGTTTTTGCTTCTAGTTCTACGTGTGAGCTATTAGGGATACCGTTATGAAATCTTGATCCCCTTGGCTATAGTGTGCTTGTTTGTTGTAAAGACTCATGTTTCTTTATGATATCTTGTAGCATTCATTCACACTGGGTGCATAGTTCATCGCATTTACTTATAACTTGAGTATAAAATTCTCTATTGGGTGCTTGTGTACTCAACCCTATCATTTTTAGGTACAAAGCAGAGGTTGGTATGAAGTGCTTATTGTGCATGTTTGAACATATCTTTTAAAGGTATTCAAGAGGAATTTCCATGCCTTTGATTCGAAAGAAGTATTTTGGAAAGATGTTTGTTGTAAACTGTAATATTATTTTCTTCAGATATTGGTATTTTGATGACTTGGGGCTGTCGAGCCAGAAGTGTAATATTTGAATTTTATTTGGGAACAGGGGAAAGAAAGATCTTTTGGATATTAACTGTATTACTGCGAGGATTTTATTTATCAAAATAATATTCATTATTTATGTTGAAAATCGAGAGCGTGATTGTTGGATATTGATTCTACGTCCAATTCGCTGGCAAAAAATTGAGCAAAGAATTGATCAAATCTTTACCCATATCCGAATAAAACTGATTTTTTTACAAAGACCCTTAAAAAAATATATTTAAAAAATTAAATAGTCCCGACTATTTGTGTGAGACTCCGAAGCGGGTCCCAAAAACGTTGCGTCCTATAACTACTACTCGTACTATTTTATCTTCTATTACTCATAATTAAGAATGCTATAGGTACCGACGGTCACACAGGACCCACTATAAATTCCATATGGGCTACGCGAAAAATATGAGTCATTTAATAATTTTAAATATGTATTATTACTCTTTCATTTAAAATAGTGGGCGTAGCACATATGGGGGCGGACCCTTTAGCTTTTTCTTCATAATTAAATATGGATAATTACTCTTTCATTTTAAATCTTCCAAAGGAGGTACTAGTAATTCCCATTTGTTGTCCTCTGCAAATCTTGGGTATCGGATCAGAGTTGACGGAGAAGACAACATGATAGGAACAAAGAGAAAGGCTGCTCCGAACACCGCCGCCGCTGTCTCCGTTGCAACCATTTCAGACGTCCCAAATCCCATCATATGCGACATTCTATCTCGACTCCCTCTCAACTCCATCTTCACCTGCAAGCAAGTTTCCAAGGCATGGCACAACCTCATTCTCGACCCCCACTTCAAAAGATTGCACCTCTCAAGGTCTCCTCTCAGCCTCTTCTTCTTCCGCGACGGTGACATCAATAATATTTATAAAAGTAACTCCGCCTCCTCTCACTTTGAAATCTTCCAACTCCACGATCCCCCAGTTTTAGAGCACTACAGCGCCACCATGAAATTCAAAACTGAGGCCTACTTTAATGGTATGCATATTGCAGCCTCGTGTAATGGGTTAATTTTGTTGTCAAATTGCTCGCCTTTTGTTGATGGCCATGTTATTGTGTGTAACCCACTTAGGGCACAACATTTTTTTCTTCCTAAACCTTCTATAAGGACTCTCGGATTTGGGTTTGGGCATAGTCCGGTTACAGATCAGTACAAGGTGTTAAGATTTTATTATGATCATACTTCTAGTCCAACTATATTGGGCTTTGACATTTATACAATTGGGATTGACGATAAGTGGAGGAGCATTGGATACCCCGGACAGCCACGCGCTGTTTTTACGTCGCAATTGGTTTTTCTGAATGGGGCTTTTCACTGGATAGGCTTTGAGAATGAGAATTCATGGTTCATTTGCTATTTCGATATCGAGAAAGAGAAATTCGGAAGCTTCCCCTTGCCATCTCACATTAGAATTTCTTTTCCATATCTTGGCGTTGTAGATAATTGGTTGTACATTCAGGAAGACTGTCCGTTGTATGTACAGAAACTTTGGGTGATGAAAGATTATGGAGATTTTTGGTCCTGGACTTTGGAATGTGTCATTGAGGGAGCAAGGCTTGGAACTGCCAAGCCACTGAAAATGTTGAAAGATGGAACTCTGTTGATGATGTTCAACAAAAGTTCTGAAAAAGGTTCCATCAAGATTACTCTAGCATCGTACAATCCACAAACAAGAGTGCTGAAGAAGATTAAGCATTGCGGTAATTCACTCCGGGGTGCTTCAGTTGCTGATGTACCACACTTCTTCTCACCAATGGATGCTTTGAAGTTACAATGTTAAAATCTTTGAGTTAAGGTACTATTGCATTATATCACTTCATTATGAGGTCATTTAGTTTGAAGAATTTTATTTGATTTTGTAATTACTAATTAGTTTCCTGGTGTAGAACTTTTGATTGTTTGCAAAATTTGGTCCGATTCAGACTAGGGGGCAGTTATTACCCAAAATGAGTAATTCCATCATTTGCGATAATTTAGTGAATGATTGGCAAATGACAACCTCTTGACTGTAAACTGAAGATCTAGGAACGAGGGGCTGTTTTACATGGACTCAATTATGGGGGTCGAATGCAGGCAGTTATGGAATTCATCTAATTTCCATCTCAAGTCCATGAACCACACCTATACAAGAGAGTTCTTTGCATGGTTCATGATAATCCAAAATCCAAAATATGATTGCCAGGTGAATGTCCATATCCTTATCCGGATGTCGAAACGGGTTGTTTATACATTTAGATTGAAAGAGTTCTTTGCATGGTTCTTGATAATCCAAAATATGATTGCCAGGTGAATGTCCATATCCTTATCCGGATGTCGAAACGGGCTGTTTATACATTTAGATTGAAAGAGTTCTTTGCATGGTTCTTGATAATCCAAAATATGATTGCCAGGTGAATGTCCATACCCTTATCCGGTTGTTTATACATTTAGATTTAACATTTAGAATGGGGTTTCCAGGAGCTGCTGGGTCTCGAGAGATTGCTCATGATCATGAATTTGAATTTTATCCACTGATAACCTTATGCTTGCTTTGAGTATGTGAGAATTAAGTTCATGAAATTTAATAGTTGCAAGTACTGAAACTAGCTGCCTTTCTGTTCGATGCCCCTAGTTTTAGTTTTTGATTTCCACTATTATGGTATAGTAGTTAGGGTCCTCATAGATTGTCAAAAGAACCGCAAAATTCCAACACAATGTCGAGCTGCTTCTATTTGAATCCTCCTTTGTCTAGCAATATGATTTATTGGCAGTTATACTCATTTTCTCAATGAGAACTAGTGTTCTTGGTTTTGGACTTTGTTAGCGACTTGCGAAAAAGCTTTTTGATTTTTCTAATTATATATTTAATTTATTCAAAGAAAGGGTTCATTGGTTCAGTGGTCAAAGATCTACCTATTAAGGTTGTTCATTGTTGTAGCACTTGAATTGCGATCTGTGCTTTGTTTTAAGCCCATGGGTCCTTGTGCTATGGAGTTTCTGGGATCGCACACTGACCACCCAAGTTGTTCGAATTTTGCGTTATGTAAACATTTCAAAAAAATCAGCTATTTCGTAAAAATAAACTATGAAACTAATTTTTTTCATCACCCAGCTCATTGTCATCTTGCCGAAAACCTCATCGCCGTCACTCCTATATGTGGAGGACCACGCACTGCAACAGTTCCAACATTGAACGAGACATCATGAGCAATGCTTGTATATCTGTATTATGTACTAGCTACTAGCAGGGACGGAGGGAAAGGGGGGCACGTGCCCCCGCTCAAAACTAAAATAATTTTGTTATATTTTTCATAATTATGAAATTAAGTGTGCTGCTTTACATAACCAAGTGCATATATCTTAAAAATATACATATAAAACTAGTTTTATGCTTCAATTTCGTCATATGGTGCATTTATACTTGTTGATTTTCGAACTATTTGTCTACTTGGATTGATTCTTTCTTAATTGTACTTTTTTTTAACCGTCTAAGAGCAATATTTTAAAACAATATCATTAAAAAAATTATATCGATCATTTTAAAACTTGTCGATGTTCATGTATAACATACTCGCAAATTTTGTTTGAGATTTTGTACTTATTTTTGCATAATTTAAGTGAAAGTATTTGTAATATATTTTTGTAGTTTGCATTGCATGCCTTAATTATGTAACGATCTTATTGTGGTTAATTAGAAAAATAAATTTTTGCCACTGTAATTAACAAAGTGCCCCCACTGAATGACATTTCTGAATCCGTCCTGGCTACTAGCCTACTATTGGTTAGCCAATGTGGACATAGAAATTAAGTTTGAAAATAGCCCCTATCAATAGAGTCAACTCTATCCCAATTCAAATATTGGAATCTAATTTTCCTTGTGTTAATTCGCCATCATTCATCAGTTTCCCATTTCCTACCTTTCTAAATGCTTCACTTTGATTCACCTATCTAACAATTTCATTTTCTTGGCATATCGTGCTTCTCTTGTTTAACTAGAGCTTTAGATCATGGTTAGAATATTTCTGGTCCGCCACAGGTTTGCATCGTATTCTGTACACGCATTTGAACCTTTGAAAGCTGCAACTGTAACTGAAACTCGACTTAATATGTACAGAAGCCACTCCTTCTGACTAAGAAATTTCAGTTAGAGATAGGTTATGAATTCACTTGGCATGACTCATGAAATATGGAGACGATTTGACTGATCTACTTCTTTTCATTACTGCTACCAAGTTGTATGGTGGGGGCAAGGCATAATAAAAGGGCTAATTTATAAAGGGATTGACTCCCTGGAAATTCTTGTTTTCCTTGTTTTGAGCTTAATAAAAGTGTGCACTTATCAAAAAAAAAAAAAAAAAAAAGAGGGCTAATTTATGAAGCTGTTTGCGTACATGAAGATTTCATTTTAGGAGTGTTATCCTGCCTGTGATGGGGAGGAGTAAATCTTGGGGTCATTCATGTGAAATGAAAGCTCTTGGGTTTGTTAAAATTGAAAAGGAAACTCTATCTGAAAGACATTCATCTTACTAGTTTAGCTATCAGAATAGTTGATCTTATACCCTCTAACTTAAAAAGTTTTATCTAACTATACAGATGTGAAGATCCTGAGATGTGGGAACCTTTTTGGCTGAAACCAAATAACCAGATCTAGTTAACTGTTGCTTTGGGAAGTGAAAGTTGCCTTTTTGGTATTAGCTGTGAAGGATCTATCTGAAATGTTGAAGCAAAGGTGGGCTTGTCGCATTTCCTATGTTCAGTATATTTTTTGCTTGCTCACAATTGTAGCTTGAACTTCAATAGTTTCGGACTTTTGGAGGTGTTAAAGTGGTAGATAGATTTCAACTGATGCAGGTTAAAGTATGGTCAATTGCGGTTCTAGTTCTTTTTTTTTTTTGTTTGAATGGCAAAAAAGAAGGAAATTTTATTGATAATAATATATAGATGTACATAAGATTGAGGGCAAGAAAAGATAGCATCACAACGCTAGAGTAGCTTGCCAACCAGGTTGTCTAGTCCTACACCACGACAATCATATGCTATTTGAGCGTAAGGATTGACAAGTAATCAATCCAAACAGGATAGTGAGTGATCAATTGATTCTGTGGTCTCACCCACAGAATTCGCAGAGAGCATGTTCCTGTTGTTGAATGATGCCAATCCTTAATGCCTTGTTTGTTTCATCTTTTGAAAAATGTTTTTCAAAAAATACCCTCTACTTTCAATCATTACTTTCAATCATTACTTTAACTTTAAAGACTTAAAGTTAAAAGGTAGGTAATGGCCAAATATGGAATAAAAAGCTATTTATAAGGCTTACAAGTTAGCTCTACAAAGGACCAAAAGGCTTCCAAAATATCTCAAAAACTAGTCTTAAGTAGAAACTTTCCATACATTGAAGGTTAAACAATTCAGCATATATAAAGTGTTGGTCGCAAAGCAGAAGTATCGGTACCTCTGTTTTGAGGTACCGGTACCCAACAACCTGCCTTCCCCTGGAGCACCAAGGTACCAATACCTATGTTTTTAGGTATCGGTACCTCTGCTGCAAAATTGCAAAACATGGCAGCTTGGTTCTTGAGGCCTTGTGGTGCCCCGACAATCTTCCAATACTTATTCCTTGATCAATGGGACTTGATGGAGGAGTGTCGTGTGGCCTTAGTCTTTCAGATGCCCTCGAGGGCTATCCTTGATGCATTTGCCTCGCTTCCGAAGCTTTGGCACGCTCTTCATCATTCTTGACCACTGAACATCCTTCGAAGCTACTTATAGTGCCGTTAAATTCTGGTGACAATGAAATGCGTGCCGTCAGGCACTTGGACGCTTGGTTGCTCCCCGAAGCATCATTTGGCGTTCAAAATTGCCTTATTAGCACGTTTTACCTTAAACACCTATAAAAACACCTGACATGCAATATCGAATGACAACGACAACTTAAAGGATACGTGTCACATCCGTGTCATATCCATATAGGACAAAGGATACGAATACTCATTTTCTTGAACGGCATTTTTATTTTTGGGCAAATTTTTGTAGTCATCCATTTAGTTTTATGGTTGTCTCACTTTCGTCTCTCTAGTTTCAAAGTGCTCCAATTTTTTCCCTATAGTTTGTTTTACGTTCCAAATTGGTAAAATCGTTAACACCGTTAACGAAACTAACGGAAAAATAAAATAAGTGTTTCAATTTTCAATTTGTTTGAACCAGTGCAAATATTTTATTTTTCTGATCATTTTATCTTAAATGGTCATAATTGATTTTTGGCTCTAAGGCCTTTTAATGAGCACCATAAGAAAGCCCTGAAACTAAATAAGTAGTCTTTGGGTGCTCGTTGAAAAGTCTTAGACCCAAAAATTAATTACGACCATTTAGGATAAAATGATCAAAAAAAAAATAAGATCTTCGCACCGGTTCAAACGGATTGAAAATTGGAATACTTTTTTTTTCCGTTAGTTTCGTTAACGGCGTTAACTATTTTACCAATTTGAAACGTAAAACAAACTACAGGGACGAAATTAGAGCACTTTGAAACTAGAAGGACGAAAATGAGACAACCGTAAAACTACAGGGACGATTACGAAAATTTAACCTTTTTTTTTAATGGCGATACGGATACTCGTCGAATACCCACATACTATATAGGGCATTGTTTAGTGACATATGTTGAATTTAGACAATATCCTTGATCATACTCAGGTGGCTAGGCTCATTCTAACATGTTGGAGTCTATATGAGCATGACTGCTTGAGTAGATAGAGATGGGTGTCACATTCATATGATGACAGATGACCATATAGGATAAAGGATACGGATACTAGTTTTTTTGAATGGCACATTTTTTTTGAACGGGGATACGGATACTCGTTGGATATATACCCACGAACACTGCTACAGATATAGCAGCTGCTATACAGCAGCCCCGCACAGACCCCTTTTGAGCCTGTCTCGGGTCCCGCAAAGATGCTCGGAGCCCTCATTTTGTTCAAAATACTTCGTTTAAGGTCTCTGTAAAAAATCACTTCAATCCGATATAGGGTTGGATGATTCGTAACACTCTTCCCGGTATTGGATTGAAGTGATTTTTTAAAGGGACCCTAAACGAAGTATTTTGAAAAAAATGAACGGCTCCGATTATCTTTGCGGGACCCGAGACGGGCGCAAAAGGGATCTGTGTGGAGCTGCTGTCCAGCGGCTGCTGTACCTGTAGCATTTTCTGTATACCCACTGACACTATCTGATAATCCTTGAATGAATCAATAAATTTTAAATTAATTTTCTCTGTCCTTGAAGTATCGGATGCCTTTTACTTTTAGTAACATCGAGAAGAGGTCTTGCCATCGAACATAATGGGGTTCCAGAAGGGCAATGGGTGTGTCCGTTGTAACCAAAACTACAAATGGCATTTTTTTTTGGTTTTGTTTTTATTTTTATTTTATATATCATCGAGATAGAGCAATGTTGTAAAAGGCGGTCTAGGAGCTAGGCGGAGGGTTGCCGCCACGATTTTTCCCTAGGGGTTTGTTTAGGCGCTCGGCGGGGCTAGGCAGGCGCCTAGGATCTGGACTCTCCAAAAAAAAAAAAAAAAACTTAATTGCAGGACGGGCGCCAAGGCAGCCTAGTTAGGCGCTAGGCAGTGGGTCGCTGCCTGACTAGCGCCTTTTAAAACATAAAACACTGATATAGAGATTATAGAGGTCGTTTTCCTGTACCGAAGAGATGCCAAAATTTTCTTTTAAGATGATGAGAAAAGATGCCATTAGTTAGAAATGGATATCCAATTAGTTTAAATGTTTTATTTGGCAAATATACGTGCTCTTCTTGGGCTCAACGAGGGGAGAATTTTTTCAGTGCTAAGCGGATACCACGTGGTGCCCGCTCGCGCATCCAAGCCGTCCATTCCATACTTGAACAGCTTAGATTTGGAGGGAGAAAAAGGAGAGAGAAAATGTTGAGGTGAGAGGAGAGAGAGGGATTCAATCCGAGCCGTCCAAAAGTATATCGGACGGCTCGGATGTGCCGAGCAATTGCCACGTACGATATATGCGTTTGGCACTGAAAAATCTCTCCAAGGAGAGGTATCTGTTCCATTACCGTGGAAACTGGAAAGAGACGGTGGTGTCCCTTCGTTGCGTGGGAAATTAATAAGAACGAAAATTTTAACTCCACGCCCATTTATTAGTCCAAGTTTCTGATTTCTTACGTAAAGCAGGGGGCATTTTTGGAAATGTCTTTTAAAAGTACTAGCTAGTAGATGTTTTCAATTAGCTAGGGAACCACAATCTATTTTGTAAAGTTTTCTCTTTTTTTCTTTTCTTTTTTTTTCCTTACTTTCTTTGTGCAATGTCGAAGAATTTGGCTCAACTCTTGGCTTGTACGGGAAATGCTATTGCACGCCCCATTTTTCGATGCACACTTTTTGTTTGGTTATAATTTGAGTGATCTTGTTTTTAAGTTGACATTATTGGGAAAATGAAATGGAAGTTATGATCAATTTGATATTGATATTAACATTATCCTCTCTTTCTTATACCTCCGAAGTCTCGAGCCCCCACCATCCATATTTACCACACTTGAACTACTTCTTCAGATACTGCTGACGCTGATAGATGCATCTCAACGTCATTGTCTAGATACAACACAAAAATGTATCTAGATGATATGTTACAGCTGATACTGACAGATGCATCTCAACTTCATTATATAGATACAACCAAAAAAAAATGTATCAAGACAATATGTTGCAGTTAGCTTATTTTTCTTTGTTACTTTAATGTAAAAATAAACTGCAAATATCAAACATCAGATTACGGAGTACTATTTATTGGGTCAACATTTAGATTCACCGCTTCACGCAATCCCGGACCAACCGATGGTTGCACTAATTCTCCTATTGGGTATACGTCAACTTCTGCATCCAAAACTTGAACACGTGTTTATTTCTTCTTGTGGCATGAAATTAAATAATGTATTGCACCTAAAGCATGGGCCGTCAAAATATGGATTGTGGATTTGAATCATTTGATCCCTATTGATGCTGTTGTGGATTTGATCCTCAATTGATGCTTTCATGTCATTGTTAAACAAAAAATTATATTAATAAGGAAGAGATTAAGAAAGGATATCACAGGCTTGGGTTTTTAATGTTTTTTGGGGAAAAAAATAGAAATCAAATATACATTAATCATTTCACGTTAATCTCCATAAATGGATATAATACATAGGCGATTTCCATGTCGAGTTGTCTTATTTAAGTTTGGTACATCCATTACTTTTTGGACATTTGCATGTAGGTTGACTCTTTCTTAAACTAATATATATACATGGAAGTCCCGAGTAATTTTTAAACCATGCACTATACTGCAGTTATCGGGCAGAATGGAAGTATGCGTGGACTAAAATTAGTTTAAAGACCCAACATGAATTTCCGTGATTTCTTTAACCGGTTCTTTAAATTCTGCTTAGTTTATTCAATCACGGAATCGTCCCGAGCATAGTACGGATTTGCTACTAATATACATGACTTCACGGGTTTGGATTTTTTAGCACAGCTTACCGTTTGGCACGGTACTTTTTTCTAGAATGGAATGCATGTCAATTTATACACATTTACCTAATAAAACACAAGGGTGCAGACCTCTACACAAGACAAGTTGATTTAAGGGCTGAGATGAGATTTCCTTTTTATTAAACTATCCAAGCTCTTTAATTTAATTACAAAATTGCCATCAATGTGAAATTGTCCATCAGACTCCCTCAAACCCTTCCTTCAGATCTCCCACCACCGTCCACGTTCATTACTCCCACAGCCCACGATTATTACTCCCACCGCCGTCCACCACCAGCTCCATCAGACTCCCTCAAATACCGTTGTCCTTTAAGCACAGCCGTTGCTACCGACAATCTCAGGTTAGTGCCCAATTGAGGTTTTGTTCTTATGTTTCAAACCATAACGGTTGGTGTTTTGTTCTTCACATACACATAACCCCCTCTCTCCTCCACATACACATATTGCCGGACTTTGTCAGTTGGTGCTTTTTTTGGGGGTTCTTTTTATAGTTTTATTTCAATTGGGTTCTCTTCAGTTCGAAATTTATGCCCGCAACATGCATTTTTTTTTTTTTTTGCCTGAGATTCTGATACCACACATACCCATGTGGTGAATGATGGTCTTTGATTTAGGAATAGATTTCTTGCTCAGCCCACCAAATACCACCACTGACTTACCAAAGGCAATAGCAACCCATCAACCAAATTGGGATTCCAAAAGAGAAATGGGTTAGGAACCCATTAACTTGAAAAGATGCTCTAAAAGAGAAATGGGTTTTGAGAGAAGAAAACTCTGTTGTTTGTGGGAATTGAGTGGGTGTGAGTGTGGGAGGGGTTCTCAGTTGGAGAGAGAGAAACAGAGAACTTTCTTCTTTTTTAGTGTTAACTTTTTTTACCTGGTATTTACTGGAATTCCATAAGCAAATTGATAATTATTTGTTTTTAGCTTAAATGTATAGTTGGGGAGTGGCGGAGTGCCAAAAACAAGGGTAATTTTCTTTCGTGCCATTAAGAATAGGATCACATATTACATACTAATGTTTGAGCCACTAGCTAGTAAGTGCCGTAGGCACGGACAATTCCAACTAGGATACGTAGTGCCGTAGGCACGGCCAAACACTGGTGTTAAAAAATAATACGAACGGAAAACACTGGTGTTAAAAAATAATACTCCATCCGTTCGTTAATAAATGTCCGATTCGTAAACTTAGGCTTTTAAAACGATGCTAAAGACCTATGTGTTAGACCCAACACACGTATAATTAGCATCGCCGCTAATAGAAAGCAGGACGTAACTTACGAAGGGCGACCAAGGATCGTCAGGAAAAACGATTAAGGAATAAAGCCATTTTTTTTTTTTTTTTGCTCGGCGTAAAGGAATAAAGCCATTTCACTGGTTAAAAGTCTTGTGAGACCAATTCCTGTGGAGAAGTCACATGGGAAAAAGAGAATGACATGAGAGCATGTTATCGAGAACTTTAATTTTTGAATAAGGATTGGTTACACTATGTTTAACTCTTAAGTTTCACCAAGTTTGAAGGACCAAACTTTTTAGGGAAAGACTACAATACGCACCTTTTATTTTGATGTGTATCATATGCACCCTCTAAAATATTATAAATTATAGAGAAAACGTTACGAATCATATTACTAAAAAGTTACGAATCGTATAAAGTTTACGAGATCCACAAAAATGTTATGAATCATAATGAAAATGTTACGAATCGTACTGCTGAAAAGTTATAAATTCTAGAATAAAAATTACGAAACACGTTAAAATGTTATGAATGAACCATAAAATATGTGCATATGGTACACCTTTTTAAATTGCGTGTATTGTAGACTTTTCCAACTTTTTAAGGTGAGGAGGATGTAACACCTTGACTTTTATTAAAAAATAATAAGACGATAAATAGAATAAGAAAAAATAAATAAGGACCCAACATTTAGTTGACCACCTACAGTTAGAATACAAGAAACATACTTTTTTGTAACTTAAAGCTTATAGGGAAAAAAATTAGCTTAATTATTTTCTTGTGTATGTGACAATTTTTAGATTTTTGATATCCTCCCAACCCTGCTAATAGTATCGCGGCGCCGGATTGAGGCACGAGTCGCCACAAGAGGTAGAGTTGTGAAAAGAGCCGGTATCTTATTTTAGAGTGATCAATCGGATTAAATTCCTTAGGATATCCCTAAATTTTGAGGAATATACTTAGATTTTTCTAGATTTTATTGGATAATATTTTGATAATATAAGATTATGTTAGATAATACAAGATTATGATCAGATATGATTAGATCCTGTAGATTCCACTAGATTTTGTAGGTATATCAGTATGCTAAACAATAGAAGCAATAAAACTAGATAAACGATTTTACTCGTAGCTTTAGGAACACGTTAAGCATTGAAAAACAACCTAGACTATGAACATGATCGAGAGCAAGCCTCAAAAGGCGAGGTCAACTTCTCCAGATGGTCCAGTGTCATCAAGAGTGATGATAGACAAATTCGTATAATAAGGTCGCAAGTTTGACTTTCTCACCCAAATAGATCTTGTTTTAATGGGAACTACTTGACTCTGTTTGTTAGGCATAGGTTGAGGTTTCATATCCTTAAATGTCGTGTTACTATGTTTATGCCACATATCTCTAAAAGTCGCTTTTCCACCATTTCTCCTAAAACCAATTGGTGTTAGCGAAGGTTTCAATTAAGTCTTTTATGACATTCGATATCGTACCCGCAAGTCTAATTTTAGAGCGGACATAGGGAGTGACATTGTCTAACCAAATCCATGGGGGCACTCCGGGCCCAACAATCTCTCCCTCACGACGATGCTCCTACGACTCAAACCCATGACTTTCTGACTCTGATATCACTTGTCGGACCGCTTATCCACCATCTCTCCTAAAACCAATTGGTGTTAGCGAAAGTTTCAATTAAGTCTGTTATGACATTTGACATCACACCCATAAGTCTGTTTTTAGAGCAGTCGCAGAAAGTGATATTGTGTAACTAAATTTATGGGGCACTCCGGGCCCAACAATACGCACCCATTTGCACCGAACAAACACATCACACATGTACGGCATAAACACAACCAAATAAATAAAAGAAGGAAGAAAGAGAACAAAGGAAGAAGGGAAAAAAATTACTAAAAAAAAGGACTCAATACGCCTTGCTAGATTTTCCGGTAAAATTCGGATGCAAAACGGAGAGTAATGAACGATAAGTCTAGGTACACTACACTATTCACTATATTTTTTGTAGGACCCATTCCGAATCCAAAAAAAAAAATGCTCATATCCAACAGATATCGGTAAGTATTATTTCTAAATTCGTAAGGGTGAAATTGCGTAATTGACTAGTTCACTCCTACGAATCAAAAAATAATACTTAATGATATTCGTTGAAGCTGATTAAAACAGGTCTCTATAAAATATTATTTTAAAATTTATGAGTATTTTTCTATATTTTTGTGGGATTTGGAGTGAGCCTCATAAACATGTAGTGATTTGGTGTAGTATATATAGCATCTAAGGTGAGCCGGATTAGATTCCCTTAGGATATCCCTAAATTTTGTGGAATATACTTGGATTTTTCTGGATTTTATTGGATAAAATCTATATTATAAAATAGAGCAGTTTTTTTTAAAAATGTCTAGGCATACAAAAAAAGTAGCATTTATAGCCATTCGATCATACATATTGATAAGGTCATAGCTGTCAAATTAAATGAATATTTTCTATTATATACACCTACACTAATGTAAGAAAGAAGTTTCACATTTTTCCTAATAGAGAAATATACACCCCTTCATTTTTCAATTGATTTATAAACTTGATTTACTTACATTCAATTCCATATTTGCTTTCAAGTTGATTCTTTTTAGGTTGATTTTTCTACCTTAAAAAAGAAACAATCATTTTTGAAATCATACGCGAAAAGGAAACAACCCTTTTTATAAGAATACACATAATTCTTCTTTGTGTTTCTTCAGGGAAAAAAAAACCCTGAACTATTTTGATCCAGTTTTTTTTTTAAATAATATTGATAAGTGAAGGATGATGCTATGTTGAATTTTTTTTGTCTTTGCGTTAAAGAGGTTAGAGGGATATTCAAGAATAAATTTTTGCCCATCGATTCTGAGCTATGCCTTCAGGCACGGGTATACGCTAGTGTAGATAATATAAGATTATGTTAGATACCCATTTGGACTGGACAAACACACCACACACACAAGGCACAAACACACACCACACACACCTAAACGAAGAAGGAAGAAGGAAAAAAATAAAAATAACTCCCTTCGTCCCTTTTTAAGAGCCACCTCATAAATTCAATTTTTTATAGAGACATCAGCATTACACTCTAAAAGTTATAACTTTTCTTACTTACCATTTATAGAGACATCATCATTACACTTTTTACTCACTAATTATTCAAAATAGAATATACTTTTAGAAGCAAAATGAAAAATATATCAAATTTTACCCACTAACTTTACAAAATAAACACTTATCAAGGGACAATAAAAATGGAATATTGGACTCTAAAAAAGAACAGAGGGAGTAAAAAAGAGAACCCATTACGCCTCACTAGATTTTACAATAAAATTCGAATGCAATTCGATGAGTTATGAATTATTCCCGTTACATGAATTTTTCGTGAAAGTTTATGTATTTAGCTTACTAAAATATGGTTTTATATATATATAACATATGAATTTCTTTTCTAGCAAATATATACCATGGAATTATAATATTGGTTACATATGTTAAGCCATGAAAAACTGGAAGTATGATATTGGTTACAAAACTGAAAATATGTTATTGGTTACAGTGTAAGTCACGAAAAACTGGAATTATGATATCGGTTATAATTTAAGTTGCGAAAAGCTAAAGTTATGATATTAGTTACAGCTTAAGCCATGAAAAGCTAGAATTATGATATTGGTTACAAGCCGCGAAAAGCTGAAATTATGATGTTGGTTACAGTTTAAGCCATGAACAACTGAAAATATGCTATTGATTACAGTTTAAGTCATGAAAAGTTAGAGTTATGATATCAATTACAGCTTAAGCTGCAAAAAGCTTAAGTTTAGACATTGGTTACGGCTTAAGCCATGAAAAACTAAAGTTATATAATTTTGGTTACAGTTTTATTTTTGGAAAGAATTTTGGTTACAGTTTAACTTATTGAAAAGCTGAAATTATGATTCTTGATTTTTCTTTCTTTGATAAAAAGAATTATAAAAATTCCGTATATCATGTAACTCTGATTATTCATAATCTCATACAAGCAGTGGCGTATCTTGTTGAAATCTTTCCTTTTCAGATAATCAGAATTAATAGAAGGACTGATTGACTATCAATACAATTAAGCTTATGTCATGGTCATATAATGAATAAGGAAAAATTAAGGAGGGAGAACAAAATCAAATTCAATGGACTTTAGTTGGGGCGTGAAGCGCGGAGTTGTGAAGGCAAAGTCTGGAGGTGGACGTGATCATTGCGGCAATTGGATAGGTGGTTTTCACAGGTCCCTTGCTGCGGATTCAGGCTTAAAGGCAGAACTATGGGCCTTGAGAGACGGTTAGAATTTCGCAAAGGAGGAGAGCGTTCAAAGGCTGGAAGCAGAAGTGGATGCCATGGCTGTTTTGAATCTGATGCACGACATTAACACGGTTAATCATCCTCTTGGCAACATATCGCTTGATCATAGGTTGCTGATGCAATCATGCAAGGCTTTGAAGAGGTTTCTATCAAGCATATCAATCGTGAAGCAAATCGGTGTACTTGCGGATGTGTTGGCAAATGACGTGCCGGTTTTGACGGAAGATTTGTATGTCTATCCTTATTTCCCTAGTTCTTATTTTTAATGTACGTATTTCATGCAGATTTGGTTGGGGTTTCAAACTCTAAAATTGTAAACGCTTAATTATGCTGTGGTGCCAACAATACCGGAAATGGGAGGTTTTTTATTTTTATTTTTTTGTCAAAAGTGAGAAGTTATATTATTGTATTGATAAACGCTCAACGATACGTATAAAATGGAGATCATTATAAATAACTTAGACAAAGCCAAACTAATTGTTTAACAAATACAAAATGAATAAATCACAGGGCAATCGATGTCTTTCATCCTAACTCAAGCATGGACTGACGTAATAACGACACTTTTAAATTGTTTAATATTTAATTAGGAGTCTCAAACGAGAAAAAGTGCAAAGTTAAGGACAAAAGATACCAAATACCCAAACGATCACATGTACTCTAACCAAGTATGAACGCACCAATAAACTCAAGAGAACTACAGATCTGTCAAGCCGCCACGAGTTACCCCGCCAAAGACATTGTGTAGGGATAAAACGTTAAAGTATAGATATCGTTGTGAAATAATCTTGATTGAGAGAATCTGATCTGTAAACAAAAATATTCGTTCAAAGACAAAACTAACAACTCTTATAACGAGAGACAAAACTCTAAAAGAAAAAAAAAACTGAAGAGACAGAAGAAAAAGAAAGAAAAAATAAAAAAAATAGTCGGAATAGTACCATGGTATTCTCCTCCCGTCGCCACATATGGGTACTATGCCCACAGGAAAGAGGGGAAAGAAGAAGATGAGTTGCAGTGGCCAGAATTGAGGGAGAGGGTGTCGTCTAGAGTTGTTCGGGTTGAGTTTACAGTAATTATAGAATTGCTTGGGAATTACAATCACAACTAGGGGCTGTTTTGGTTTCTTAAAAAATGAGCTTTTAGAAAAGGAAAGTAATTTCAAATTAGAAAATTATGTGTTTATGCAAATAATTTTCTCATTAATATAAATCTTGTTTGATAGATCTCATTAAGATCTTTTAAACGGCGCAAAAAAAAATTGAAAAAATATTTTTGATTTTTATTATATTTAAATTTAAAATTATATTCATTAAAAAAAAGTACATTTTTTAAAAGGGAACCCCACCTTAGTACTGCAGCATGGCAACACATATTGCTGTACAAAAAACAGAGAGACATTATTGCTGCAGCATGGCAACGTTAGTGCTGCACAAAAAAAGGGACATTATCGCTGCACAGAAAATTTATTGCTGCACAGGTTGAAGACGTAACAAATGTTAAACTGTAGGGCCCGGATCACGATTTTGCATGGAAGGCATTATCCTATTAATCTTTCTGTCTCAAATTGGATGTCAATTTTTGACATCTGTGTCAATTTCAATTCTTTATATTTTTTAATATGTATCTCAAAAAATATGCAATATGAATATTGTTTGATAGTTTTCGATTAGTTCTATTATATGAAGTTTTCAAACTCATAAAAACATTATAAATTGAAAAAATATAAGTGATGAAAAATAACACTAGCTAGTTTCAAAACTTATCATTCTTTTTGGAATAGAGAGAGTATGATAAGGCCTCGTTTCAGAACATCTTCTTAAAAAATAAGTATTTATTTCACATTTTCAAACTCAAAAATAATGTAAATGAAAAATAATTTTTTAATTTTTTTTTGCACCGCATAAAAAATCTCAATGAGATCTATCAAACAAATCTATATTAATAGAAAAATTATTTGCGTAAGCACATAATTTTTGAACTTGAAATTACGTTCTTCAAAAATATAAGTACTTATTTATATTTCGGAAACAGACCAAGTTAAACACGATTTGATTCAAAGCGTAATCTATCTTTATTTTTAATGACGCTTGTAAACACCAACCGTGATCGTAGCCCACACCGTGATGTTATAGTATCTTTGATTACAGCCGTTAATGAGTACCGTGATCTATTTCCTATATAACCACACCTTTTTCATTTTTAATGTCTTTAGTTTAAAGTGAGATTTAATCACAGACAAAAATCGTAATAAAATCTTACAACTTTTAATGACAGCCCAATCAGCCACAGTTTTAAAACCACAAGTCCAACCTCCGTCCATAATTTCCTGTCTGAGGCTCCGTTTCAGAAACTTTCTTAAAAAATAATTAGCAGCTTATTTCACATTTTCAAACTCAAAATTAATATAAATGAAAAATATATTTTTTATTTTTTATTTTGCATCGTATAAAAGATCTCGATAAGATCTTTCAAACAAGATCTATATTGCATATTTTTAGATTTTAATAAACCCATAACTTTTTAGCTTTAAATTACCTTCTTAAAAAATAATGACTTTTTCTTTGTTCCGAAACGGAGCCTAAGTCTTCTGTCCTACACTTTTCCTTGTGCCACGTTACCACTCTAAACATCCTTTAACGTCCATTTTTTTTATCCGATTTAACGTCCATTTAACTTCTCCTCAGTGTGCAAGTATATCAAACAATATAAAATATTTTTTTCTCTATTTTAGAGAGATAAATCACAAAAATTTGTTTGCACTAGATTAGGTAAAAGAAGAGGTAAAACTCATTTGTAAATAGTTCTTAGAGCCCGTTCTAGAAACACAATAAGAACTTATTTTTTGTGTAATAAGAAGGCTTGAGTTTGAGCATTTGAGTTTTCCCCTGGTTGAGTTTGAACATTTGAGCTCCTCAACCCCACCCCCCCCCCCCCCCCCCCCCCCCCCCGATGTAACCTTTCGAGTGTTATAAAATTTTGTTTTGCCGAGCAAAAAAAAAAAAATAAGAAGACTTGTTCCGGAAAAATAGAAGACTGATACTTATTTTGGAAGAATTTATATAGATACCGACTGGCCGAGGAGGGAAATCATACCGCCGTCTCTGGCCACCGGACGGCTAATCTAAGCCGTCCAAAAATTCTATAAAAAAAAAATCGAGGGGGCTCACGCAGGAAACAACCGCATCGGAGATGTGTAGGGTGCTTGATCCGAGCACCCCTTTTCCGTGTAGGGTGCTTGATCATATATACACGGGAAAGAGGTGCTCGGATCAAACACCTTACATACCTTCGATGCCATTGATTCATGCGCTAGCTCCCTTGGTTTTTTTTTCTTTAGAAATTTTGGACTGCTCGGATTGGCCGTCTGGTGGCCGCAGACAGCCCGGGGCGGCCGTAGTATGATTTTCCTCCGCTGGCACCTATTATCATAGCAACAGTCTTATTTTTTGTATAAGGCAACTTCAAACTCAAAAATCATATGTTTACGCAAATAATTTTCCTACCACTATGGATCTTATTTAATAGATCTCATTGAGATCTTTAATACGATGCAAAAATAAAATTGATTTTTTTTTTCATTTACATTAATTTTGAATTTGAAAATGTGAAAGGAATTTTTTATTTGGGTTTTGTGGAATAAGCCTTCTTATTTTTGAATGAAAATTGGCAAAATAAGTACTTATTTTTAAAGAAGGTTTTCGGAACAGGGCCTTAGTCATTTTTACCTGAGCACTATTCATACTCTTTTCTTTTTTATTGATTCTTTTCTCTCTCCTTCCTCCTTTCTCCTCTCTTTATTTTTAATATTGGGAAAAAATATTTTAATAGATGATAGGTAAATGGATTATGTTGGTGCAGTTGTGAAAGAAAAAAGTTGATAACTAAAATAAAATTGAGAACTGTTCACAGGGTAGTTTACCTGTACACTGGTAAACTTACTCTAACTCTGTTAGAGCATGTACACCATAAATAGGTAAACTACCTCATGAACAGTGCATATTTTTTGTTTAGCTATCAATTTTTTTCTTTCACAACTACATAGACACTGTCTATTTTACCTAACATCAATTAAAATATATATTTTTGTCTGTTTAAATTTTTTGCGGGTTGATTCTCACTACAAGAAAATGCGGATTTGGCGATACAACGAAGCACATTGGCAAAAGTATATATGGGTTGGCAAAGGTTTTCGCCGATGAAAAATTTTGCGTCGGCAAGTTGTCGGCGTTAGTGTATCGGGAAAGAGTTTCGCCAATGTGAATTGTCATTCGTCGGCAAAAGTATAGTTTTAGCAATACAAGTTTGCATCGGCAAAACTTGTCGGCAAATGGTAATGTGTCGGCAAATGGGGGTTCTAAAATTAGAAAATGTAACACCTTTGGCGATGAGATTTTTGCATCGGCAAAAGTCGATTTTAAAAAAGTCTAATTCTAATGCTGTAATTGCTCCGCGCACCCCGTGCTTCGAACCTGAGACCCTCGGATTCCACACTCTGCGCCTACCCGCTAGACCAACTCATTGTTTCAAAGAAACTATTACAAAGATCTAATATATAACCTATATAGGTAGTATATGTACTATTATATTATATCTTCTGTAATAAGTGTCTACTATATTTACATATATCATATATGTACATCCTATATTATATACTACATATGTATATAACACTCACACACACACACACACACATATATATATATATATGAACACAAAACTTTTTATAAGGTCCCCCTTGTTAAGTTAATGACGTTTTCTTTTTCGATCGAATTTCAATATTTCAAGCCACTCAATGTGTTTAGAACATGATTTTAAGGGTACCCGCAAGAAATTGACAAAAAAAAAAGGAATGCCGGAAAAAAAGAAGCTATAATAGCGTTTTTTTTTATTTATCAAAAATTGATCCAATCGAGCCCTTCTCGGTCTTTTTTTTTTGCCGATTTCTCGTGGGTATCCTTTAAATCATATTCTGAACACATTGAACAGCTCGGATCATTAAAGTTTGGTTGAAAAAGGAATGTCCTTAACTTAACTAAAATAAAGGCGCCTTATAAGAAGCTAACTGTATATGTGTGTGTATATAATACTCTTTCTTGTTTCACAAAATTTTACCGGTCTGCAAAGCCTAGAACTTAAAAGAATGCAATTTTTAAAAAAAAATTCAAACTTTCTTTTTTGTAAATTACACTATATATAGCGAATTACCCTTGCCTACTGACAAATTGTGGGACAAGAGAGAGTATAACATATATATTATATGTATGTACACTATATATGTAGATGTACTTTATGCAATATACATATCATACGTTATATTATATAGGAATATGGTTTCAAGCGACACAAAAACTACACATAAAAATAGACTATCTCAGCCATTGAATTGAGTAACTAAGATGGTGTATTTTCATGTGCCTTTTTAAACTGCCTTATATACACATATATAAAAGGTACACATAATTATACATAACATCTATACCGTATACATACATATATGTAATATGTGAATACGAACTAGTGCCGACACAAGATTTCGTCACCAAAAGATTTGACTTTTGCCGATGCATGTTGTGTCGCCGAAGGTTCCCCGCAAGACTATTGCCAATGCAAAAATGTCGTCGCCGAAATATTCAACTTTTGCCTATGCACAATTCATCGCTAAAAAGAAAGTTTCGTCGGCGAATATTTCCCGGGAAAATATTTCCCGCCAATCTTACTTTTGCCGACAACATTGCCGACGCATTTATTTTTATCGCCAAAAAGCTTACATTCACCGACACACACTACTTTTTCATCGGTAAAAGCTTACTTTTGCCAACAAAAAATACATTGCGTCGGCAATTTGGTTGCGGTTGGTGCATTTTCTTGTAGTGTCTCGTGGCATGTTCGCTGCTCCTATGGCCATGTTAGAATAAATGATATACAAAATAATATCGCGATCAAATCGTGATCTTGAGATTTTGATTTGATTGTAATTAGGATGATTTTATTTCATAGTTAATCGGTATGATTTTCAGTAGCCAATTGGTTTTAGGTTGAAACTCTCCAAGAAATCTAACATGGTATCAGAGCTATAAGATCTAGGCCCTGTGGATATTCACTCCTGGTGGGCGGCCTAAGCCTCACTGCCGTCCGCCGGGTACTTAGTTACTTTGTCAATCTCCTCCACGCCTTCCGGTTGCTTTCACCCACCAGAATGTCTCTTCATCATCAGTGCCCCTCTTCACAACAAGCGCTCGTGGCTTTTTAATTCATGGCTTCTTCTTTTCTTTTCTTTCAAACTCATGTCGGTAGACCTACTTGAGTTTGGCTTGGCTTGGCATGGCGGCTCCTGGTTTCTTTTTGCTTGGATGTTTCTAATTTCTCTTGACTTTTTCAAACTCAAATTGGTAAATCTACTTGAGTTTGAGGGGGGATGTTAGAATAAATGATATACAAAATAATATCGCGATCAAATTGTGATCTTGAGATTGTGATTTGATTGTAATTAGGATGGTTTTATTTCATAGTTAATCGGTATGATTTTCGGTTGCTAATTGGTTTTAAGTTGGAACCCTGCAAGAAATCTAACAGGCCACATGAACTTCGCAAGGGCTTGATCGACAATGAGTTCTTCTCTGCAATGGTCTCTCTATGACTAATTAGAGGATCTTTAGTGGGTTATAGCCATTTTTTCAACTTCAAAGAGAAAAGTTATCTCTATAGCTATTTTCATGAAGTAGCTCCATCGGATTCAATACTCTTCTGATTTTTTTGTTTTCTTTTTAGCCCTACCACAGTGCTATAGACCAGTGGGATAGTGTGGTCACCATAGGTTCTTATCCTCCATATTTACAAGTGATTCTTGTAGACAGCTTTGAAGCTAAACATTAAACCAATCCACCTCCCCAGTAGAGTCGCCTATGTAGGAACGATCAATATCATGGCTGGTATCCTCGAGGTTCAAAATAGAGCCCAAAATATTCACATTAAATAAAATGTGCCGGAGAGGTAAAGAATGGTTAGTTTTTAGAATGGGGGAATGGATGATCAATTTAGAGGGGTCGAGGAGGAAGCATAAATTGCGACCGAGCCTGAGTCATTAGGGCTGTCTATGTATCCCAGTATGCAGGGAATTTGGTTAAACGTAGTTCCATCTTTTTTGAGGGAGATAGTCTCTCCCTTTCTCTGTGAATCTGTCTTCTCTCTTTAGAGGAGATGGCTCTCTCTCTCTTTAGAAATTTTTCTGTCTCATCTTTCTCTCCATCTGTCTTTATCTCTCTTTGTGTTCTCTGTCTCTGTATCTCTATGTATCTCTGTGTATCTCTCTGTCTCTGGCTCTGTCTGTGTGTCCCTGGAAATAAATACTAGCACTAATATTTATAGGCAGGGACCAAAACATCTGCTGGACCCATCCTATCACGGTTCCTGCCCATTTGCAAGCCTGTCGCGGCCCTATCATGGCCATGTCTATCCGCGAGCCTGTCGCGGCCCTGTTTGTAGGCGACCTTGTCACGACCCTGTCCGTGCGCGGCCCTGTTTGTCTGCAACCCTATAGCGACCCTGTCTGTGCGCGACCTTGTCTGTGCACAGCCCTGTTGTGGCCCTATCTGTCTGCGGGCTGGTCGCAACCCAGTCTGTCTGCGAAAGAGACAAATGCAGCGCGTCTTTATCCTTCTTGTATAAATGCAAGTTTTCCTAGATGGATTGGGTGAGGAGGATGTTTTCTCTCTTGATCAGTACCCACCACACCCACCACCTTCTCTCTTTAGGAAAAGTCCAGTCTACAAATCAGAGGGAATGTCGGGTATTTATAGACACCTGGATCTGAGTCGGTTCCCAGGACGACCCAATAATATCCCAACACATGTCCCTGTCATTCCTCTAGGTCGCAAGAATGACGTCACCTCGAGCGCACTAGCGTGCGCATGACATCATCTCGTGCTACACTAGCACGAGTTCTTTTCCCTCTGTTTTCGTGGGCCTACCGCGGCCCTTTCTGCCGAAGTCTACCTGGTCGTGAGTCTGTTTGGCGCAAGCCTTCCAGTTCTTGAAAGTCGTCTGCATCTCCAATAGGCCCCAGGCTATCTGCCGCGTGTCATTCATCCGTAGGTGCCGTGTGTCTTCTTCTGATAAGGTGGTCAAAGCTCTAACCTGATCAACTAAAGTAATTTGGACCTTTCCCACTCTCCTATTAAAAAATATGGTTAAAGGTGGGTGAGTAAAACCCTAAACAAATAAACCTAGACTTTTGTCTCCTCATATTTTCGAGCCTTAAACAAAAACATAGAAGGGAAGTTCAAATCCGTATGTAACAGCATCAGATCGAGGATCGAAGTTAAAGGGACGTTAAAGGGTGTTTGGAGCGGTAACATGGCACAAGGAAAGATGTGGGATAGAGGACTCGGACATCGAATCCCGGACAAAAGATCCGAGTCCAAACTTCAGATGTATATCTGGTAAATTATTACTTTTATCCTACTATTTTTAAAAATTATTATTTTTAAGCTTTATCTCGCATCTACACTACCTACAAATAGTCAACTTTGGTTGGCCTAGCCTTGTGACTTAATTTAAACAACGTCCGGTCCAAGACATATATTTAACTTAAGCACGATAATTAACCTTTTTTTCAGTGGAGTGCTTTATTATAAATATCAGTGTAATCCAATCCCTGAGCCGTACATTTCCAAGAAACAAGAACTCCATGGAAGCTTTCTCACTAGCTATAGCATTTCTGTCATCTTCGTCACTATTAGCTGCTTTGCTTTCAGAAATGATGCATCCAATGTTGACGCAAATCTGCCACCAGGTGGCTCTGGGTGGCCTATTGTGGGTGAAACCCTGGATTTGGTCATAAACCCCAACAAGTTCCTCAGCGACAGGATGAAGAAACACTCTCCGGACATTTTCAGGACCAATTTCTTCGGAGAGAAGTTCGTGGTCATATGCAGCCCCAGCGGCCACAAATTCCTCTTCTCCAACGAGGACAAGCACTTCACCGCGTACTTGCCAAAGTCCATCCAGAAGCTCTTTTTCTCCACCCAGCAGAACACCGATAAGGGTCTGAGCAACGACCAGATGAAGCTGCCGCAGTTCATGGCTTTTATTCTAAAGCCCGAGGCATTGGTCAAATACGTGGCAGGTAGTTCTAAACAAGCTAAGTTCTCGGGAGAAAAATCATCTTACAACCTGATGTGGTGCTTGGCATGTTACCTTTTATATTAAATCTAAAGTCGTAGTTTTATAGATGACACTGTCAGATTTGATAGTGTCACCATCGCATCATCATGCATGAGAATTTTTTGTCACCATCGCATCATCATGCATGAGAATTTTTTCTCTTCTTCTTTTTCTGAGTGGTTTTTCTTACTTGGCAGGTATGGACTCCATAATCCAAAAACAGTTGAAGACTCACTTAGAAGGCAAAGCTGAAGTGAAGATATTCCCTTTCTCCAGGTCCATAACCTTGACCCTCGCGTGTCGCTTCTTTCTGGGCATCGAAAACCCAGAACGGATCGCGAAACTTGTCAGTCAATTCAACAAGGTATCCAACGGGATGCACAGTCTTCCTTTAAATGTCCCCAGGACCGCGTTTTACCACGCGATCAAGGCCACCCGGGTGATTCGCAAGGAGCTCGCGGATGTAATAGCGGAGAAGAGAGCGCAAGTGGCTTCGGGGGCGCCTACTCAGGATATGTGTACGGTGCGAAAAAAAATTTCAGTGCCGACTGGGCACCACGTGTCCCGTGCCCGGCACCATCTCGGCCGTCCAATGAAGTTTTGGACGGTCCAGATCTGTTCGGCTGTTTTAAAGTGTGAAATGACTAAAATACCCTTCGACAACCGAACAAATCTGGGCCGTCCAAAACTTCATTGGACGGCCGAGATTGGTGCCGGGCACGGGACACGTGGTACCCAGCCGGCACTGAAAAATTTCTCGTACGGTGCTGATCGTTGAAGGGATGTCAGATGAGGACATTAGTGAGAAGATAACGGGGTTTTTAATTAGTGGCTGGATACAGTACAATTGCTAATACCATAACTTTTTTCATGAAATTTGTTGGAGAGAGACCTGATGTTTATCATAAGATCTTATCAGGTAATTAAAACTCATTTGTTTCTAAGTCGAGAAACTTATTCATGGCGGAGCCGTGAAAAAATTATTCATCGCTCCCCGCGATCTCAGCAGTCCGTTTCGGCTTTGGACGGCCCGGAGTTAAACAAAATTTTTCCGGAAAAGAGTTAAGTTCCGCCATAAATAGTTGTTTACAGTGCTAATCACGGCAGTCCTTTTGGATTGTCAGGCTGCTAACGAAACTTTTTCTTTCGTTAGCATCCTGACCGTCCAAAAGGACAATCGTAATTAACGCTGTAAACAACTATTCATGACAGAGCTGTGAAAAAGATTTTCTCTTTGTTTATTTGTTCAGTTTTTTTTTTTTTTTTTGGGGATCAGCATTAAAACTCCTTTGTTTGTTTTTAACACAGGGTAGAAAAACTAGAAATAATAGGGAATCCAAGGAGTTGGCTTGATGAGTAAGGTTTCAGTTTTACGAATTTACTCTCTTTATTAGATCTCATGATTGAAACCTCGTACACACTATCAACTCTTACGGTTCAGTCCGAATGAGACTTTGTCTCGACTATAAATTTGTAACCTGCTAATGAAAGATATGTTTTTCTCGGTTCCCATGCCCTACTCGTTCACAGGCTAATGTACTTAATTATTTTTTTTGTTTTGCGAAATTTAGAGCAATTGGAGATCTCAAAGTCAAAACAACCTGAAGAACTCCTATGCTGGGATGACATGCAAAAAATGAAGTACTCCTGGGCAGTAGTGTGTGAAGCAATGAGGATGGTCCCTCCAGTTCTAGGAAATTTCAGGGAGGCCAAAACCGACTTTTCATATGCCGGGTTCACTGTTCCAAAGGGGTGGAAGGTATGGATATAATCATGCAAAATTAAGAAAGTTTTAAAAAAAAAAATGTTGTGTTTGCTACTCTGTATTCATCATATATAAGTCTGAGGTCCTGTTCCGATAAGGGTTTTTAAAAAATAATTACTTATTTGCAATTTTCAAACTTAAAAATATGTATTTACGAAAATATTTTTTTGATTTTTTTTTTGCACCGTTCAAAAGATTTCATCGAGATCTATCAAACAATAATTTTTTTGTTAATTTGTCCGGTGCAGGATTTTAAATTATTAAGGGGGACACGATGATTAAAAGAACTTCAGATTTTCTAAAACACCCTTCACCTCTTTGGCATTAATAAGAATGCCCTTTCTCCATTGTAGAATCTTGTACTTTAGCTTTTCTATTTTGTTGCTTCAAAAGAAAAAGGATATCAAGGAAACCTTATGAAGAGTTGCTGAAAAAAAAAAAAAAACTTGTGAAGGGTCAACTTGAAACTGGACAAATATCTTTTGGTCACACAAGTGTAAAAAGTTAAACAAATAAATTGAAACAAAGGGAGTAGATTGTAAATTTTTTCTGCATCTAAAGTATTACTACTTGATCACTCTTTGAAGAAAAAATAGTTGTGCACAATTTATTGCCGTCATGACTAAATGTTTTGTTTTCAGGTGTTTTGGACAGTTAACACAACACAAAAAAACCCAGAGTACTTTCGGGAACCGTGTAAATTTGACCCGTCAAGATTCATGGAAGGTGACAGTTTGCCACCGTATATTTTTGTGCCATTTGGAGGAGGACCTAGAATGTGTCCTGGTAAAGAATACGCTCGGTTCGTGATCCTCGCTTTCGTCCACAACGTGGTTAAAAAGTTTAGATGGGAAGTGGTTGACCCTAATGAGAAAGTTGTAGGCTGCATGATGCCACTGCCGGAGAAAGGACTTCCAGTTCACCTGCATCCTCGCTACGTTTAATCGACTTTTTCGGAATGTAATTTACTTCAAGATTGGATATATAGTTTGGACTTTTCCAGTTCATTAAGTATTAGTTAGAACAATATCGTGCATTTGTAATGTTTTCTTTAGCTCCATGAAAGGATATCCACTTTATGTATGTATAATGTAGACCTAAAATGCAACAAGTTGAATGGCATTGGATGTTTGGAGAGAAATAAGAAAAATGAAATCTGCTAGGAAGAACACACACTCACACACACATATATTGTTTTTTTTTTTTTTTTGCTCGGCAAAGAGAATTTTATTGACTCGAAAAGGGTACATCGAGAAAGGAACTCACTAAGCACACATGCTTAACGAGTAAAGAAAAGAAAGCGAGAAAACAGGAAAATAAACAAAGGACCCTCCAACAGAAAATTGGATCGCCCCCGACCTCACTGCAAGCTACACGAGCTACACATATATTGTTTATTACTCAAGAGATCACTTAAATGAAATATTTCTACTATCTGCATGTTTAGTTTAATTATTATACTAGTACTGTTTGATAGGTATTTCGATCTATTTCCTGCCATTCAAATTCCAATTTCCAACTACATTTGGGCTTTTTTTGTTTCGATGTAAAATATTTTTGGAAAATGATATTGGCACTCTAAAAATTAATGAAGGCACTCCAAAAAACAAAAGAAAGTAGTTTTGGAATTATACTGGTTTTGGACTGTCTGTATCAATTTTAGGAGTGCCAATATTATTTACCATATTTTTTATGTAAAATATTTTTTCAGAAAACAAACTTTAAACTTTTCTTTTTCAGTGTTTGGTTAACACATCAAAAATATTTTCAAAAATTGACAAAATAGTGGGGGGGGCCTTAACAGTGGAATTCAGTTTAGGAGAGGGAGAGGGCGAATTGAACGTGGGTTAGGATTAAAGATCGAGGAAATTGAGCAGTGAGAATTATAGTAGAAGGTAGTAGGTTCATTTCGAAAAATAACTCACATAAGATTTAAGGGTAATTTGAAAAACACTTATGGGAAGCATACTTTTTTGCAACGATCTGGTCTATTTGGATTATGGGGAATGGGTACATTTTTCAGAATGCTATGGCACGATCGGTGGAGGTGGTGGATCTTATCAAGTTCAGGGTGGCTATGTGGATGAAAGCAAAATTCGATATTAAGACATACACAGTTGAGGAGTTCAAAGGGTTTTTAGATGGTATTCGTATGCTCAAACTCTAATTTTTAGGTGTGCATTATCCAACTTCCTGCTGGATGATTTGTTTTCTGTTTTGTTATCCTCTTCCCCTTCGTTGAGTCGAGCTTTTGTGCTTCTCAGCTTCCCCTTTCGATGTACCCTTTTGAGTTAATAAAATTTTCTTTTGCAGAGCAAAAAAAAAAAATTTAAGGGTAAGTCATTTTCATCCAATTAATGAATTTTCCTCATTTTTTTATACAACAAAACATCGAAAAATAGGTAAAATATTTTACCGTAAAACAAACAAAGCCTTGATCCTTATTATTAGTTGCTTCTAGGAGTTGTGTTAACATAAAGGTTTTAGATACCAATCTCGTATTGGATGATACCTACCAATTTTTTTGTGTTTCTCATACTGATACACTTTGGTACACTTTTGGACATTACTTAAACATCAACACAATCGCGATACAAAATAGATCATCGCAGATTTTCTTGTTTTGATCGGCACGCATCGCAGATTCATGGCCTAGTATACAACTAGTCAGATACTCCAAACAAGATCTATGCGTTACAAACATTGATTCTTTTGGGTCCATTCTACGTACATCGCAGTCCACAGTCTTGTTTTCCGAAGCAAACGGTGAGTTTTGAAGAAATGATAAACTTGAGCAGCCTATAACAAACATATGGGTGAACTATTCAATATCATGCTAGCTTGAAGATTTTTGAAAATCTTTGACTTTGGAGCTTCCATGATACATTTTTGGATTTGCAAAATAAATGAGAGATTATCTCATTTTTGTTTTTTTCCTTATTGTTCTGCCTATAAATAGGCTTATAATCTGACTGTATAAGACTATAAGTATATATGGAAATAGTCCGTTTACTATGAGGAGATCCTTATTTTAATTAAAATGTGGTATCAAAGTGCTAGGCTAATCCGTAAAAATTCCATCTCACACAAAGAAAATACCTTCGGCCTTCGAGCTGCCATTTTCAACTAGAAAATTAACTCCCTCAAAATCAAATTTTTGAGTGCAAGGTCAAGGTTCCTCCTGATCGCCCAGAAGCCGCCCGATAATCGGTGCCATTTTCAACGAGAATCGAAGAAATTCAGGCCACTGTTCACAGACGTAGGCTACGTTTATTTCGATGAAAAATGTTTTACAATGTAAAATATTTTCCATATAAAATAGTAATTTTTTAAAAAATAAATTGTAAACTTTTATTTTTCTATGTTTGGTTGACACTTAAAATTATTTTCAGAAATCAACAAAAAGTGTAGAGAGAGGGGAGGGCACTTAAACAGTAAAGAGATATGAGAATATTAGAATTGAACGTGGGTCAAGACTAACGATCGAAAAAACTGAGCAGTGAGAATTGCAATATAAGGCAGCGGGTTCATTTCGGAAAATAACATATGGAAGATTTAAGGGTAAATCATTTTCATCCAACTAATAGAAAATATTTTACATGTAAAATGTTTTCCTCATTTTTTACACAATCAAACACCGGAAAATAGGTAAAACATTTTACGCCCAAACAAACGGAGCCGTAGCTTTTGTCCAAATTAAATCCAAGTGTTCAAAAATTGACCGTGTTGTTACCGTATCAAAAATATTTAACAAAATAAAATAATTACTACTACTCAAACGAACAACGGTAAGTATTCTGAGTATCGCTCCATAGGGATTATAAGGTTATAAGGCTAAGTTATAATAATTCCAATTAATGTCTATCTTAATTCGAGGAAAATATGATTGGTTGATAGTTTTCTAAAAGCGGTCAGCGGAGGATAATATGATAATAATTCTAAATAAGTTTAGATATTAATGCACGTTTCACGAATATTAATGCACTTTTCCAAGTATCCAAACACTTTTTTTGGATATCAATACATATTTTATCTATTATCATATACCATTTGGGCAAAGGTTAGAATAATCCAATTACTAAATAGTAATTAAAGCGATTAAAAACATAGAAAAAGTTGATGGAAAAAACTCTAGAGGTTCGAATCCATTCTTTCTCATGTTTTCGACTATAGTTAAATTATCCAAAATTTCAAATCAATTCGGACACCGTAGAATTACAAGCCCTAACAACACTACCAAAATAATAGATAAACAACACACTCAAAAGTTTGATATCACATCTTTAATGAAAGTGTGATTAAGAAATATGAGTTGAATGTTCAATCTTGCTTTGTTAACAAAACTATAATTAATGGTTAATTTCTTTTATCACGGTTCCAAGAGAAATGTTATTATAACCAGTTGTAATTTTAATCACGTAGAACTGTGACGGAAGTTATTTTTTCTTTAATCGTGTTTTGCTTGAAAGCAGAATAAAAAAAGTATTATTCCTTCCGGCCGTTTTTAAATGTCTCAATTTGAAAAACATCCAATTTTAGGAGTCAACTTCATCTCTACTTTACACTTTTTCCATCAGCTTTTCTCTCCACTCTACACTTTCCATATTAACTTTTACCTCTATTTCCAAAATTATCCTTCACTTTATACTCTTTTTTTTCTTGGCAAACGAAACTTTTTATTAAGTCGAAAAGGGTACATCGAGAAAACAAGAACAAGAAAAAAGAATGACATAACCGTCCAACAGAAAGTTGGACATTACACCACTAGAGTCACTACTAAATCCTTAGTTTTCGAATTCCATCCAAATAACCCTTAAATTCCTCCACTGTATATATTTTAATGTCAAACTTGGACTTCATCCACATAGCCACTCTAGTCTTCACAAGCTCACCCACCTCCCCAATACTTGTTGTAGCATTGTTAAAAACATAGTCATTTCTTACTAACCACAAGGACCAGAGAGTTGCATAAAAGGTAACTTCCCACAAATGTTTCTCCAAATTCCTAAACCTGCTATCAAACCACCATAGTGCCAAATCTGCTAAGGAAGGAGGGCATACCCACATTACATGCCACCAATCCAGAATGAGAAACCATACGTCCCACGAGAATTGACAATGTAAAAACAGATGATGGGGAGTTTCCGGGTGCACCGAACATAGCTGGCAAAGTAGTTGGTGATCCTCTTGAATTAGATTCTTGCTAAAGAGCTCTGATCTAGTGGCTACCCTGCTCTGAATTGCCATCCTTGCAAAGATTTCCACCTTAGGGGGCTGAGGTTCTTCCAAACTGATCCCAAGACCTGATTCCTAGTATGACTTTGCTGCTCCCATTGGTAGTATAATGATTTGACTGTGAAACATTTGTCAAAAACCCATTTCCATTGTAAATTATCACTCTTGAATTGATCCAATATCCATTTTCACTTTATATTTTTCACCTCAACTTTTACCTCTATTTTAAAAAATTATCCTCTACTTTACCAATTAACTTTTCAAATTGGACATTTATTTTGGGACAACCGAAAATGGAATAGTGGTATATTTCAATAGGGATGGAGAGAGTATTGTTTTTTCACTTCGTTTTATCCCTCCTTCGTGGAGACCAAGGTCCAAGTCCCACGAGGAGCAAGATTTGGAATTTTGGGATTATAGATAACCTCTGAACCCCGTTATTAATTTCCCACTAATTCTCGCTAACTATAAAATATGGCCAAAAAAAAAAAAACTTACTTCAAATTCAAGCGAAATTTTTTTGGCGCTGCCTTCCATTTAACCCTTCCCTTTCCATTCCCTCTCTATCGTTCACAATAAACCCTTGCCCTAGCATTACTGTGCTGCAACTCTCATTGCCCGACGCCATCCATTGGGTATGTTCCCCTCTCTCATGCTCCCTCCTTTGTCCCTATATCTCTCTGCATCTGTGTTTTAATAATCAAGATCTATAGCAGACCCATGACCGTAGCTGCTACTGTGACGTTCTCACACCGCTTGACGCCATTATCTCTCTCTCTCTCACGTTCGCGCAAGTCCCCTTTATTTCTCTCTCTCGCTCTTTCCTTGTTTTCCCCCTTTCTGGTTTGTTTTCCCCCCATATACTGTTGATTTGGGATAACCCTACATCTTTGATTTGGGAAAGGAATGCGAATACCAAAATTGACGTCTGTCAGAGGTAGGTACATTCACTTGAATACGCTGCATTTTTGGAATTGTATATTACATAGAATAATTACTAAATCGTTGGTAGTTTATTAGTACATGGTACATGATCTTTGAGCACTCTGTTCACAAGGGTTTGTATTTTCTACAATATCTCCTAAAGATAATTTCTGCATGGACTATCTCTGCCTAGCACGATCCGTCTCAAATCAAAGTATGGATCGTCTCCATTGGCACGGCACATCTTATGTAGTACTCCATAATCCATCTAACCGGTTATCATAAAACAATTAAAATTGTTATATGAATGTGCATAAAATCTATGAATTCATACACATTGATGGGAAAAATTGATATTGTAAATAAATCCTTAAAGTTAAACAACCATGATTCAAATAATGAAACCTAAATCAAAACATAAATAATGTTACTATAAGTTTAGGGAAAATGACGGCTCAGGATGTGTTTTGATAATTAATATTCGTCAAGGACATGCTAAGAACATTTATTAATGCTGAAAATGTCCTTGATGGATAATTATCAAAACACGTCATTAGCCGTCATTTTTCCATAAGTTTAAGCTTCATCTATGCCCTAGCCTTAGAAGAGGGGTTTAGCCGGACATCCCTAGAAGAGGGATTTAGCCAGACATCGGGGTCGTAGACATTGAGGGTCGATTCTTGGCTTCAGTTCTCTGATTTCCCCTAATGGCGTGCGTGTTCAAAAACCAATTCTAAATGCTATCGAGTTATAAAAATAAGTCACCACATCTATCTTAGCGTGTGTGGATACGGGCATCTGTCGCAAGTGAAATCTCATGGAAAGTACTCTCCGGACAGAGTCTCGACTTCAATTCTCACCTTGTCATGCACCCACCAAGAAAATTACTTGAAACAAGGTCCATATTTCAATGAAAGTTTTCATTACAACCTATATATCAAGTAAAACCCTAAAATTTCATTCTCCCACAGCCACAGCCGCACATACAGATCCATCTAGATCCTCTCTCTAGACCGTGAAACGATGAAACCCTCCCACAGCTCCACTACATGCAGATTGAGATCCATCTTCCTCCGCTTCACTTTGCTCACTGCTCACAGCTCTCTCTCTCTCTCTCTCTCTCTCTCTCTCTCTCTCTCCTAAGTCGCATATTGTAGCAGCACCACCTTCCCCGCTGTTCGAACTATACAACACCAAAAACTTACAAAACCCAAAAAAGCAGCGACAACAATCTTTTGGGTCTTTTTCCTATTGATTTGCTGAAGGTGTCAGGTTTTTGGGTTCTCCTCAAGGATCGGGTATGAACCAATGATTCAAAAACACATTTGCTGAAATGGGTGTCTGCTCATTTCTTTCTTTTCCTGGTTTTTTTCTTCTGCTTTTTCCTCTGATTGGGTATGAACCAAGGATTCAACACCACAGTTTCTTTGTTTCCGTGTTCATCTCTTAAAACCGAACAGAACAAAAAAAAACGCTCGAAACCGAAAAACCAATGATCAATCGGTTCGGTGTTCGGTAGCAAAATATTGAGAACCGAACCGATTATTCGCTGGTACAAATCTCCAAAAACTGAACCGATCGAACCGAAATCACCCCTAATATTTTGAACTCTCAAGTGTGCAGGCAGAAGATATGTAACATGAAAACAAAGTATCCCGCACATGACGACATGAAAAGAAACACTTTATAAAGTGGACGCACGATCTCATGAATGGAATGCCAAGTATTGGAAACTCTCTCTATCCGTCAATCCACAGCCTATTGCCCCTAGGATCAAATAGGACTTTAATTCTGGTTATAACGTTAGGTAAGGGAAAACGCTTCATGACTAGGTAATGTTAGTTTTATATTTTATTAAGTGTGGCTCACATGAGTTGTCGTCTTATTATTGTATTTATGTATTATATTTATAAAACTTGGATATTAGATTTACGTTAATTACCCATATAATGGTACCTTTATGAATAGTTGTCTAATACTTTCTTGATGGAAGGAAGTCTAAGGGGAGTGACTCGTGGTGAAGAGTCACGGGGTGTGACTATTGGAAAGGGTGTGACTCTTGGTGAAGAGTCACACATTAGGTTGTGACTATTGGGAAAGGGCCCCTATCTATTTATATAAAAGCCTGTGATTACCATCAAATTATGGGATTAACGTGATATAGAATAGACCGGAAATCCTACCCGTTTCTCTCCAAACAAATCAGTGAGAGTTGTGAGTGTTAGACAATTTGGTTCAAGATCAAAACGGTGACCGGAGTTTGTGTCTGGATTTCTCAAGACTTAAACACTATGGCAGAAGGTAAGTATTTTTCCGCTGCATATTTGATTCTCCCATATAGGTTTATCATTTGGTATCAAAGCCAACCTTCATGTCATTATGTTTAGTCGGATTGGTTGAATGTCGAGGCTTAAATCTATCGGAACCATTCACTGTTGTTTCAAATTGTTTTAGAAGAAAATACGTTTCTTTGTTTCAACCCATCTCAGCATCTTGGCCCTCGTGGGTTAGCCGATGAAGTCGATCGGAGCACTAGTTTCGATTCGTTAATTGCTCATTGTAATTTACGTTTTCGCGTATTATGGTTATGAGACTGGGTGCTTTTCAAAGTGTAAATTTGATTAAGTTTAGGGCATCTCCAGGAGGCTCAAGCTCTTTCTCGGCTAATTGACTAGGAAATCCTCCAAAAAGCAGTTTAAGCTAGCCACCAAATGTTGAGGTTTCCAGCAGGCTCAAGCTGTTTCTCGGCTTTTGTATCTTCTCCAGCTGAACCATTGTTTTTGTAACCGACGGCAACCAACGACGCACAACGACGACCCATCAAAGCCCAACAACGGCAACTGTTCTTACCTTTGGTGACAACCCGAACGACACCCCCAACGACGGCAACTGTTCTTATACCTTCGCCGACGAACCCAACGACGCCTAATTAAAGACGGCCCAACGGCGGCGACAACGACCAGAACGAGCGTGAAAGAGTTCAATCTAGGTTTCCGGCCAAAACCCACAGTTCAATCTAGGGTTTCCGGCCAAAACCTAACCACTACCATAGCCTTCGCCGTTGATTTGGAGTGACAAAGGGACGGAGAGAGAGACCCAACGTGAGAGACAGCGAGAGTGACAGAGGGAGGGAGAGAGCAAGAGAAGCCCAAGCGAGGGTTCCGTACTCGCTCGTCCTAGCGAGGTTTCTGCACCTCGCTTGCCATGGCGAGGTGTGACGCGAGACTGCTGGGAGGCGGACTTGAGGGTTTTGCTCGGGTAACAGGCGAGGTTGAGCGATAAGAGACTCTGCTGCAGATGCTCTTACTATAGCATGTTAGTCAAAGTTTCATTTGCTATTGCAATGGTTTTTCCGAAATCCTTTCGATTACAATTGTATTCAACCTATTTGCTAAGTCATTTATTTGGTTGAATGATGTCATTCACTGGTTTTGCCAACCCATTTATTTGGTTGAACGGTGCTTTTGTTTTATGTGCGTAGATTGCATATTTTAATAGTTTATGGGTTACGGGCATGTTGTCAAGGCATTTCATGTAATGCATTTGTACTTCGGTTAAACTGTTCCCCATAAGACTTAGTTTACTTTCGATGAATAATGCCAAAATCTATAGTTTAAGAATAGCCACAACATCTTAAAATAACCTTATGTTGAGTATTTACTTTGGCATTTTCATTTAATTGCAATTATGTGGTTATGAATTTTACTTGGCCCCACAAAGGAGTAATTATTACATAATTGGATTAAGATAGTAAGTTAGACAATAAAAGTTTAGATGTCTTTAACCCACAGGTATGAGATCTTTTCTTTTAAGTGTTTAATTACTAGTCTTATACTAAAATAAATTAACGAGTCTAATGCATGTCGCAATCTTTACCCACGGGAAGATTTAGATTTGTTACTGAATTTAACATTGGTTCAGATTAAGTTTATTACTTCAAAGCATTGATATTTGTATGTGCGTATATTGCATATTTTAATAGTTTATGGGTTACGGGCATGTTGTCAAGGCATTTCATGTAATGCATTTGTACTTCGGTTAAACTGTTCCCCATACGACTTAGTTTACTTTTGATGAATAATGCCAAAATCTATAGTTTAAGAATAGCCACAACATCTTAAAATAAACTTATGTTGAGTATTTACTTTGGCATTTTCATATTGCAATTATGTGGTTATGAATTTTACTTGGCCCCACAAGGGAGTAATTATTACATAATTGGATTAAGATAGTAAGTTAGACAATAAAAGTTTAGCTATGCTTGACCGATTCCTAGACCTAAAATAATGGGTTGCCCCAAGCGTAGGGCTGAGACCGATGTAGCACAATACCCGGTAAGACCGGAGTCGAATCCACTAAGGACGGTGAAGTGTGTGCTGTGAAACCTCGGGTTGTAGTATTAAAAATAGCTCTTAGGTAGCCACCCCTTGTCTTTCAGTTGATTAATTAACTAATACTAACAAATAACTTGCTCAAATGATTTAAAAGAGAGGCACGGTCGTAGGGAATCCGGCGCTCGCTACCCAATCAGAATCCGCTCGCTTTTCAAGATTCTAAAAACAGTTAAATTTAGGGAGAATTGGAAACTCCGAAAGATGCAAATCCTAAGGTTGCCGGTCCCGTACACAGCGGCGAACAGGTTTTGGTCCCCCGTTCCCGCTCACATGAGTCCCGGCAATGCCTCGGATTCGTCCAACGGACGTAGTTTTCACCAACTAAATTTATTTAATTAAATTAAAGTACTGAAAAAATTGCGAGGAATCCTAATTGAGTTGCAGCGCGCCTTTACCCAGCGACCAAACCTCAGACAGACTACTCACTCATTATTAAAAATAAAAAAGAATAAAACCCTAATTTGAATCATGCTTTTTAATACGTAAGATGAAAAATAAATAAAGGATCTAAATTAAACAAGAACAGACGAACAACTGTTATAAAGAACTGAAATTAAAACGAGTTATCGAAGTGCGAGTAATTAAATAAAGCTCCAAAAACTTGACAAGAATAAAACTTGAAAGAAGGAAAAAAACCGTCGGAACAAAAGTCTTGCTGCCCCCGTTCCCTATTTTTCTTCCGTCCGAAACTTGTGCGCAATTTTCTTCTGTTTCGTCCGTGGAAAGTCAGATCTCGGCAGCAGCAGGAAGTCCCGTTCTTTTTCTTTTCCCAAAAAGCTGCCGAAGTCAGTAGGGGAAAAGTTGCTTTTATAGGTTTCAAAGCACTAATCACATAATGGCCCTTGGATTTTATCTAATATTAAATTGACCACCAAAATTTCAATGCACTTCACACTTTAATCCAAAACTTTTGCTAATTTCCATCTTTACCCAACAATCATGAAAATCAAGCTCGAGCGACCTGTAAACATAAAAACACATAATAAATACCAATTAACAAATATAAAAAACTAGTAAATATAGATTGGAGGGCTAAAATATGTATATTTTGGCACTTATCAAGCTATCTTTAACCCACAGGTATGAGATCTTTTCTTTTAAGTGTTTAATTACTAGTCTTATACTAAAAGAAATTAACGAGTCTAATGCATGTCGCAATGCTTACCCACGGGAAGATTTAGATTTGTTACTGAATTTAACATTGGTTCAGATTAAGTTTATTACTTCAAAGCATTGATATTTGTACGTGCTTATATTGCATATTTTAATAGTTTATGGGTTATGGGCATGTTGTCAAGGCATTTCATATAATGCATTTGTACTTCGGTTAAACTGTTCCTCATACGACTTAGTTTACTTTCGATGAATAATGCCAAAATCTATAGTTTAAGAATAGCCACAACATCTTAAAATAAACTTATGTTGAGTATTTACTTTGGCATTTTCATATTGCAATTATGTGGTTATGAATTTTACTTGGACCCACAAGGGAGTAATTATTACATAATTTGATTAAGATAGTAAGTTAGACAATAAAAGTTTAGACGTCTTTAACCCACAGGTATGAGATCTTTTCTTTTAAGTGTTTAATTACTAGTCTTATACTAAAAGAAATTAACGAATCTAATGCATGTCGCAATCTTTACCCACAGGAAGATTTAGTTTTGTTACTGAATTTAACATTGGTTGGTTCAAATTAAGTTTATTACTTCAAAGCATTTATATGTGTATGTGTGTAGATTGCATATTTCAATATTTTATTGGTTACGGGCATGAGGTCAAGGCATTTCATGTAATGCCTTTGTACTTCGGTTAAACTGTTTCTCATACGACTTAGTTTACTTTTGATGAATAATGTCAAAATCTATAGTATAAAGAATAGCCACAACATCTTAAAATAAACTTATGTTGAGTATTTACTTTGGCATTTTCATATTGCAATTATGTGGTTATGAATTTTACTTGGCCCCACAAGGGAGTAATTATTACATAATTGGATTAAGATAGTAAGTTAGACAATAAAAGTTTAGATGTCTTTAACCCACAGGGATGAGATCTTTTCTTTTAAGTGTTTAATTACTAGTCTTATACTAAAAGAAATTAACGAATTTAATGCATGTCGCAATCTTTACCCACAGGAAGATCTAGTTTTGTTACTGAATTTAACATTGGTTGGTTCAAATTAAGTTTATTACTTCAAAGCATTGATATGTGTATGTGTGTAGATTGCATATTTTAATAGTTTATGGGTTATGGGCATGTGGTCAAGGCATTTCATGTAATGCCTTTGTACTTCGGTTAAATTGTTTCCCATACGACTTAGTTTACTTTTGATGAATAATGCCAAAATCCATAGTTTAAGAATAGCCACAGCATCTTAAAATAAACTTATGTGCAGTATTTACTTTGGCATTTTCATTTTAATTGCAATAATGTGGTTATGAATTTTACTTGGCCCCACTGGGGTGTAATTATAACATAATTGGATTAAGATAGTAAGTTAAACAATAAAAGTTTAGATGTCTTTAACCCACAGGTATGAGATCTTTTCTTTTAAGTGTTTATTTACTAGTCTTATACTAAAAAAAAATTAAGGAGTGTAATGCATGTCGCAATCTTTACCCACGGGAAGATTTAAATTTGTTACTGAATTTAACATTGGTTCAGATTAAGTTTATTACTTCAAAGCATTGATATTTGTATGTGTGTATATTGCATATTTTAATAGTTTATGGTTACGGGCATGTGGTTAAGGCATTTCAAGTAATGCCTTTGTACTTCGGTTAAACTGTTTCCCATACGACTTAGTTTACTTTTGATGAATAATGCCAAAATCTATAGTTTAAGAATAGCCACAACATCTTAAAATAAACTTATGTTTAGTATTTACTTTGGCATTTTCATATTGCAATTATGTGGTTATGAATTTTACTTGGCCCCACAAGGGAGTAATTATTACATAATTGGATTAAGATAGTAAGTTAGACAATAAAAGTTTAGCTGTCTTTAACCCACAGGTATGAGATCTTTTCTTTTAAGTGTTTAATTACTAGTCATATACTAAAAGAAATTAACGAATCTAATGCATTTCGCAATTTTTACCCACGGGAAGATTTAGTTTTGTTATTGAATTTAACATTGGTTGGTTCAAATTAATTTTATTACTTCAAAGCTTTGATATGTGTATGTGTGTAGATTGCATATTTTAATAGTTTATGGGTTACGGGCATGTGGTTAAGGCATTTCATGTAATGCCTTTGTACTTCGGTTAAACTGTTTCCCATATGGCTTAGTTTACTTTTGATGAATAATGCCCAAATCTATAGTTTAAGAATAGCCACAGCATCTTAAAATAAACTTATGTGGAGTATTTACTTTGGCATTTTCATATTAATTGCAATTATGTGGTTATGAATTTTACTTGGCCCCAAAGAGGAGTAATTATAACATAATTGGATTAAGATAATAAGTTAAACAATAAAAGTTTAGATGTCTTTAACCCACAGGTATGAGATCTTTTCTTTTAAGTGTTTATTTACTAGTCTTATACTAAAAGAAATTAACGAGTCTAATGCATGTCGCAATCTTTACCCACGGGAAGATTTAGATTTGTTACTGAATTTAACATTGGTTCAGATTAAGTTTATTACTTCAAAGCATTGATATTTGTATGTGCGTATATTGCATATTTTAATAGTTTATGGTTACGGGCATGTGGTCAAGGCATTTCATGTACTCAATTTGTACTTCGGTTAAACTGTTCCCCATACGACTTAGTTTACTTTTGATGAATAATGCAAAAATCTATATTTTAAGAATAGCCACAACATCTTAAAATAAACTTATGTTGAGTATTTACTTTGGCATTTTCATATTGCAATTATGTGGTTATGAAAATTTTACTTGGCCCCATAAGGGAGTAATTATTACATAATTGGATTAAGATAGTAAGTTAGACAATAAAAGTTTAGCTGTCTTTAACCCACAGGTATGAGATCTTTCCTTTTAAGTGTTTAATTACTAGTCTTATACTAAAAGAATTTACCGAATCTAATGCATGTCGCAATCTTTACCCACAGGAAGATTTAGTTTTGTTACTGAATTTAACATTGGTTGGTTCAAATTAAGTTTATTACTTCAAAGCTTTGATATGTGTATGTGTGTAGATTGCATATTTTAATAGTTATGGGTTACGGGCATGTGGTCAAGGCATTTCATGTAATGCCTTTGTACTTCGGTTAAACTGTTTCCCATATGACTTAGTTTACTTTTGATGAATAATGCCCAAATCTATAGTTTAAGAATAGCCACAGCATCTTAAAATAAACTTATGTGGAGTATTACTTTGGCATTTTCATATTAATTGCAATTATGTGGTTATGAATTTTACTTGGCCCCACAGGGGTGTAATTATAACATAATTGGATTAAGATAGTAAGTTAAACAATAAAAGTTTAGATGTCTTTAACCCACAGGTATGAGATCTTTTCTTTTAAGTGTTTATTTACTAGTCTTATACTAAAAGAAATTAACGAGTCTAATGCATGTCGCAATCTTTACCCACGGGAAGATTTAGATTTGTTACTGAATTTAACATTGGTTCAGATTAAGTTTATTACTTCAAAGCATTGATATTTGTATGTGCGTATATTGCATATTTTAATAGTTTATGGTTACGGGCATGTGGTCAAGGCATTTCATGTACTCAATTTGTACTTCGGTTAAACTGTTCCCCATACGACTTAGTTTACTTTTGATGAATAATGCAAAAATCTATAGTTTAAGAATAGCCACAACATCTTAAAATAAACTTATGTTGAGTATTTACTTTGGCATTTTCATATTGCAATTATGTGGTTATGAAAATTTTACTTGGCCCCATAAGGGAGTAATTATTACATAATTGGATTAAGATAGTAAGTTAGACAATAAAAGTTTAGCTGTCTTTAACCCACAGGTATGTGATCTTTCCTTTTAAGTGTTTAATTACTAGTCTTATACTAAAAGAATTTACCGAATCTAATGCATGTCGCAATCTTTACCCACAGGAAGATTTAGTTTTGTTACTGAATTTAACATTGGTTGGTTCAAATTAAGTTTATTACTTCAAAGCTTTGATATGTGTATGTGTGTAGATTGCATATTTTAACAGTTATGGGTTACGGGCATGTGGTCAAGGCATTTCATGTAATGCCTTTGTACTTCGGTTAAACTGTTTCCCATATGACTTAGTTTACTTTTGATGAATAATGCCCAAATCTATAGTTTAAGAATAGCCACAGCATCTTAAAATAAACTTATGTGGAGTATTACTTTGGCATTTTCATATTAATTGTAATTATGTGGTTATGAATTTTACTTGGCCCCACAGGGGTGTAATTATAACATAATTGGATTAAGATAGTAAGTTAAACAATAAAAGTTTAGATGTCTTTAACCCACAGGTATGAGATCTTTTCTTTTAAGTGTTTATTTACTAGTCCTATACTAAAAGAAATTAACGAGTCTAATGCATGTCGCAATCTTTACCCACGGGAAGATTTAGATTTGTTACTGAATTTAACATTGGTTCAGATTAAGTTTATTACTTCAAAGCATTGATATTTGTATGTGCGTATATTGCATATTTTAATAGTTTATGGGTTACGGGCATGTGGTCAAGGCATTTCATGTAACGCCTTTGTACTTCGGTTAAACTGTTTCCCATACGACTTAGTTTACTTTTGATGAATAATGCCAAAATCTTTAGTTTAAGAATAGCCACAACATCTTAAAATAAACTTATGTTGAGTATTTACTTTGGCATTTTCATATTGCAATTATGTGGTTATGAATTTTACTTGGCCCCACAAGGGAGTAATTATTACATAATTGGATTAAGATAGTAAGTTAGACAATAAAAGTTTAGATGTCTTTAACCCACAGGTATGAGATCTTTTCTTTTAAGTGTTTAATTACTAGTCTTATACTAAAAGAAATTAACGAACCTAATGCATGTCGCAATCTTTACCCACAAGAACATTTAGTTTTGTTACTGAATTTAACATTCGTTGGTTCAAATAAAGTTTATTACTTCAAAGCATTGACATTAGTATGTGTGTAGATTGCTTATTTTAATAGTTTATGGGTTACGGGCATGTGGTCAAGTCATTTCATGTAATGCCTTTGTACTTCGGGTAAACTGTTTCCCATACGACTTAGTTTACTTTTGATGAAAATAATGCCAAAATCTATAGTTTAAGAATAGCCACAGCATCTTAAAATAAACTTATGTGGAGTATTTACTTTGGCATTTTCATTTAATTGCAATTATGTGGTTATGAATTTTACTTGGCCCCACAGGGGAGTAAGTATAACATAACTGGATTAAGATAGTAAGTTAAATAATAAAAGTTTAGATGTCTTTAACCCACAGGTATGAGATCTTTTCTTTTAAGTGTTTATTTACTAGTCTTACACTAAAAGAAATTAACGAGTCTAATGCATGTCGCAATCTTTAACCACGGGAAGATTTAGATTTGTTAGTGAATTTAACATTGCTTCAGATTAAGTTTATTACTTCAAAGCATTGATATTTGTATGTGCGTATATTGCATATTTTAATAGTTTATGGTTACAGGCATGTGGTCAAGGCATTTCATGTAATGCATTTTTACTTCGGTTTAACTGTTCCCCATACGACTTAGTGTACTTTTGATGAATAATGCAAAAATCTATAGTTTAAGAATAGCCACAACATCTTAAAATAAACTTATGTGGAGTATTTACTTTGGCATTTTCATATTGCAATTATGTGGTTATGAATTTTACTTGGCCCCACAAGGGAGTAATTATTACATAATTGGATTAAGATAGTAAGTTAGACAATAAAAGTTTAGACGTCTTTAACCCACAGGTATGAGATCTTTTCTTTTAAGTGTTTAATTACTAGTCTTATACTAAAAGAAATTAACGAGTCTAATCCATGTCGCAATCTTTACCCACAGGAAGATTTAGTTTTGTTACTGAATTTAACATTGGTTGGTTCAAATTAAGTTTATTACTTCAAAGCATTGATCTGTGTATGTGTGTAGAATGCATATTTTAATAGTTTATGGGTTACGGGCATGTGGTCAAGGCATTTCATGTAATGCCTTTGTACTTCGGTTAAACTGTTCCCCATACGACTTAGTTTACTTTTGATGAATAATGCCAAAATCCATAGTTTAAGAATAGCCACAGCATTTTAAAATTAACTTATGTTGAGTATTTACTTTGGCATTTTCATATTTGTTGCAATTATGTGGTAACGAATTTTACTTGGCCCCACAGGGGAGTCATTATAACATAATTGGATTAAGATAGTAAGTTAAACAATAAAAGTTTAGATGTCTTTAACCCACAGGTATGAGATCTTTTCTTTTAAGTGTTTAATTACTAGTCTTATACTAAAAGAAATTAACGAGTCTAATGCATGTCGCAATCTTTACCCACAGGAAGATTTAGATTTGTTACTGAAATTAACATTGGTTGGTTCAGATTAAGTTTATTACTTCAAAGCATTGATATTTGTTTGTATTCTTGGTTAATATTGCAGTTGGTGCTACCTCTTTAATGTCTAGTGAGTCTTCTCGTATTCCGTTCTTAAGTGGTGAAAATTTTTCGGAGTGGAAGGACAAAGTCCTTTTGGCATTAGGGTGTACGGATCTCGATTTGGCAATTCGTGAGGATGAACCACCGATGCCCACGAACGATAGTTCAATTGCGGTTAGGGTTACCTATGATCTTTGGGAGCGATCTAATCACTTAAGTTTGATGCTTTTAAAGACTCATATCAGTTCTAGCATCAGAAACTCGATCCCGCCATGCGATAAGGTATAGGACTACGTGAAAGCTATTGAAGAGCAGTTTGTTTGTTCTGATAAGGCGCTCGCAAGCACCCTAATGAATAGGTTATCAGGAATGAAACACAACAGTTCTAGGAGTGTGCGTGAACACATTATGGAAATGAGAGACATCGTGGCTCGCCTAAAGTCCTTGGAGATTGAGATATCTGACTCATTCCTTGTTCATTTCATACTTAATTCTCTTCCTGCTGAGTTTGGACCATTCAAAATTTCTTACAACATACATAAGGAAAAATGGTCCATCAATGAACTTCTTACCATGTGTGTTCAAGAAGAGGAGAGGTTGAAGCATGAGAATATAGAGAGTGCTCATTTTACGACACAAAAAGTTGAACAAGGAAAGAAAGGCAATAATGGTCCAAATTTGAAGAAGATTGGAAAACAATCTTTTAAGCGTCATGGTAAGAAGGATGCTTGTTTCTTCTGCAAGAAAAAGGGACACATGAAGAATGATTGCTCCAAGTATAAGGACTGGCTTAAAAAGAAAGGTATAGTAATCTTTGGTCTCTAGTGTGTTATGAGTCAAATTTTGTCAATGTTCATCAAAATGATTGGTGGATTGATTCGGGTACAACAATTCACATTGCCAATATCATGCAGGGATTTCTCAGCCTAAGGAAACCGACTGAAGTGAATAAGGCATCTACTCTGGAAATGGGATGCGTTCGCATGTTGAAGCTGTGGGAACTTTAGACTAGTTTTAGAAAGTGGTTTTATTTTAGATCTTGTAAACACATTTTACATTCCATCGTTTTCTAAGAATCTGATTTCTGTTTCTAAACTAGTACCGTATGGTTTTGAGTTTAAATTAGTGGACCACATTTTTATTTTATTAAAGATTCTTCAGTTGTTGGTTCTGGTTCACTTGTTAGGGGTTTATACAAATTGAATTTGGATCCTAATTTTGAACAAAGTCTTTTAACCCTGCATGTTGACATTGGCACTAAGCGTAACATTATTGATGAGACATCCTCCACATTATGGCATAGGAGATTGGGACACATCTCCATGCATAGGATTAAGAGGTTGGTAAAAGATGGAGTGCTGACAACTTTAGATTTTTCCAACTTCGGTACTTGTGTTGCCTGCATAAAAGGAAAGCAGACCAACAAGAATAGTAAGGGTGCCAGAAAGAGTGATGGGCTACTTGAAATCATTCACACTAATATTTGTGAATTTTCTACTCCTTGCTTAAATGGTCAGAGATATTTTATCTCATTCATTGATGATTATTCTCGATTTATGTATCTCTACCTTCTGTTTGATAAATCAAAGGCACTTAATGCTTTTAAGGAATATAAGAAAGAAGTAGAGAAACAATTAGGAAAACAAATCAAGATAGTCCGATCTAATAGGGGTGGAGAATATTATGGTAGATACACAGAAATGGGACAAAGACCGGGTCCATCTGCTAATTTTCTAAAGGATGAAGGCATTGTTGCTCAGTATACCATGCCGGGTGCACCACAACAAAATGGTGTAGCAGAAAGGCGAAACCGTACTCTTATGGATATGGTAAGGAGTATGCTTAGCAGCTCTAGTGTTCCTAAATTTTTGTGGAGTGAAGCCTTAAAGACAGCAGTGTACATCTTAAACAGGGCTCCATCTAAAGCAGTTCCTAAAACGCCTTTTGAGCTATGGAAAAGGTGGAAACCGAGTTTGAGACATATGCATATATGAGGCTGTCCAGTTGAGGTTAAAGTGTGTAATCCACAGTTAAAGAAGCTAGACCCAAGAACAGTCAGTGGATATTTCATTGGCTATGCAGAAAAGTCGAAGGGCTATAAGTTTTATTGTCCTTCACACACACCTAGAATTGTTGAGGCTAGAAATGCTAAGTTTATTAAGGATATTGACATAAGTGGGAGTAAATCCCAAAGAATTGAGTGGAAGCAATCATCGGATTCTATTACTGCTCCTTAGAATGAAGAAAAATTGGTTGTCATACAAGATAACCAGCAAGATATTCTTCATGAACAAGAAAATGGAGAAGCTCCAACTGATCAACAAAGGCCAGTCAACACAGATTCTTCAACTCAAAATCCTCCAAATGTAAATGAGGTTGTAGAAATACGAAAATCCTCAAGAATAAAGAAGTCAGCCATTTCTAGTGATTATTTGATGTACTTGATGGAGTCTGATTATGATATTGGACCTAAAGATGATCCTATTTCATTTACTGATGCTGTGAATGGGGAAAATTGTAACGCCCTGAATTTTGGGTACGTTAATGAGGCATTTATTACATAATAAAGAGAGTTTATTACATCATAAATACTTCAAAAGGGTACATATAATCAACAAAGGAGAACTAAGGCTCCTAACTACTGCTCCGCTTACTCCTTCCTTCTGGCAAGCTCCTCAGCTCCTAAGGTCTCCAAGTGAACTGTTCATCTTGATCATCTACAAGGTCTGACACATTATACCGGCGTCACCACCAATATAATATGTCAGGGTCACCAAAAGGTAACACCGTGAGCTAACGCTCAATAGGAAATCCTTACCCAACCAACCTTACTACAAAAAAAATCATTTACAACAATACAACAATCACACATCCACATTCGTTGGTGTCCAAGATTTTCGTATTTCTCCTACGCCACTCGTCATAGACCGTGTCAACATTTTTCACATACAAATAACCTTTCAAAATCATTTGCATTGGCTCCGTACCGCGGATAACCAAGCCTTTCAAAATCTTTTGCATTGGCTCCGTACCGCGGATAACCAAGCTACACACACACCCAACCTCGGTTCCGCCGCGCCGGGTTCCCGAGTATCCTCACAATGGTTCTGCCGCGCCGGGTTCCCATTGGCACACAATTGCATTGGCTCCTCTCCGCGGATAACCAAGCTATACCTCACCATGGTTCTGCCGGTCCGGGATCCCATGGGAACGCACACACACAACCTCACAATGGTTCCGCTATTACGGATTTCCATTGGAGCACACACACACCTCACACAACGGGCAAGTCCGGCCACATTGCGGATTCCAAAGCATTTCACCCTTTTTAAACACGCCTTTCATTAACCACACCCTAGGTGCCATGTTTCTACTTTCTCAGTTCTCGTGTCTCGTTTACATACAAAGACTCCGAGGCAGGACAAAAGTAAATATCATTCATCATAATCCAACAAGATCATCCAACTCTATAATTAACATGCTCAAATCATCACTTAAAGCATAACGCCAAATGTACGGACGCCCTTGGAGTGATAAATCACTTATGCTTTATCAACAACCACAAGTAATACAAGCAATTCATATAAGCATGCTCATAACCATCTTTAAAGATCAAAATACAAATACTTGAGATAAAGATAACCTTATCTACTTTTGAAAGAAACGATCAAAGTTATTACTTAAAGACATTCTATTTCTCCAACATATGATTTAATACCATACATAGGGATAGGGTAAGAATATCCTACCTTGATCCGAAACTAGTCGGGGCCGAGCAAGCTATTTGGAAAATCCACGGGTGATGAAACTTGCGAATCTGGCCCGAACTTTGGACGGCAGTAACTCGGTCAATCTCTGGCCGAATATGCTTTTCCTTGGGTCCAAATCGAAGTTCAAGAAATTCTCTACAACTTTCGTGAAGGAAGTTAATCCTAGAAACCACTCTAAGTAGGAGAGAAATGGTGATAAAGAAAGTGACAGTAAGCTGTCTGGAAATAAAAATCCGAGATTTTTACTGAACTTTGAATGACAATATCTTTGTCATTTCTTCACCGATTGAGATGGTTCTTGGGCCTAACTTGAAGCTCTCGAAGTTCTCTATAACGTTCCTGAAGGAAGTTGGTTCTAAAAACTAACTTAAGAAGGAGAAAACTGAGGATTTTTGAAGGGGCAGTAGGCTGCCTGGAAAATCATAAATGGTTTCTAGAGAGAAGAAAGAGCAAATGCTTGAAGGGGTGAGTTGAAATACTTGGAACGGCCTTCTATTTATAGGTAAAGCTTGGCTCTCTCTCCTCTTCTCAAATTTTGACACTTGTCATGAGATCATGAAAGATCAAGGCCTAAACCCTAGGCTTGCATGGCTAAGATTGTCCTTCTTGGAAGACTTGGTGTGAAAAGAGGTGTGAACAAAAATAATTGTACAAGATTCTAGTGTGAAACCATAGATAATGGTACAAAGGAGGACAATGGAGTAATTTCTTAGCTAGGAAGGAAGAATCCCATGGATTTTGAAAAAGACTAATTTAATAAAACCCTTGTACTTGGTGAAAGAATAACTTTATTACCCAATGGGTAATAAATCCCCTAACTTCTATTGTCCAATGGACAATAGTTATTAGGTAACTTTTATATTAAAATAACAAGTACTTTGGCACATGGATTTTAAGAAAAAGATTGACTAATAAACCTCATGGTACTTTGAAAGACTAACTTCTTTTTATCCATTGGGTAAAAATTCTCCTAACTTCTATTATCCAATGGATAATAGTTATTAGGTCATTTATATACTAAAATAATCCAAAAAGTACTTTAAAGTAATTAAAAAGTCCATTTTTTACTAATACTAGTACTTAACCAAGTATACTTTTATAATAAAGAATGGGGTTTCTATTATCTAATGGATAATAGTTTCCCTAACTATCTTTGTCCATTGGACAAAGAATAAAAAAAAAAATATGTAAAAGAAAAAAGATATTCAATTCTTTGTCTAGGGTTAAAAAGGTTCAAAAGGTTCAATAAGGGCAAAACGGTCCAATTGCGGTTAGGGAGAAGTAACCAAGTGATTTCCTAACTTAGTTCCTCCAACCGGATGGTTAGAAGCTAACTAGGCTTGCTAAGTGGGGCTAAAGTGCAAGAAATGAAACTTGAAGGGCAAAAACATAATTTTGACAAACTACAAGAGTATTACAAATAAAATTCAAATATTTAACGAAATTTTTACTGATCGAAAATCAGGGTCGTTACAATCTATCCCCCTTAAAACAATTTCGTCCCCGAAATTGGCGCGCGTCTACAAATTAGATTAGGTCGCTAGACCGATCTTGGGATCACCGACTATCCCCCATAAAAATAGGAGTAGGTCACCATCAATCGAATTAAGCCTTCTCACTTGCTTAACAAGTTGGGTTTGAAGTCGCTTCAGCCGTTGAACAGCTTGCCTCGTTGTCGGCCCTTGATGAAGTTTCCACCAACGTCAATTGCAAAACCTCTACCAAATCATCATGCGGACTCGTATCCTACAGATGTTTCCTTAGCACGATCCTTCCTTCTTCTTCATGAACGATGCAGGCGCTCCTCAAGGTGATGTGGGTCTATCCCCCTTAAATTGGAAACGAGTCCCTTCGGGGGTATATGCGGTCACCATCTTCCGAGGGCAGTCTATGACCGCTCGATGAGGCGATAGCCAATCCACTCGTCGAAATCCGCCATGTCGATCGCAGGTCAGGCGTAGGTTGGCTATTCTTATTTCGCACCCTCCACACACTAGACTAACAACTATACTCTCCCCTAACGGTGATGATTCACCATCTTACGAGTCAAAATTGAAAAGAGGGCGATTTAGTCTACCGAATCAATTTTTTGTAAAAGGCGCTTCCTTCTAAGGGTCAAAAGTAGTTTAACAAATAATATGCAACGATACTCTTTTAAAAATAAAGCAAATTTTTCATAGATAAACAATATCATACAACATAAGCATAGAATTCTACTACAAGGCAAGTAAAAACACAAGATTTTTCCTAACACAAGTTGAAAACGATCATAATCTTCGACATTCCACATCCCGAAGGATTACAATGGTTACTAGATCGGCCTAAGATACGCCGAATTGGCGTCCTCGGTTTCGGGTCTCGCCCTCCTCTACCATCTTTCATTGAAAGCTTGGCGCAACCGGCGTTCGTATTCCTTTATGATTGCGGCGGCCACGACGAGAGCCCAGTACCAAAAGGTGTTGGCACGGTTATTCACGGCGAACCACCGTGGCATGGCTAGTGTAAGCACTCCACAAAATATGATGAAGGCGAAGAGTTGCAACCAAAGGCTTTGGATAGTTATGGTTAGTTCGGCTCGCTCGATGTCTCGGAACAAGGCGTCTTCCGGAAATCATCGTCGTCGGGTTGCCATGGCTCGGTACGGGAGGGTCTCGGTTTGGAGGAGTTTTAAGATGATGAGAGAGGTGAAAAAAATGAAAATGGTGGTGGGGTATACATAGGAGCCAAAAAGGTGAGTGGAGGAGGAAAAATGTTTGAAGTTTAAAAAATTGAAAATTGAATGTTTTGGAGGTTAAAATTTGAAATTTGAAGTTTAGGGGGGAGTGTGGTTTGCCGGCCTACTGGGGCTATGCCCGGTACTCACTCGGTGCTAGGCTCCCACTCTCGAACCCCAATTTAAAATTTTTATTCAAGAACGGCTCCTCCACGAATTAGTAAATAAATTTTGCTCAATTAGCAACATTTTTAGGAAACGGTTTACTAACACAAAAAATGTTTTCAATTTCTAAGTTCCACATTCGATCCTTGATTTAAGTCATCATCCAATTGTTCGGGAATTCCCAGCTCTGCGGTACTGCCAATTTCCGCGCCTTGCTTCAATCCGAAGATTGTTTTGACAGAATTCCACCCAATTTGGGACGATAAACTTAAACTCGAAGTCACGTTTGTGCAACGGTCAACCTTATCTCATGGTTCTACATGGCTCTACCCATTCTACCCATGGCCGAGGTTTTGAACCTAAAGCTCTGATACCAAGTTGTAACGCCCCGAATTTTGGGTACGTTAATGAGGCATTTATTACATAATAAAGAGAGTTTATTACATCATGAATACTTCAAAAGGGTACATATAATCAACAAAGGAGAACTAAGGCTCCTAACTACTGCTCCGCTTGCTCCATCCTTCTGGCAAGCTCCTCAGCTCCGAAGGTCTCCAAGTGAACTGTTCATCTTGATCATCTACAAGGTCTGACACATTATACCGGCGTCACCACCAATATAATATGTCAGGGTCACCAAAAGGTAACACCATGAGCTAACGCTCAATAGGAAATCCTTACCCAACCAACCTTACCACAAAAAAAATCATTTACAACAATACAACAATCACACATCCACATTCGTTGGTGTCCAAGATTTTCGTGTTTCTCCTACGCCACTCGTCGTAGACCATGTCAACATTTTTCACATACAAATAACCTTTCAAAATCATTTGCATTGGCTCCGTACCGCGGATAACCAAGCCTTTTAAAATCTTTTGCATTGGCTCCGTACCGCGGATAACCAAGCTACACACACACCCAACCTCGGTTCCGCCGCGCCGGGTTCCAGAGTATCCTCACAATGGTTCCGCCGCGCCGGGTTTCCATTGGCACACAATTGCATTGGCTCCTCTCCGCGGATAACCAAGCTATACCTCACCATGGTTCCGCCGGTCCGGGATCCCATGGGAACGCACACACACAACCTCACAATGGTTCCGCTATTCCGGATTTCCATTGGAGCACACACACACCTCACACAACGGGCAAGTCTGGCCACATTGCGGATTCCAAAGCATTTCACCCTTTTTAAACACGCCTTTCATTAACCACACCCTAGGTGCCATGTTTCTACTTTCTCAGTTCTCGTGTCTCGTTTACATACAAAAACTCTGAGGCAGGACAAAAGTAAATATCATTCATCATAATCCAACAAGATCATCCAACTCTATAATTAACTTGCTCAAATCATCACTTAAAGCAAAACGCCAAATGTACGGACGCCCTTGGAGTGATAAATCACTTATGCTTTATCAACAACCACAAGTAATACAAGCAATTCATATAAGCATGCTCATAACCATCTTTAAAGATCAAAATACAAATACTTGAGATAAAGATAACCTTATCTACTTTTGAAAGAAACGATCAAAGTTATTACTTAAAGACATTCTATTTCTCCAACATATGATTTAATACCATACATAGGGATAGGGTAAGAATATCCTACCTTGATCCGAAACTAGTCGGGGCCGAGCAAGCTATTTGGAAAATCCACGGGTGATGAAACTTGCGAATCTGGCCCGAACTTTGGACGGCAGTAACTCGGTCAATCTCTAGCCGAATATGCTTTTCCTTGGGTCCAAATCGAAGTTCAAGAAATTCTCTACAGCTTTCGTGAAGGAAGTTAATCCTAGAAACCACTCTAAGTAGGAGAGAAATGGTGATAAAGAAAGTGACAGTAAGCTGTCTGGAAATAAAAATCCGAGATTTTTACTGAACTTTGAATGACAATATCTTTGTCATTTCTTCACCAATTGAGATGGTTCTTGGGCCTAACTTGAAGCTCTCGAAGTGCTCTACAACGTTCCTGAAGGAAGTTGGTTCTACAAACTAACTTAAGAAGGAGAAAACTGAGGATTTTTGAAGGGGCAGTAGGCTGCCTGGAAAATCAGAAATGGTTTCTAGAGAGAAGAAAGAGCAAATGCTTGAAGGGGTGAGTTGAAATGCTTGGAAAGAGCAAATGCTTGAGCAAATGCTTGAGCAAATGGAACGGCCTTCTATTTATAGGTAAAGCTTGGCTCTCTCTCCTCTTCTCAAATTTTGACACTTGTCATGAGATCATGAAAGATCAAGGCCTAAACCCTAGGCTTGCATGGCTAAGATTGTCCTTCTTGGAAGACTTGGTGTGAAAAGAGGTGTGAACAAAAATAATTGTACAAGATTCTAGTGTGAAACCATAGATAATGGTACAAAGGAGGACAATGGAGTAATTTCTTAGCTAGGAAGGAAGAATCCCATGGATTTTGAAAAAGACTAATTTAATAAAACCCTTGTACTTGGTGAAAGAATAACTTTATTACCCAATGGGTAATAAATCCCCTAACTTCTATTGTCCAATGGACAATAGTTATTAGGTAACTTTTATATTAAAATAACAAGTACTTTGGCACATGGGTTTTAAGAAAAAGATTGACTAATAAACCTCATGGTACTTTGAAAGACTAACTTCTTTTTATCCATTGGGTAAAAATTCCCCTAACTTCTATTATCCAATGGATAATAGTTATTAGGTCATTTATATACTAAAATAATCCAAAAAGTACTTTAAAGTAATTAAAAAGTCCATTTTTTACTAATACTAGTACTTTAACCAAGTATACTTTTATAATAAAGAATGGAGTTTCTATTATCCAATGGATAATAGTTTCCCTAACTATCTTTGTCCATTGGACAAAGAATAAAAAAAAAAATATGTAAAAGAAAAAAGATATTCAATTCTTTGTCTAGGGTTAAAAAGGTTCAAAAGGTTCAATAAGGGCAAAACGGTCCAATTGCGGTTAGGGAGAAGTAACCAAGTGATTTCCTAACTTAGTTCCTCCAACCGGATGGTTAGAAGCTAACTAGGCTTGCTAAGTGGGGCTAAAGTGCAAGAAATGAAACTTCAAGGGCAAAAACGTAATTTTGACAAACCACAAGAGTATTACAAATAAAATTCAAATATTTAACGAAATTTTTACTGATCGAAAATCAGGGTCGTTACAAAAATTCTAATTGTTGGTATGAAGCCATGAAGGAAGAGATGGAGTCCATGGCTAAGAATCAAGTTTGGGAAATTGAAGAGTTACCGAAAGGAGTCAAAGCAGTTGGCTATAAATGGGTCTATAAGACTAGAACAGACTCGAATGGTAACATTGAACGATATAAGGCCAAACTTGTGGCCAAGGGTTTCACTCAAAGAGAAGGCATTGATTACCATAATACTTTGTCTCCAGTTTCAAAGAAGGATTCATTTAGAATAATTATGGCATTAGTAGCTCACTTTGATTTAGAGTTACATCAGATGGATGTCAAAACAGCATTCTTAAATGGGGATCTTGAAGAAGAAGTATACATGAAGCAACTTGAGGGTTTCTATTCTGATAACGATAGTCACTTAGTTTGCAAACTTAAGAAATCTATATATGGACTAAAACAAGCCTCCTGACAATGGTATTTAAAATTTCACAATGTCATTACTTCTTATGGTTTCACGGAGAATATTGTGGATACATGTATATATCTTAAGATCAGTGGGAGTAAGTATATTTTCTTAGTTCTATATGTGGATGATATTTTACTTGCAACTAATGATTTGGGCCTATTGCAAGATACTAAATTGTATCTTTCTCAAAATTTTGAAATGAAGGATATGGGTGAAGCCTCCTATGTCATAGGCATAGAGATTCATAGAGATAGATCTAAAAGAAAATTAGGACTATCTCATAGAGCCTACATTGAAAAAGTTTTGAAAAAATTCAACATGAGTGAATGTAGTCCTAATGCAGCGCCTATCTCGAAGGGTGACAAATTTAGTTTGAGTCAATGTCCGAAAAATGCTTTGGAGAAAGAACAAATGACGAGTATCCCATATGCATCTGCGGTAGGTAGCTTAATGCATGCTTTAGTCTGCACAAGGCCGGATATTGCATTTGCTGTAGGAATGCTTGGCAGATACCAAAGCAATCCAGGGATTGAACATTGGAAGGCCGCTAAAAAGGTTATGAGGTATCTACAGGGAACCAAGAACTTGATGCTTACCTATAAGCATGTCGACTGTCTCGAAGTGGTTGGATATTCAGATTCAGATTTTGCGGGTTGTCAAGATTCTCGGAAATCCACTTTGGGATATGTTTTTATGCTAGCAGGAGGTGTTGTATCATGGAAGAGTGCTAAGGAGACAATTGTTGCTTCATCAACAATGGAAGCGGAGTTTATAGCATGTTTTGAAGCAAGTTCACAGGCTGTATGGTTAAAGAATTTTATCACAGGGCTTCAGATTGTGGACTCAATATCTAGGCCAATAAAAATTTACTGTGATAATTCGGCTGCAGTTTTCTTCTCTAACAACAACAAGAGTGGAAGTCGGACCAAGCATATTGACATCAAGTATCTTGCTGTTAGAAAGAGAGTTAGGAAACAAGAAGTCATTATAGAGCATATAAGTACTGATTTGATGGTTGCAGATCCCATTACAAAAAGGCTCACAGTTAAAGTATTTTCGAAGCATGTTGAGCGTATGGGTTTAGTTAGCTAACTTTTGGTTTGATTTCTTGTTATTTGTACTTTTAGCGTTTGTCAATATAGTAATATGTTAATTTGTGCACATCTAAGTTATTTTTATGACATGTTGTCTATTGGGACATATAAGCCAACTTTTGGATCCGAATGACTTGTTGGAAGTCATTCATAAAGCATTATATCACAAGTTATTGAGAGACTTGTACATTGTAATACATGGAAAGAAATGTTCATCTTAGTAACATAACTGCTATGATTCATGTGTTAAGTCTCTTAACTAATGGTTATTATTTGGGTAGTTTTTGTATGGCCATATTCAGTGTTTAATATCTTTTATCCAAGAATTTTAAAATATATTTATCATGTGAGCCAAGTGGGAGAATGTTAGTTTTATATTTTATTAAGTGTGGCTCACATGACTTGTCGTCTTATTATTGTATTTATGTATTATATTTATTAAAACTTGGATATTAGATTTACGTTAATTACCCATATAATGGTACCTTTATGAATAGTTGCTAATACTTTCTTTATGGAAGGAAGTCTAAGGGGTGTGACTCTTGGTGAAGAGTCACACATTAGGTTGTGACTATTGGGAAATGGTCCCTGTCTATCTATATAAAGGCCTGTAATTACCATCAAGTTATGGGATTAACGTGATACAGAATAGACCGGAAATCCTATCCGTTTCTCTCCAAACAAATCAGTGAGAGTTGTGAGTGTTAGACAATTTGGTTCAAGATCAAAACGGTATCCGGAGTTTGTGTCTGGATTTCTCAAGACTTAAACACTATGGCAGAAGGTAAGTATTTTTCCGCTACATATTTGATTCTCCCACATAGGTTTATCAGGTAAAACATTCAATCATCCGAGAATGACTCACTACAATTCACATAGGGCGCGCAAATGTAACAATGTCTGCCCTCTTTCTTTTTCTTTTCGACTCTGTCACATCTCTCTTTCCTACAATCCCACATTAAGAACAGGTATTTCTCTTTTCCACGATAATTTTGGTGTCTTTCTTTTTTCCATTTTATTCTTTTTTTTTCCTTCAATTTGTGCACTTTTTTGCTATGAGAAAGATCATCAATCAACAGAGCTCACCATACTTCAGAATTTTGACATATCGGCAGAGCTCTTAATCTTTCCAGAGGTAATGAGGTCCTTAGGGGTTGAGATGCGTCCAATGTAAAGAAACAGTGCTTATTTTTGGGTGGGAAGGATCCCGTTTGCATTTGAAGTGGCGCCCAATTTTGTGTTTCATGAGTTAGCTCTTTTTGTCCGCAATCACGGGCTGCAGCGATCTTCCATCCACTATTTTTCAGGTACTTAGGGTTTCCCGGTTAGTTTTATTTCTCTGACCATGCCTGAAGTTCTTAATGTCTGGTCTGTTTATGCATTTGCTAACTAATTTTTTTTTCTACTCGCTAAGCAATCATTAAGCTCATCATTTGTTTCCCCTGTTTTCCTGTCTTCTCTCATTTTTGGCATAGATGATATTTAAGATGTTGGAGATAGAGTCTAGTTTGGTCGTACATATGGCTATAAATAACCAGTTAAAGAATTTGTTTAAGAGTGCAAAGAAAACTATAGAGTAAATGAATCTTCACTACATAGAACTTGCACGCAACTCGGATACACAGAACGTGCATTGTTTGTACTTCAATGCAACAATGAAGATTGTAAATGAATCTTCACTCACATTAATTTTTTTTTTTCTCAACAAACGAAACTTTTATATTACACTCGAAGGGATACATCGAGTGGGCTCAACCACAGTAAGCACATAAAGCTTACGTGATCAAGCAAAGGATAGGAAATAAGAACATACACCTTACAATGTCTTCCAACAGAACATTGGATGCATACACAACTTACCTAAAATCACAAGCACAACTTACAACTTTAACAGCCTAATCCCATCCAAAAAGACCTTAAACTCCTCCACTTGCACAAGTTCAATGCTGGTTATTTAGATTCACAAATACACACGCATTGGGTACAGTTGGACTATACGCATACTACGTTGATGATTAGGCTTTTGGGATAGAAGAACAAACTTGTTTGCGGTATTCTGCCAGTGCCCATGTGGGGAACGTATTTTTGTACTGAGCAAAATGTAGCATGCAATTCCTCATAGAGACTCCAGTTAATTCCTGAGATGATACATAGCTTGAAGGTTATGAGTAGAATGGTATTATATATATATATATATATATATATATATATATATATATATTTTGATCATAGTTGAATGGTATTATAGTAATTCGCATTTTAGAACATACATTGAAAACTAGCTATTTGCCAGAAATCTTCCTAAAACTGTTTTCTAAATTTTGTTGGGGAAATGAAGCTTTCAGACAATAAACCAAAACAAAAACTTCATTTCTAGTGTTTTTAGAAAAAAATCAACATTTCAGACATTGCACCAAAACAAGAATTTTATCTTCATAAGATAACCTTATTTGAACAATAACGAACACGATGGGAAACTGCAGTTTATCTTTTTAGAGACTAATAATTTTGGAAAAGTATTACGTAGAACTAGCTAGGTTCAAATTCTTTCTGCCAGCGGTAGAAATTGTAGGTTTTCTGCCTTCACCATTGCCCACTATATGGTTATTGTAGTAATCTGAACCATTTATGTTGTAAGACCCGTAGTGTAGGATATCCATGCGAAAAATTATCTGTGATAAGAGACATTGGTATATCAAAAATAAAAATTGATTTATAAAATTAATTTACAATCGTGAGCAGTTTAACTTTAAAATTATTGATAGCTAAGAAGCACAGATACGGATACGATACGGATACGGATATGTGATTTTTCAAAAAAGTAGGATACGATACGTTAGGGATACGTTGAATATAAAATTAAAAAAATATTATATATATATATGTATGTATATTTTTTCATTCCTAAAATTTCATTAATGATTAAAGAGATGACAAATGAGAGAGAGAGAGAGAGAGAGAGAGAGAGAGAGAGAGAGAGTTGAAGTCAGTTTGTTTTAAGCTTTGTATATATTCACAGTAAAACATCAAGAGAGAGAGAAGTGAGAGACGAGAGAGAAAAGAGAGAAGCGAGAGAAGTGAGATGATAGGCGCGTAAATGTTCACATTAGCGCTCCTTAATTTATCATTGCTAAGTCTATTTATATAATATTACTTGGAGATTAATGCTTAATTTTTGTGTTGTAGTTATTTGGAGGTTTTTAGTATTTTAATGTGCAATTGTTTAGTTGCTGATATTGAAGTAAAAGAAGTTTGGATTGTGCCTTATAATTTTTCCCCTCCTGCTATGCTGCCGTGTACGTGGTAATGGAAGTAAAATGGGTTAGCAGAATAATACAAGACATAAAATTGATGGGCCCCGAAGCTATACTAATTGGACTTGCAATTGGTCTTCCATGTGGGTCTAATGTTTAATAGATATTTTGACCAAGGCTGGGCCCAATTGACTGATTTCTCAACGAGGGCTTTTACAAGTGAAGTCGGCAGTAGCAGCTTATAAAAAGGAAGAGGTCTCATGCGCACAGGGGATCGGATTCGGACGGACAAAATGAAGAAAAGGTCTGTCATGATATCTTCTTGGAATCACGCGGAACAGGCTGTTGTTGCCGATATCAAGAGGAACGGGCAACGACAGAAGTTTGTGGGAATAATAACTTTACAGTTTCAGATTTAAGTTCGTTCATTCAGAGTATTTTTTCTTCTTCGAGTTATTTTATGTTTTTCTTAATTATTCGCACTTCGGTATTTCGTTTTAATTTCTATTTTTTATAAAAGTTGTTCGTTGGTTCTTGTTTAACTTAGATCTTTTGTTTAATTTTCATCTCACATAATAGAAGCATGTTCCAAACTAGGGTTTCTTTAATTCCTTGTGCAATGATTAGTGAGTAGTCGTATAGGTAGGGTTGCGGGGTGATTAGCACATTGTGATCAGTTCGGACACTGTTCTTATTTTCAAACAACGGAAAAATGATTTTAGATTGGAAAATACTTCCCACGGACGAACTCGGGCATCGTCGGAGCCCATGTGAACGGAGGAATGGGGGTCCAAAACTCATTCTTCGCTGCGCATGGGTATACGGCGACCATAAGGTTTCGCATCTTGCGGGGTATCTTTTTCAATCTAAAATTAAATGTTTTTAAGAACTCTAAACAGAGCAGATTAATCAGGACTGATTACAAGTGCTATGAACCCTACGACTGTACCTCTTTTAATTTTCTGAAAATTACAATTAATTTCTTAGTTTTAGTTAATCTCAATCAATCATACAAAGGGTGGCTATCTAAGAGCCCGTTTAAATAAGTAACAACTCGAGTTTTTAGTCAGCACACATCACCGTCTCTGTGGATTCGACTTCGGACTTACCAGATATTGTGCTACATCAGTCTCCGCCCTACGCTTGGGGCAACCCATTATTTTAGGACTAGGAAATCGTCAAGCATAAGAGACGAGAGAGAAAAGAGAGAAGCGAGAGACGAGAGAGAAAAAAGAGAAGCGAGAGAAGTGAGAGACGAGAGAGAAAAGAGAGAAGTGAGACGAGAGAGAAGTGTATCCGTATCCGATACGTGTACGGCACGTGATACGGAGGCCAAAATAGAATATCTGTACTTCATAGACTGATAGAATCAAACTGTCCTTTTTATAAACAAAATTATATTTTTGATATATCCCTATCGATGTCTGATTGAGTTGATTTTTTTTTTTTTTTTTTTTTGCGTGGCTAGCTACTCTATGGGCTCTATTCTGCTGTGGAAACTGTCGACGGACAGAATTCTAACTCTAGTAATATGTTGGAATGACCGAATGATGAGAATCTAATAGTAGGTCATTCTTACTAGATGCCTAGGACAAAATAAAAGATATCATGCAAGAAGAAGAAACTTCCACAATAAAACTTACATATATGATCAACTATCAAAATTAGGCAATCGATATTACCTGTTGTGGAAAATCACCGTCTTCCATTTGTGCATTAATTAGCAATTTGGCTGCTTTATGCAATGGGGTGGGATCTCTATCAGCCTAGTAGTAGAAAAGCCAAAACTAATAAATTTCTGAATAGTGTATTTGATGAACAAATAATAATATTGTGCACTTATATATGTCTACCACAAAGGATATATCTTGTTTGAACTGTAAACCAAGTTATTTCGTGAATAAATATTCACCACACATGTGCTGTTGCCATCCTAATGTCCCGCATCGACTTAGTTCTTGGCCTTGTTTATATAAGTTCTCGGGCATCTTTCCCCAATTTTCAAGGATAAGTCCTATCGAAGATTCTAGATCCTTTACTATTAGAGCTAATCACCACGATGCGATTTGAGCCGCAAATAGGACGATGCGATCTATAGGCTGGATTAAGATTGCAAAATTGATAGGTACGGAGCTGCCAAAAATGGGGCACTCAAAGTCTATAAAGTGGGGCATCGTGGAGGTAGACCCCGGAGCGTGGTGGTATGTTACGATCTTAATTAATGTTCTACATCGGCTAAGTTTGAGCTTGGCCAGGTATATTATAAGCTCCTGGGTACCTTTTCCTTGCAAGCTGGTTTTCAAGGTGAGTTCTTCCGAGAGCTTTGTATCATGAGCATTTCTAATCCAAAAATATTTTGGGGCTATATTTGGTTTTCATGAAACATGACATACGTTCTATATTTGAACTCTTTAAAGCAATCTCCATTTACCACACACAAAAAAAAAGTTGTTTCTTGAGAAGGATATTTGTGCACTATAGATCCCGAAACAAATAAATTTGAATGAATAAAGGAACTTACAATTCATCATAATAAGTAAATACTCACCTGCCCGGCAGAAATGAGACCCAACATAGCCCATGACGTTTGTACAAAATTTGTTCGATTTCCTTCAAGCGGTTTGTATATCTGTTTTTAAGAATGACATAATCAAATAGAAACCAAGTAGTTAGATAATAGAGATACAAAACAATCCAAAATAATACTCCGTATGATTGTTTTGGATTTCCTTTTAGTGAATTTCTTTAAGCTTATGGTCACAATTAAAAAAATAGAAAATAGACAAACACAAAAAAAAAAAAAATCTAAAAAAGAACTTAGGCCAAATGTGGCTTAGAAAGCTAGTAATATATTTCTTATTTTACTTGGCAATTATTTCTCTTGCTTGGTTTCACATAAAAGCCAACATTGTGTGTAACCAAGGTTATTCTACATACCCTGCCGGTTTTGACATTGGTTTTTTTATTGGTAGGGTGCATACTAGTACCGATGTATGTAATAACAAATTCCATTTTTTATATATCCATTTGATTGTTATAAATACAACATACGTAGATATGTTTTAAAATTTTGAAATATCCATTTGACATGAAAATTGTACTCAAAAACAATAATTAGAGAGACTATGAAGATCATATATCAGAGAAACTGAAATAATAAGTTCTTAAGTACAAAGAATGAATTAGCTGTTTTCAAAATATATCAGTACAATAGTTCTTTGCTGTAGGGAATTAGTTCCTAGAAAACAAAAATAAAGAAATGCCGATATGCATGACCGGTACTGGCTAGTACCAATTAGTAATTTAAAAATCCGATATGTATCGGCTGGTACCACGGTCAAAGTACCAATTGCACCAAATCGGTGCATTTCGCCCGACTTTTTTTTTTATTGACAACCTTGATAATAACAGATGATAGAAGAGGTCAATTACCATGAGTTGGCATGATTCCTGGCTTTCCCCCCAACCACCTTCCTCATTTTGTATTGAAAGCAAAAACTGAACACCTCTACGAACTGATTGACTATTGCCATATGTACTCCCAGCAGCAGTCAACCCTCCTAGCGCGAAATATGTACCATAGATGTAGCAAATTCCCCAGTAGCCATACCTGTCGATGTTTATAATCGGCTTTTGGTTAAGTCACAACTCCATTGCATTTTAGTATCTCACGGGAAAAAAAAACAAATCATGTATCCATTTCTGATATGCTCAAGTTAGTTCAAGAGAAATGAACCCACCAAGAACCGTTAGGCTGCTGTCTCTTTTCAACGAAACGCACTGCTCCTTCCACAGAAGTATCTATTTCCTTCCCTCGATACCCTGGGTATAAGCATTTGAACGATAGTAAAGCTTCAATTATGGCTGCAGTATTCTCGAGGTGCCTAAATTCCAATACAGCAGCTGTCAATAATAGTTGTTTAAGCTACGAAATTTTTTTCAGGGCTGATACAATGAAAGAAGTAGCACAGGAGCATACTCTCGCTCTACCACAATGTCTGCAAAAAGTTCGGAAGGATTCAACGCCTGAGCCAAAAAGGAAAAGATGAGAGACCATATAAGCAATTAAGTTTTGAATTGTTTCGTAACTAGATTAACAAAAGCGCAACATTCCCTCAGAGTCCAAACAAGGCCTCATTTGAGTAGCCTATTGTAATTTGGAGTTACCAATTAAGAGAAAAGAAAACAAAATATTGATAACTACTTACTGTTTTACAACAGAACGATAGGAATTTAGAGTAAGAAAAAAACTTACTTCTAAATATGGCTGTGGAACTGCTGGTTCCCAAATAGCAAAACCACCACTTTCAGGGCTCTACATTAAATGACATAAAGAGTCAGAGTTCTAGCCAAAATGTCTAAACTAACAAGATACAATGCTTTTCTTACATAGAAGTACAAGAGGATGTCCACCGCCTCGTACAGTCGTTCAACATCCACTCTTTCTCCGGCAACATCTGATGGCATTTGCGAAAGTAGTAATAGACTCTGTAGAAAGGTTGGTTGATTAAAAAATTGCTTTTTCGAATTTCAAGTAATCTTTCTAAGTATAGTGTCGTGTAGGTAATGAGACTAAATTACCTTCAGAGCTTCAGCTGTGCAGTCTGAGACAGCCCAACCTTGATCTTGATCAGAGAAAGTCCATGCCCCTTTAGTAAAGTGGCGGTACATTTCCTTGAAATCCCCAGGAAGGTTTTCTTTGATCTTCATATTTTGTAACGAAAGATGAATAAGTTGAAGAAGTTGTACAAAGTTATAATTTTCTTTCGGTGAATAGAAAGATACCTGTGATTCTTTTATGTAAAAATGCGCCCTTTGAAGAGCAACTCCATATTCATCAGTTAGATTACTTGCTATAATTGCTTGAGTCAAAAGACTACAATCCCATAATTGACTACCAAAAGTCTGCAATCCAAGTCACGAGTGAGCAAATGGGTACTACACAGTACTATGTTAGACAAATAAAGCAGACAATCAAACAAACACAAACAACATTGTAATTTTGTAATGCGAACCTGCATTTTCATTCCATCTTCTGCAAGCCACAAGAAATCAGGAACTCTGGCAAGGTGATACTTGAACTCATCACCATTAGGGTCCTCTGCCCACCAACACATCATTTCTAAACTCTGTGTTGCAATAAACGAAGTGCACATCTTTACGGAGATAGATTCATAGGACAAAACCTTGTGTTAAGATAAGATGAATTACACAAGCTTAAATATCTTGTGAATTAGACAAATAAGAATCACAACGCTTTGACACATGAGATCGCAAAGTGGAGCAGCCGGCCCTTACAAATGTTATCGATTCTAGCTAGAAAGTTGGTTCCACATTATGAAACTTCGACTTCCTACAAAAAATGTGGGTACTTTATCACAGACTTATTAGCAGCAAAATCATTGCGCACTGAGAAGTACCTGTTCTCATTTCATTTTTTAAAGATTCATTTAGTTTACGCCGGCTCTGAGATTTTAGAAGCCTAAGACGATCTTCGAAAGTGAGGCCCTTAATAATTGTAAAGAAAATCAAATAAAAAGTCGATCACACTGAATAATTTTGATTCGGATATAGTATTTGTTTGCAAGGAGAAGCACCGGAGTAGTAGCGTTTAAGGGGGAAAAAAGATGCATCCATATATCCATCACACTGAATAATTTTGAAGGGCCCCAGAGATTTTTTGCGATCCCTTGACCTTTTACTCTGTTTTTTTTTTTGTTTTGTTTTTTCTTGCATTCCATGTTCCATTTTTCTGGGCCACTGGAGTTTAAGTATAAAATGTCTTATTGGGTTTAAAATTGGGCCATAAAACAACATATATATACTAGATCCTAAAAATAAGTGGGGGCCCTATTTTCTGACATTTTTGGGGGGCCTAAGGCCCAAGCCTCTTGGGCCTTAGCCCAAAGCCGGCAGTGAGTCTACCCAAACGGTTGTATATAATCCAGGTCTAGAGACTTGGCATTTTTGCTTACTGAAATTAAAAAGATGAAGGCCTTCCTTTTCCTTTCGAGTTCATGTTAACTTTCATTTTTTGAAGATTCATTTAGTCTACCCGAACGATTGTAAATAATCCAGGCCTAGAGACTTGGCATTTTCTTTTCGAGTTCATGTTAACTTTCATATTAACAAGACAAAACTTCCTTAGCTTGTTTGTATTACTCATTTACTCACCTTTTCTATTGCTCCTAGAGTAATGTATCCGGAACCTTCTGCTCCATATCGCATGTGGTTGATTACTTTTCGAAGAGCTTTCTCTCTAATCTTTGAAAACGGCCACTTGTTTATGACCAGCTCGCTCACATAATGAAGACCATCCCAAAGCAGATCTTGGATGAATGTGTGAGGGTAATAGACATCCTCCTGCATTGAAATTTAGCGCCAAATTAATCGTTCCTATATATGATTGTATGCAGACATATTTGAAGGAGCATGCATGAGTTTGCATTCCTATCCAGAATAAATTAATAATAGGCAGGGTACAATAAGTTATGAAGAATTTAGGCTAATATAGGACTCTGACCTGGGGCTAGACAAACCCTTCGATAATAAGGCATGGTCATGGTTAGAAATTCACAAAGAATTTGTGTATACATGATTTTTTGATGATCACATATATGCTAGAAGTGTTTTAAGTAGTAGTGTGGATTAAATATTAATATCTCTGTCATAGACACCAAATAAATGCCGAGAATATTGTGAAAGAGTGTCGGACATGTATCTGAATGGAGATCAAAAAAGATTTGTACCGAAAACGTTTCTGAAAGCTTCTCAAAAGAGTCATGGTGTCCTTGCAACAACAATGGCATGCACCAACGTTAAATGTTGCATAAAATACTATGGGAATTCATGCACCAACCTTACAACAACTATGGCGTGTTTTATTCCAGTCTACCTCCTCATATGGCTGTGTGTACATTTCTTGTCTCAACGATTTGACAAGTTCCGTGATCGGCCCCACAGACTTTCTCCCATATAAATACGACATTGCCATGTAAGTTGTGCGAGTATAACACCACATTTTCGCTGAATTACACAAAGGATGAAATTAAAATCAGGTCAAACCACATAATAAAGCTTCTAGAGTTGCAAAGAATCGGACACATATTTAACTCTTTTGCAAAGAATTCTAATATTGGACACAAAAGTGCCTTTAAATTAGACTGTTAATTTTGCCTCTCTCTTTTTTGTTAACGCCACTTCCCTGCAAGTGTATTTTTGGTGAAAAATACACTTGCAGAGGAGTGGCGTTAACAAAAAAGAGAGTGACAAAATCATTTCTCTTCAATTAAATTGCTAGTATGGCTCAATATTCAGTTCACCTGGATGGAAGGGTAAAAACGAAGGGAAAAGCCAAAACTCAGGGGGCACTGGGTTGCATCCTGACCATTCGTACACTCCAAGAATCTGTACAATAGAATTTATACAATGTTTAAACAATTCATGTCCTTTCAAACAATTTCACAAAAAAAGAAACAGATAATGGTGCCAACGCCCAGCCGTTCGATTCGCTCAATTGTTGTTTGATATGCAGTTCAAAACGGCTTGAATGCTTTAAGATTTTCAAAACGGCTAGAATATTTTAAGATTTTAAAGCAACGAAATGAGATTTCAAATGTAAGATAGATATTTATCGGTATCTATTCTAACATATGAAAGGAGAAACTGTAACTGTGAATTTAAAAACTACCCATCCTAATCAATCGCAACCCGCTTTCACGTTTCATCCTCTAAACTGTCCTGTAAGAAATCAATTTTTTGACCAACTGAGGGTATAATTGTCCTATATTTTGATGTGCAAAATATTTTAGATCCAAATTGATTAGGTTAGAAGTAGACTTCACAAGCTTTTCAACAGTCCAAAGAACACGCAAATTCGAGTTAGGACTATCCGGAGCGAGCCTGCAAAGTTTACTTAGTTGTGCAGAGTTAAAGTACACCAGAACCAAAGTGGTGATCGATAGATCTGTTTTTGAGGCCGGCACTTTAAGTGGCGATCGCCATATTCTTTTGCGCACAGTGCTTTCCAGAATGCTGTTATGCTTCACAGTAGTCTTCTCGATCCAAACTCTTTCAATATGATCGTTTCGACTTGTCCAACACTCTCCAAACACTTCAAGTGAGAGTTTTGATGGAAATTAATTCATATTTGTGGATTACACTAAGTCCTATTAATTAGGCTACTGATTTTGTCACTCATTTTTTTGTTAACGCCACTCCCCTGCAAACGTACCAGGAGATGCCTTATTTACAGAGTGAAAGATGTACCCTCATCCACCCATAGTCATACACGTCCAAATTAGTGAGAAAGCTAAACACACAGAGTGTCCGAAACCCTACAAACTGAAGGAGTTTTTGGGATTTCGACCTTCAATCGATAAAGGGTTAGGAACCAAGCTACAAGTTACATACTTAATTAGCAACTGAGGGAACAAGATGGTATGTTCATATAGTGATGTACAATACGTGAAGGTCCAATTTCATGATTAGCTGAACCGTGCCAAGTCTCAAAAATCCAAAATGATGCTTATTTTCAGATTACACGATTTGGCAAAATTCGGACGAGCTCGGAATAGGCTCAAACTTGGTGGGCTGATCTATTTTTATGCTCCGGTCAAGGCTCACCATCTTAAGTTTGTGAGTCTTGGTGTTTTTCGGCCTAATTTCTTCGTTTAGGTATTCAATTGCGTTATTTTGCCGTTTTAAAAAAGTTTTGTTTCTTTAATAACTCTTAAACCGTAATTCCTTTTTAGTTGGTTCCTTTTGGAAAAGTCATGTTTTTCTTTCCCATTTTCAATTTTTGGAAAAGCCCCAAAATTTTGAGAAATTTTAATTTTCAGCTTTTTATTATTAGGGTTTCGGGTTCCACCCTACAAAAGGGTTGTAAACCTAACGTTTTGAGCAACTTTTATCACCAACAATATTGCAAATAGAGTTTCTCTCTTTTCCTTGTGTGCAAGGTTGCTTGTTGCTATGAGTTGTTTATTTCGTTTTGACTAGTACGCTAACTAATCTCTTGTGAATTCTGTTGCGTTATATGGCTTTTGGGCTAGTCTTTTTTATTTACTTCACACTTTTTTTCTTCAATTTCTGATGTTCTTCTGTTTTTAGCTATTCTATTGTAATGAAGAGTGGCGATTGCCATAATTTTGTGATGATCGCCAAGTTTGTATATTGCATGTGGCAATCGCGAGACCTTAAGTGGCGATCGACGGATAGTGGTGTCAATTGCCAAAAAATTCTGGCTATTCTCTTTTGAATAGAGACTCCGTTTTCTTGTTTGTGTCAGAAATTTCTGGCGATCGCTAGAGTCTCTGTTCGACAAAGGCTCTGGTTTCTTGTTTTCTGCATGCATGCTTCCCATGTTCCCTCCCCCTTTTGTAGTTTTATTAATTACTCATTCTCACCCTTGTCCGTTTAATTGCTAATAATTAAAACGTACGTGTAAAATCAATGGAATAATTAAACTGAAACCTTTTGGTTGGGCGGGAAGGGGTGACTAACACCTTCTCCTTACCGTACCCTTGGCTCCCAAATTCAGAATCTCGACCATTTTGGTTTCTTGGTTCCTAAAATCAATTGGCAACTCTAAAATGGATAAGTGAGCCGCAACGGACACTTCCAGTCAAACAAGACATGTCGTAACGGGTGTCCAAAAGAGATTTAGTTTGACTAATTGGACATCTTGTGCGGTAAGACCTCGGAAGAGGGGTATCCACATGTTCCTTTTTGGTGCGGTGTATACTTTTCCTCTTGGATCAACCAAAAAAAAGCTTAAAAAATTGACAAATCGTACGGGGTAATATTTTGCCACAAATTGTTAAGAGAACCATGTCTAGTAAGCTTTACCGAAAGATAGAGTTTGCCCCATGAAGGTGCCACAGCTGCGCCACCGTGATCAAGTATCCATTTTCGAGCCCTTTCCACTTCCCCGTTTTCTCCGTCATAAGGCCCTTTTCCTAACAAACGCAACGCAACGTAGCTAAGTGTCGAGCCAATCATGGTACTAGGACCTCCTATGTAGAATCCCCATCCTCCATCATCATTCTGCGTAGTAAAAACATTCACGAATTCGACAACAGATCACAAACATTAATTTTCGAAATGAAAAAGGCTATGGATGTAACGAATGTGCACATGCATAGCGAATACATATGTCTTGGGATCCCTTCTATGTGTGTGGGCCCCACAATTATAGTGGAAATCACTTTTAGTAATCGACGGTTCTAAACACATATGTCAGGATCTATGTGTGGCATTGCTCTTTGAAATAAAAAAATACCACGGGTAAAGTGCACAGATGTCCGGGAAGATGGAAAGTGTTCTATGTATGTGGGCCTCACACTTACCTTCTACTCCATGTGGAACTCACGTGCATCGGAGTACGATTTCGGACACATTTGTATCAGGATTTGTGCTTCCCTTGTATGTGTGTAGCATTGCTCTTTGAAATTACAGCTCGACTATGATTTTGTGCACACATGTTTTGCACAGATTGTAGTGTGAGGCCCACTTCAAAATCTATATAAACGATTCTTAGGTATAAATATATATCTTTTCGAGTTACCACGCAAAAATCAGTTGAATCAAATAATTGTAAGCCCTTGATTTAATTTTCTAACTTTTCATTCTGATTTTTAGATCTACAATCTGAATGTAAAAGTTAGAACATTGGATTAAGCACTTACAGTTATCCATTCGAGTTGATTTTTGACGGTGCTACTCGAAAATATAATTTAAATTTAGCAAACAGTTCGAATTGTTTGTGTGGAACCTAGAGTGGGCCTCATACCGTGATCTGTGTCCAAAGACTCTCTATTGAAATAAAACTACACTACAAGCACAGAGTTAGGCGCCACGAGTCCGAACATAGTTACGTCCGAAAATGTTCGATGTATGTGGGTCCTATACCACACATGCATTGGACAATTCCTGACACATTTGTGTTAGGATTTGATCATCTCTGACTGTGTCAATAGCATTGTGTGTTTTTTTTTTTTATCACTATATATATACCTGGTGATTGTAAAGGTACCGAATCATCTCCTTCTTGTGCTCTGCTGTTAAGACGGTGTTGATTTGTCCGCTTATGTAAAGGCAAATGAGCTGCAAATTCCAATAGATAGGGAAAATCAGAGGAAACCATCGACCAATTATAATTGGGCTATGTTAGTTTCTATCTAATTATTCTAAATAGGAAGAAAACATTGAAACAAATTATGCGCAAATCTTTTTCGAAAATTGTAAATGAATGATTTAATTCTGTATACATCCTGGATCATACTGTCAACGAGAAAAAAAGATTAATCGACGGATATCAGTTATTTTGTAGGAACTGAATTCCCCGGGAAAAACAGAAAATCCATTTTGGGTGTCTTTGAAACAAATGGAATATCATTTATGTAATTCACAATTTTTTGGCAAAGGGAGTACTGGATCGTCTAGTCTAGCGCCATTTTGGGCCCTTATTGGATTTGCTAGCTTTAATGATCGGGATCAGTTGTCATTTTTCCGAAACACGTATATAATGTGAAAAATGGTAACTACAAAGTTTGAAATACTGTATTGGAACCCTTTTTTTGCCACATAGATATAACCGATCTCCGATGAATATACTTCTCGGTGTATTTGATGTTCTCAATAAAGGCTAAAAAAATAAATGATCTCAATCATGGAAGTAGGCTCGGATGATTGGAAGTAGGCTCGGATAAGGCCTTAAAAGTTTCAAGTGGGCCAAACTAGACGATCTCTCAAAAGGTACTTGATGAGAGGATCTTCCTCATTGCAAACCATAGGAAGTACTAACTAACATTATTAGTAGAAGTACTTACCAAGGGAGGTGTGAAGAGAAGCGGGCCAGCATTTTCAGCTGGCCAGTGACCATCTTTCGATTGAATCGCACAATTCAATCGAACAGCTTTTCTGAGAGCAGTTGTAACAGTTTCGTAGTCCACTTGTTCCTTCTCCCCTAGTCTCACCGGTGGTATGCTCAGATCGACATTGCTGTTTTCCTTTTTAAGCTGCGTGATTGGTTTTATCGAGAAATGCAAATCGATGAGAGAAAAACGATTAACTTCTGCATCTTTAATTTTCTTTTCTTGAACAGAATTCTATATATAAAATGCAATTCTATATATATATATATATATATATATATATATATATATATATATATATATATATATTATTAGTAGGTGTTTCCTCTTTTTCATCATGTACTTCTATTTTTGCAAAACGTATTTGTAATAGGGTAGCCCATTCGTTAGCTGAAAAGTCCTATTAGGCGCCCGGTTGGAACTTTGGGAGGTTCCTGTCCCTCAATGCCTCACCAATCAGCCTCTTTAGGATATTCGGTCCACAGACCCTATTACGTCTCAATAAAACATAATATGTTTCCATGAAAAAAAAAAATTTTTTGAAACACGCAATATAATTGTTGTTTTGTGTCTAAGAATATCGCAAATATATATTCAATTCTAAGCAGTTGAAATTGATGCATCCACGTCCTCAAAAGCCATTTTATGAGTTGGGTCCCTCTCCAATAACTATCGCTATCTCTATTATAAAACAGAAGAGTGTGATGACAAGTTGTTGGAACGGCTTAGATTCATTTGATCCAAATGATGTAGTGCTTCCTCTGACTTCCCAGTTAAGTGCCCATGATTTTCACCTAAATTACATAACTGTCATCCCTTCCAACCGAGATGCATAGTGCCGTAGGCACGGGCTAGCACTAATTTGGAATATTTCGGAAAGAATTTATTAGTAGAAATATCAGGACGGTTCCGGAGACCCTTAAAAAAACTCTAAAAAACCCTTCAAATCTTAATCACATAGTTCCCAATTAAATTTTGATGATCTGTGTCGCTCAATGTGTTCAGAACGTGATTTTAAGAATGCCCGCGAAAAATTAGAAAAAAAAAATAACCAGAAATGACTTGATTTAAGCAGTTTTTTTATTGAACCATTCAATAAAGTTCAATAAAAAACTATTCGGATGAAGCCCTTCCCGGTTATTTTTTTTGCTGATTTCACGCAAGTACCCTTTTTTTTTTTTGAAAGGCGAAAAAATTTATTAATCACGTTCTAATTATATCAAGCGACTCAAATCATCAAAATTCGATCGGAAACTTGGGGAGTTTTTTTTAAGGGTCTCCGGAACCACCCCGTAGAAATATATCTGCCTGAGAAATTAAATTTCGTGGAACTAAAGCTTGTGATCAAACAACTTCAAAACCTTTTCCCGCGGTCCGCAATTCGATCGGACATGGCGTGGTTTAGAAATCTTTTTTTTTACCTATAATAGTAATGTTTCATTTTCTTCTTGCAGGGGCGACCGCCCCTACTGGACCCTCCTTAACTCCATCCTAGATATTATTGTTGTTGTCTATTAATGCATCGATTGTTGCCCTGCATAAAGCTCAGGTAACGCATTTAAATTATTGACTTCAGAATATACTTCTTTATATATGCACATGAACTGTTCGATAAAATGTGAGTGAAATTCACAAGTTTGAAAGCTAAAGAAATTCACCAGGTAAAATCTACCCCCAATGAAATTTGAAATCCAGGAAAAACTAATCAAATTTGAGAAGTCATAAATTTCACTAATTTTTTGAAATAGTGAAATTTCTTCGGAAAAAGGCACTGACCGGAGTGGTCGCTAAAATTAGTGAAATTTGATAAGTAGTGAATTTTGCTAATTTTTTGAAGTAGTTAAATTTCACCCGAAAAAGTCACCAGCCGGAGTGGTCACCAGTCGGAAGTGGTTGTGAAGTGGAGGTGGGAAGAGGTGATGAAAACTTTAAAGAGATAATAAAATGTGAAATTATATTTAGTTAAAGGTAAAAGGGTAATCTTCATATGAGATTATCCTTAGAGATAAATAAAAATTGAGTTCATCTTTAATGGGAATTAAGGCTCCGTTTGTTTGGACGTAAAATACTTTCTGGTAAAAAAGTTTTACTTATTTTTTGGTGTTTAGATGTGTAAAAAATGAGGAAATATTTTCCGACAATTAGATAAAAATGACTTACACTTAAATTTTTCGAAAGTTATTTTTCGAAATGAACCTATTGCCTTCTACTGCAATTCTCATTGCTCAGTTTTCTCGATCATCAATTTGACTCACGTTCAATTCCAATAATCTCATATCTCTCCACAGTTTAAGCTCTCCATCTCTCTCTCTACACTATTTTGTTAATTTCTGAAAATATTTTCAAGTGCTAACCAAACACAGGAAAATAAAAGTTTAAAATTTGTTTTCTGAAAAAATATTTTACGTGAAAAATATTTTACACTGTAAAACATTTTACGTCGAAACAAATGGCGCCTAAATCTTGATTTTCTAGACTCACAGATAATTTTCTGTTTTACATAATTAAGTACAAAAAAGAAAGGGAAAATGACGGCTCATGACGTATTTTGATATAACCTACCAAAGTGGGCTAGGCCCAGCCCAAGAAATCCAAAACAAACCCTGGTCTAGCTTCAAGCAACTTTGCCGCCCGCCTCAACATCGTACCGAAACAGACAGCAACAACCCAATTGCCGCCGACCAAGTTCCTCAGTTCACCACCATTAGCCGTCCCAAACGGAGAAACAAAACAGCAATCAAACAGCCCGGTCACGTAAAGGTGACACAAGTTAGGTTTAGACATTCGGTTAACTATTTCAGTGATAGATAACCTTCACTTCTTTTTATTTTATAAATAATGGGTTAAGGAATTGAGATTTGATCAATATTACTACACATCAATATTTTGTAGAGCTCACGTGCATTGTTCAGTTCCATACAAATTTGTGTCCAAATCTGCATACTCTGCATGCACAAACTTTTCACAAAATTTTATTTATACCTGGATTCGCATGAGAACATCGCCGGAGGGACGAACCCGATATTTATTTTTCCGGTAGTCATCTCGAGCTTTTTCAACTGCTTCTCTCTCCTCCGGTGTCCCAGCATCAGGATCGAACTCCCAAATTTGTCTACCAACAAAGTTGTTGGTGCTATTCAACCATGGCCCTTGGCCTTCTGCAACCTTTAGCTTCCACATGTTTTCTTTTTCGAACTCAATTCAATGGCTCTCCCCCCCCTTTCTCTTGGTAGCTGAAATAGTTGCATGAAACAAAATTATATTAACGGGTCAAATCACATGCATTTTCACTTTAATAGCAGAAATACAGTTTAAAAATAATATTACTAGTTTCTAGGTTTGGGAAGAGACGAAGTGGTGTATATATATAAGTAGCCGTTGTTTAATTTTCTTCGCACAATATATCAAAAAATAGTGAAAATATTTGGAGCTGTGAAGAGCCGGGCACCCTGTGTCTGCCTCTTTGGAGAGAGAGACAGAGAGAGAGAGTGTGGAAGCTTTTTTTTTTTTGCTAAGCTGATACAAGAGGAATAAAGTGGAAGCTGCTGTGTAGTGTAGATACCTGGACGAGTTTGAGCTGAAAATAAGGAAGTAACATATATAGAAACCTTTGTATTGCTATTTATAGACTTTTATTTTCTTACGGGATGGTAGATGACAATGGAGTCACTGTAAGAAGCGTGCCGGTGAATGGTGATTGACTTTGCCAGTGACCGATGGATAAATCTTAAAGCGACTTTGTGTCTTAAATCTCTAACAACTGGTGCCGAATTAATTTTGTTGACGGTGTGGATAGAGTTCTGAGACTCGCTTTTAGCATTTAGACATAGTTCGCCTTTTTGTGTTTTTATGATATCGTTAGTGTTTTGGGTTTCGTTGGATAGAAATTTATGCAAGTACCGCATGGTTTTTAACAAATGCAATTTGTTCTTCTGCTAAAAAAATAAAAAGTCACTCCAATACGTGCCAGTCCCAATTTTAAATGAAGACTTTTTTTAAATTCAAACTACAGTAAAAAAAAATTAAAAAAATTTCCTCGAGGAAGAAGAAAACACCATTCGAAGCTCCCTTCAGGTAGCCGTCCTATCATCTAGCAGAGCGTGTTTAGTCACAGAATGAGCTATCCTATTGCAATCTCGTTGCACATGTGAAAAAGACAAGAATAAAAAAGAGAAGTAAGTTGAATGCACTCAAGCACTTAATAATACCTGATTAAGCTGATTTTTTTATAATTTTTTTACTTGTCGAGTTCTACGAAGTGAACGTTTCCGATCATTGGAATAAGACCAGAGCGGACCCCGCAAAGCCGGGACAACACCGTGCTATCCCTTGGAGGGCACAACACAGCCCCTTAGTCCACAGAACGGGGTCTAATAGGGTCACCAACCTTAACCTTTTCTTTTCTTTTTCTTTTTCTTTTTTCAAATCCAACTTCTCTTTACCTTCCAAATTAAATTAGAAATTAATTGAAACTACTGCAACTCAGCTTTTACTCCATGCAAACGATCTTGGACTTAACCACTTTTCTTCAGCATAATAGTTAATTCCTTATTTTATAAACTACTCCATCCGTTTCTTTTTAAGTGTCTCATTTCATAACTCCAACTTATTAAGAAAATATCATCATTATACTTTTTACATTAATTTTTACCTTCATTTTTTCTACTTACCCTCTATGAAAACATCATCATTGCACTTTTACTTACTAACTTTTCAAAATGGAATCTACTTTTAAGGGCAAAATGGAAAATGTACCGACTTTTACTCACTAACTTTATAAAATGGACACTTATTAAGGGACAGTCCAAAATGAAATACTGGACTTCAAAAAACGGACCGAGGAGTATATTTTTGGTACAGAAATGACATAACTGCTTTCAATGAATGCAACTTGCATGTGCTTCTGTTAAAAAAAAATTAAAAATTCATAGTATGTGCAGCCCTAATTTTGGATGTAAGACTTATGGTTGAGATATTACTTGTGCCGGAGATTTCTGCTTTGGCAATTTGATGTGTTCTGTGTTAGGCTTGCTGCTGTTTTTGGAGACTCGATCTGATGCTATGTCACTAACAATGGGGTGATGATAATATTCCCCATGATCAGCAAATTAGTCTAAAGTCCAAAAGAAGAGGGTCCAAAATAGATTTAATCCAGCTTAAGTTTCAGTGATGTGTAAAGTCCATTAATAAAAATATTTAGAGTTTAAGGTCCGTGAAAAGACCAAATTGCCTTTAATGAGACAAGGGCCTTGTTTGGCTAACACGAAATATGTATTTTTTCATGTTTTTCGATCTTGTTGCACTTTCATAGGGTACCTTAAGGTTTTAGGCGCTTTTATAAGATTTTAGGGTTCATTTTCCTATTATAGGATTTTAGCGGTTTAGGCACTTTTATAGGGTACCTTAGGGTTTTAGGCATTTTCATATATAGGGTACTCTAAAATTTTAGACACTTTCATAAGATACCATAGGGTTTTAGGCACTTTTATAGGGTTTCAGGGTTCATTTTCCTATTATATGGTTTTAGCGGTTTAGGCACTTTCATAGGGTACCATAGGGTTTTAGGCACTTTCAAATATAGGGTACCCTAAGATTTTAGGCACTTTCATAGGGTACCCTAGGGTTTTAGGCACTTTCAACACCGGTCAACCTTGGTCAACGTCGGTCAATACCGGTCAACTTTGATCAATGCTGATCAACGCCGGTCAACTTTGGGAGGGGTTATTTGTAAATCTTAGACATAATGTCCTTTAGACTTTAGAGGAAAATATTTATGTCCTTATCATGGTAAAAACCTTTATAGTATGTCCTCCTATTGTACTGTGTTTTTGTTTCCTTCCATTCACAGTCCAGTTGGAGACATCCTCATTAATTATGTACTAAAAGTCTAAAAGTATTGAGATCTCTTGCGGGTTTGACACAAGTACTTCTGTAGTTAATGTTGTGCGGCCTATTGAAAATTGAGATCTCTTGCGGGTTTGAGTAAAATTTAGACCAATTCCATTCCCATTCCCCAAAAAAATATGAGGTAAGAATTTTAAACTCATGTAACGGTCTTTTTCGGTCGGAATGAGTAGGGAAGACATAATTGGTGGCATATTTTCAAGGCCAATTCTAACCAATGTCCTTGGGGCACAATTTTAAACGTATTAAATGAGGTAAAAAGTTGATATGCACTTAAAAGAATAATTAATGACTTAGATTGGTAAATCAAAGAGTCCTCCAATTAGCCTCATTAATGACCGAGTAGTATCAAATAGGGTCAAATCTACCCCTGTATCAAATTTTTTACTAGCTCTGTTTTACTTATGTAGTTTGGTTATAAAAATTGACGACTATTAAATACTTCATGTTTTATGAACTGATTTTTCCGGGTTATAAAATTCGGGTTTTTAGTAAGGTTGAGGAGGATAACAATGGGTAGTATCCAACTCCAAGGCGTTTGGTCAGGTGGGTATGAGAAAATAAATAAATGATTCACCTCCATGAGGTCGCATGAACGAATCTCACAGAGGCCAAAAACTCCAAATCTTGGTGGCACTAGAGGATTTGTCTGGTCATTAGCTTCAGAGCCTCGGAATTAGTCGAAATAATATACTAATGAGTAGTACCCATCCAGATATCTAATTAAATATAGCTCGTTTTTATTTTTTTATTTTTTAAAATTTAGATTCATCTAAATAATATTAAGGCATAAATTAGTTATGGGAACAAGAGAAGAACACATGCACCTATGACCTACCTAATTTTTTAATTTGCACGTAATCTTTTTGTAGCCGATCAAAAAAAAAAATTCTCTCCTTGTAGCCAACCCAAAAAAATAAAATAAAAACCTTTCACCTACCTAATTTTTAGAAATTAAAAGGAAATAAGGGTAGTATTGTCATTTAAAAAAACATTACAAACATTTATGCGTAGTTTAGAAAATAGTGGTGAAAATTAATGCTTTTCTTTGTGATACCCATGCATAAACACAACTTATGGGTTTAGATATATTTATTACACCTAAAATATTGCCCCATGAACACGTATTGGTGGGATCGTATTTTCAAAGCCTTTATCAATCGGACAAAATGGACAGAGAATGTAGAGGTTCTAGATTCCATTACGGGATGGACAACTGAGAACATGGACGCTGCGCGCTCTTACAAGGCGTTGTTCGATATGGACCCAACTACTAAGGCACCGGGGGCAGATGGGATGGGATAATTGCATGTCTCCCTCAACAGGGGCGGAGATATGTAGGGGCCGGGTCCAGCCCAAGTTTCCCGAGCGTTCGAGTTTTAATTTTAAATATATTGATAATTATTTGTGTATAATTACTTACAATCTTAATAATTTTGCTTTGATTTAATAAAAAACTAGTTATTTTACTTTCTTATTTCTCAATTTTTTTTGTAAATAAAAAATAAACACGTGATAGTTAAAATAGCCTGAAGAATCAATTCAATGTACAAATTATAATGAATTGAAAAGGAAAAACCTAATGATTAATAATTGTACATTCCGATAAAAAATATATGTCTATTAAGCCAGCCCCCGTAACAAAATCTTGGCTTCGCAACTGTCCCTTACAGTTTAGACTGGAGGTTACATCGTCGACCCGGCCAGTTCAGTGATATGTGGAAGAACGCTGGAGTCTTTTAGTCGTCCATGGTGAAGACAAATGGAATGTACGTGCTTGGGTTGTTTGCGACTATATGTTGTAATATCTGGAAAGCTCGATCGGAATGAATATGGGTGTTTCAAGGGATCAACTGGGTTAGTGAATGATCAGTGATTGTGTCCAATGCGGTGAATGATTTCAACGAATTCAATCTGCGCCCTATTATTATTGAAGGATATCAGTGATCCGCATCCGACACCAACTACCTGTTCTCCCCCAAGCTAGCCACGGCTGTTTCAAGATCAATGTAGATGCAGCTAGGGGCGGGGGGGAGTTGGCGGGCCGGGGCAGCGGGTCTGGTAATTAGAAATCATACAGGTATGTAGTACTATTCGGCGTATGGTTGCCATCCCGGTTTCTAATGTGAGCTAGCTCGCGCGACAGAAATGGTTGAAGCCCTGGGTTTTAGATGGGCAACCGATATGATGAACAAGTTTGAAGAATAAATTGTTTGGAGATTTTTTTCTCGATTAATTGTTGTCCCATTTTTTAAGTCCATCTTGACTGAGGAATCAAATATTTAAGTTCTCAACCAACTAGTAGCTAGAATTTAATTCTGAATTTTTTGGCGGTTTATGGTTTATCCTCTTGGATTTGGGATCTATTTTTTCTTTCAAGCACAAATACACCTAAAAGGACAAACCCAAATTCAAAGAGCCAAAACCTAACCCTAAACAAAAAAGCAAATCAATCACCGCCGCACACCTAAAGCCCAGCCATATTTCAATTTTCAAAATAATGATTGGCCCACTGAAACTTTTTTCCCTTTTCGATATATGTATCCATATTTCAATTTCAAAATAATGATTGGGTGTTACGGTACTATTATTTCTAAAATCAATAGAAAATACCTTTCCAACTTAGACCTTCCCTTAACGATTTGCCTAAATCACCATCCATTCCTTTATAAGGGTAATTGTTTGTTTTTTCCTTTTTTTAAATCAAACGATTGATAACTGTTAGAAAAGTATCATTATTTCCAAATATATCGCTACCTCTAGATCTTATCCGTAGAAAAAATATGTACCGATCCTTGGGTCCAAAATATATGGATTTAAAAACATCTTTGTCATATTATATAGACATATATATATATATATATATATTACAGTATATGTGAATACGAACTATTGCCGACACAAAGATTTCATCGCCGAAAGATTTTAGTTTTGCCGATGCACATTGTGTGGCCAAAGGTTCCCCGCAAGACTATTGCTGATGCAAAAAAGTCGCCGCCGAATTATTCAACTTTTGCCTATGCACAATTCATTGCTGAAAGAAAATTTCGTCAGCAAATATTTCCCCCCAATCTTACTTTTGCCGACAACATTTGCCAACGCATTTATTTTTGTCGCCAAAAAGTTTACATTCACCGACACATACTACTTTTTCATCGGTGACAGCTTACTTTTGCCGACAAAAAATGCATTGTGTCGGCAATTTGGTTGCGCTTGGTGTATTTTCTTGTAGTGGGTGGTATAAGTGTAATTGTATCTGCCTGTTTCTTTAGCTCTGGCGGGCTTCAGAAAGAAGATAGCTAGGCTCTCTCCAGCAAGAATGATGGAAGGCTTCAGCAAATGATTCAGGTTCATGAGAAGATTGAACTGACATGAGGATCAATTTCTTTTAATGGTTTTCATGAAATATAGCCAAATATTATATAGGTGCAATAGACACATATTTCAGTTATTAAAAGAAAGACATCATAAATTTACATAATTAATGTATCATACGTGGAAAAACATAATGCATAATGAGAATACTATATATACTTATTGAGAATAATTTCTATTTGTCCGTTCGATTTCAAATAAAGATTCTGGCTCCGCTAGTAGTTGATGGCTGGTCGAGAACTTAAATATTTGATTCCTCAATCAAGATGCACTTAAAAATGGGAACGACAATTAATCGAGAGAAAAATCTCCAGATAATTTATTTTTTTTTAAGTGATCCATCATTTGTTCAAGTTCAAATTCTCTATGCCCAATTTGTTTTGTTCATCTGTTCTGGTGCATTAATTTTTCGACTGTCATAGAACTGAAAATTCTTTGATTTTAATTTTTAAAATCTACACATGATTCGAGTGTACAGAGACGGACTAAGGGCCGGAATGGTATGGATCGAGAGGGGCAATTTGTTGTTACTTTTGGAGAATCTTTTGTTTAGTGAACACACGTACAATTGTGGAGAAAGTTTACAATACGTATTCTTTAAAAGTGTGTACTATTGTATGGTTCATTCATAACATTTTAGGGTGTTTCGTAACTTTTGTTCTAGAACTCATAACTTTTCAACAATACGATTCGTAACATTTTCATTATGATTGGGGCTCTCTCTCTCTCTCTAAAACACCTCTCTCTCTTCTGTAACAACTAGGTCTCTTCATCTGCCGCGCCGCCTGGGGGGGGAGGCTCTCCTCCTTCCCTCCTCCCCCCGGGCCCCTCTTTTCCTCCCTCTCCTCCCTCTCCTCCCCTCTCCCTTCCTTTCCCTTGCAATCCTGATCGCATGTTCTCCCCTCCTCTGTTCGCTGTCGGATCGCCGTCCTCCCCTGTGGGGGAGGGTGTGGCGGTGGAGCTTCGTTTCTCTGCCTCCGGTCGGAGGTTTCCTTGGTTCCTCCGGGAGCCTATCGGTGTTGGGCGATTCGGTGGTTGCGGGCCAGTGTTGGTGGGTGGCGGTGATCTGGATTGTTGGTCTGGATGTGGGATGGGCGATTTGTGGAAGGGGTGGTGTACTGTAGTTTATTTTCTAATGTCTTTTTGCAGGTCTATTTAAAAACGATCGGTGAAGATGCGGTTTTATCGGAGTTGGTTCAGTCCGGTGGTGGTGAGTTGGATGTGGCCCCTATGGATGGGTTGCTCAGGTCGTCTTTGTGTGCCGAAGTCCGGCCGGCGGTCTTTTCGAGTTCTCATTCGGGCGCGGGGTTGGCTTCTCACTGTTTCTTGGTTGCTGCTTTCTCTGGTGGAGATCGTGATGCCGCTGGGGTGTATGGGTTTGGTGGTGGTTTTGTTACCTTCAGCCCTGTTGCTTTGATTGTCATTGCCGTAGGCCGGTTTCCGTCGCCGGTCTCTACATCTGGGAGAGGCTGGCTCTGCTTAACGGCGAGACTGATTTTTCCGGTGATTTGTGCGGGGGTGGTGATTGAAGGGATTAGGGTTTTGAGGGCTGGATTGGATGGGCCGGTCCTTGGGTGGACCGGATTAGGCTGTTTTGGGCTTTTATTGCTTTATTTGGGTAATGGGTTGATCTATATTGTTTTATTTGGGTGTGACCCTTGTAGACCTTTGGGCGGGGCTTTGCCCTTGTGATGTATCTTCCAACTTTTGGTTGGATCCCCCTCCCCTTCCCCCTGTTTTTAATAAAATTTATCTTTTGCCGATCAAAAAAAAAAAAAAAAAAAAACATTTTCATTATGATTTATAATATTTTGGTACATTCATAACTTTTTAACAATACCATTCGTAACATTTTCTCTATATATCATAACATTTTAGGGTGCATATGATACATACCCAAATAAGATGTGTGTGTTGTACTCCCTCCGTCCCTTTTTAAATATCCTGCTTTGTAACTCCAACTTATTAAAAAGACATCATAATTATACCTTTCACATCGATTTTTCCTCTATTTTTCCTGCTTACCTATCATCATTACACTTTTATTTACTAACTTTTCAAAAATACAATCTAGTTTTAGGGACAAAATAGACAATGCACCAATTTTTACCCCCTAACTTTATAAAATTGACACTTATTAAGGGACAGTCCAAAATGGAATACTGAACTATAAAAAAGGGACGGAAGGAGTAGCATAGTTCCCATAATTGTGATGGTTGTGATGTAAGCCAAGTGATTTTGAGCAAAGTTAAAATTGTGGTGGTTGGTAGGCAAGTAGTTTTGAAAAAAATGTTTTCTTTTATTATTTTTGGTACAAGAAATACTTATTTCCGGAGCAGTTGTAAACAACTTGTTAATTTACAGCAGCAGTCCATCGTGTATTTAATTTGAACAGTCTGGACTTTAATGAAACTCCTCTCCAAAAAAGTTTCATTAACATTCAAACCATCCGAAATACCTTTGAACTTTTGCGATTGAGCACCATAAACTCTTGTTTACGGCTGCTCAGGAAATTAGATTTTCTCTTTTGGTACAAACCACACGTTTAACACGATAGGGAAGTAAGTGAACATATATACTTTTTCTTAAGGAGGAAAATATTCTAGATTTCCGACTCAGTTAAGCAAAATACGATAGGGAGTAAGTTGACATATAGTCAGTTTTTGAATTTTTTTTTTGATATTTCCAAAAATAAATGTGTAAAAATCATAATTTTTTTACTTTTTCGATTTCTTTTATCAAGACGAACCAACAATTCATAAAAATTTGGCAAAAAAAAACCAACAAACATAAAAAAAAAATTAAGTAAGGACAAAATAAAAAAACGTTATATTCTACAACTTTTTGGAGCCGAGAAAAAAAAAGAAAAAGAAAAAGGGTGTTAGTTTGGTCCGAATATTTGCAATATTCAAACTCATTAGCAGTTCATGTTTTTTTGTAATGAGATGTTCGGGCCAGCTTACGCACAGCTTGACTAATTTCGGAGCCCTTAAGTTAACGATAGAAAAAATCCTTTAGTGGCCCCGAGGGTTTGAAATGTTTAATCTCTGTGGAATTCAAACATTCGATCTTATGGAGGATAATTAATTTTCTCATGCAGACTTGGTAAACCTATTGGGGTTGATATATTAGGAGTTCTGTTGATGAGCATTTTCAAGGAAAACAACCTTCCGTATGGTATTACTACTACCATTTGCGGTTTAGCTAATTACTCACAAAATCCTTTAAAATCACGTTCTGAACACAGTCAACAGTTCGGATCATCGAAATTTGATCGAAAAATGTGAATTGAAGTCCCCACTTAAGCTAAATAGGGAATTTCCTACAAGAAGCTTGGTTTTCCCCGGTCATTTTGGGGACACCGTAATTTTTGGCATAACATAACCTTTACAAGTATAACAAAAATCATTACAAGTATAATAGAACCATAACATGGCATAACCAAGGTATAACCAAAAACCAATCAAGGCATAACAAAAAATCAACCAAGGCATAACCAACCAAGTTATGCTTTGTTATGGTTTTGGTTATGCTTATAATGGTTTTGGTTATGTTTGTAATGAATTTGGTTATACTTATAATGGTTTTGTTATGCCAAAAGTTACGGTGTCCCCAAAATGACGGACCCGGGGGGGCTGCTCTCCCCCTTGGGGAGAGTAGCGTGCTGCTGCGCCCCTTTTGGGGCCCATCCCGGTCTCGCTCCGATGATCCGAATCGTTCACTTTGTAGAGCTCGTCGAGTAGAACAACTATGCAAAAAATCAGCTTAATTGGATATCATTAAGTACTTGATCGGAGCCTTTTTACTTTGAAAAGAATGGATCCAAAACACTGGATCAAATCCATTATTCCCAATGGACCAAGAGTTATATAGAGTTATTTAGCACGCTGCTCTCCCCAATGAGGAGCGCCGCCTTTTTTCGGGCAATTGTGTTTATTCTTCAATTATGGATTACTTGGGCAATTAAGTATTGACAGTGTACTAAAAATCTCTCAGGTGCTATCAATTTCGGAGTTTTAGTCCATACAGAACTTTTTTATCACTTTAAATGGGGGCCCAATAAAGGGCGGTGATCAAAATCCAAAGTCGAGGCATGTGAAATGAAATCCGAACAGTTGATAGTGCCTAGTTACATACCCATCTGGGCCATTTCTCAACGTGCACTGCCTCTGCCAAGAGACTTTATTCCAAACATTAATGCTTTGTTTGATTTGGTTTTTTAAATTTTTTTTGAAAAATAGTAAAGGTAATAAGTGAAGAGAGAAATGTTGAAAGTAGAGAAAATTTAGGGAGGGTATTTTTTGAAAAATTCTTTTTGAAAAGTATAGAGATCAAAGTCAAAATTTCACAGCCATTTTAGTACCAGGCAATGAGATGGTCTAATGAAGACTGAATAGGGTTATGGGAAAAATTATTGGATGGTTCTAGAACACAGTCACGTAGCAGCTCAAAGGGCCGCAAATTAATTTGCAGTGGAATAGAGTGTTAGAGGTGTTGGGGTATCATAGAGCGGTATCTCCAACCACTAAATAGTTGCTCAGACAATGGTATTGGGGGGTATGTATGAGTGTGTGTGTGTGTATATATATATAATTGTTAGCAATCTAAGTTTTGTATTGTATTTGAACATACGGTAGTCATTCAACTGTGACATGATTACGATGATCCAGACCGTTGCTTTAGTTTTCCTTGTTGATTATGTTATTCTCGAAAAAAATTATCTCAATCGGGTTTAGAAAGCATCTTTATCGGAACTATGTCACTAACAAAGTGGACTTTTCTATCCGATCAAGTGTGTAGCTACCTACCGATTAACTTCGTTTTTGGTGGAAATGATGTACTCCATAAAATGTATAAGAGGGACGGTTCAGATTGAAGAAAAAGGCTTAGGTGAGGGTCGGGTATTGCAATCTAATACTTTAATGCATCGGGAGGCATCAAATGTGATTCAATCAGGCGATCGCCGATATCCGATGAACTTCGATTTTGGTGACACTGATGGAATTAGTGAGACGTGAAATTCAAGTGGTTCTGATCAACCATTATTAAAATAAAACCAACTGATTAAGTTTAAAATTTATTCGTACTGCGCGATACGAGGACGCTTAATTATTGTGTGAAAAATCATGAGCGTCCGTGGTTTGCTTTGATTCAATATATAAGCAACGGTCAGAAATATTATAAATATATTTTCTGTCCTATGTTGTACTAAGTTCTCTTGTGCGTACTAGTGGCAACTTGTTTGTTCAGTTCATGCGGTTCGAGTCCTGGGCATCGCATTATTTTTTTCGATGTGTTTTTGAAACTAGATATATTATTTCATATGTAATCTTGGTTATTTGAAAATGAGATCTATTCTTTAAGTTACAATATAATTTTTTAGATTACTGAGATTAAAATATCTTTCCGTTTCAATTTTTTATATAACTGAAATTAAAAAAACTATAATCCATAATATTTTATTATGCTTTTACAAAAAGTGAGATTTTATTTTTTGGACCGTGATCTTAATACCATAAGTTTTTTTTATTCGCTAAGTGTAGGGAGGGGGAAAACCCTCGAAACTAAAACTCTGTTTTTTTTTTTTTTCCTATATTTGCCACAGGGACCAATCCGTTGCTTTTACTTGTTTAGACTGCTACGGATCCTTTTTACCGTGGCAGATGGATATTTTTTCACTTCTAATTGCAACAGGAATTTTACCTGTAGCAAATATAATACCCAGTCCATAAAATTGGCCTTTGGCAACAGCAAAACCACCGAAGCAAATTTTGTGGTTGCCAATAGCCTAGTTTCTTGTAGTGTATATGGGTCGGCAAAGGTTTTCACCAATGAAAAATTATGCGTCGGCAAGTTGTCGGCATTGATATATCGGAAAAGGGTTTCACTGACGTGAATTGTCATTCGTTGGCAAAAGCATAGTTTCAGCGACACAAGTTTGCATCGGCAATACCTGTCGGCAAATGGGGTTCTAAAATTGGAGAATGGAACACCTTTGGCGATGAGACTTTTGCCGATTTTAAAAAAGGAAAGATGAGACTTTCGCCGATTTTAAAAAAAAGAAACAAAACCTGTTGTAGATGCTCCGCACTACCCATGTTTCGAACTTGGGACGCCAGGTATCCACACCATGCATCTACCTACTAGGCCAACGTACTCTTTCATGGATAATATTTCAAGATCTAATATATAACCTATATATATAGGCAGTATATATACTATTATATCTACTGTAGTAAGTATCTAGAATATTGCATATATCAATATATGTACACTTTTTATAAGGGCGCCCTTAACTTGTTAAGTTAAGGATGTCCTTTTTTTCGATCGAATTTCGTTGATTCAAGCTGGTTAATATGTTCAAAACGTGATTTTAAGGGGACTCGTGAGAAACAGCAAAAAAAAAATACTGGGAAGGGCTCGATTATCAAAAAATGATCTAATCGAGCCCTTCCTGGTATTTTTTTTTTTGATGATTTCTTGCGAGTACCTTTAAAATCACATTCTGAAAACATTGAGCGGCTCGGATCATTGAAATTTAGTCAGGAAAGGGGAGAATAGGGGACGTCCTTAGCTTAACTAAAATAAGGGTGCCCTTATAAGAAGCTAACTGTATATATATAATACTCTTTCCCGTTCCACGAAATTTTACCGGTCTGCAAAACCTAGAACTTAAAAGAATGCATTTTTTAAAAAAAATTCAAACTTTCCTTTTTGCAAATTACACTATATATAGCGAATTACCTTTGCCTACGGACAAATAGTGGGACAAGAGACTAAAACATATATATTATATGTATGTACACTATATATACAAATGTACTCTATGTAATATGCATATCATATGTTATACTCCCTCCGTTCCAAAATCACGGTCCAACTTTCTCTCTCTTATCTCTTTTCAAATCAAAAAATTAACTACTTCCGTGCATAATTTTTCAAATTTTTTCGCATTGTATTAAAGATCTCGATTAATACTTTAATTTGGTGCGAAAAAATTCAAAAAATTTTACACGGAAGTAGTTGTTTTTTTTATTTGAAAAATGGCACGACTTTTCATGGTGGACTCTCAATATGGAACGGATGGAGTACTAAGAACACACTATCTCAGCCATTGAAATGAGTGACTAAGATGGTGTATTTTTATGTGTCCCTTTAAACTCCCTAATATACACATATATAAAATGTATATATAATTATACATAAGAACTATACTGTATACATACACTAGTGCATACCCGTGCCTGAAGGCACGGTTCGAGCGATCAATTGCCCAAGCATACAAACAAAATCGACAACTCCAAATTTAAGTTTCAGAAAATCACTGAATCAACATAGTAGTAACATAATAGAAATCATCGATCATGGGATAAGAAAACCCTAGGTTTAGAGATGAAATACAAATCAAACCCGGCAACTCTCAATTAAAGTTCCATAAAATCTAAACACCTAATAAGAGACTATGCTAAAAAAGTAAGAAGAAAATCTGGTAATTGTCCGTGCCTGAAGGCACAACGCAGTATATTCTGATTCAGGCTAAATCAATAATCCTTCCCTAATAATCTTATTCACCCGCACAACCAACTCCTCCCAAAGTTTGTTTTTTCAATGAAGTGGCAAATAAGGTTAATAAATTCCAGCAAGCGAATTAAAGAAAAATATGATAAGATACAGAAAATGAAACCAATACAGTCCAATTCCACCAAGGCATTTCATATAACAAATGCATTACATTAGCAAAAGCTCCCTAAAAGAACAATCGTGGTAGGTTTTCTCTTTACATAAGTACAATAGGAGTCAAGACGCATGTTGTGCGAGGAAGAGTCTACACCCTATTATGTAGGTAATTGACAATTGTCTTACTTTTTTGAAAGAACTTTGTTGCACAATTGTTTATCCTTCCATGCCATGAAGTTGCTCGGGCCTTGTAAATTATCTTGCAATGATATGACAAACATTTAAAAGACACGTCCGTGCGTAAGGAATACTTGAATCTGGATTCTCCTTGACATGCTGTAGCAAGAAAGTAGAGTACAAAATGGTATTATTTTGTGAATGGACCTCAAATTTCCAAGAAAAAATACAAAACATAGGACATGCCACCAAAATATGAAATAAAATGAGTAAAAGTCTTCCTTCAGAGTTAACTTATTCAAGTGTACATTCGTAGGTGTCCAACCAAGTTCTCTCTTCCCAAAGTCAGTATATAAAAAGCACATTGTTTTTCACCTTGATTTATTTGTCTCCGATGGACCTCAAATTTCCAAGAAAAAATACAAAACATAGGACATGCCACCAAAATATGAAATAAAATGAGTAAAAGTCTTCCTTCAGAGTAACTTATTCATGTGTACATTTATAGATGTCCAACCAAGTTCTCTCTTTCCAAAGTCAGTATATAAAAAGCACAGTGTTCTTCACCTTGATTTATTTGTCTCCAATACTTGCTTTTGTCGCCAAACAAACCCAAACAAATTAAAGCACCCAAAAAAGAAAGAAAGCCAGTGCACCAGTTTATATCATAATCAAATGAAGACAGAAAATGGATACAGCTAGAGTCAGGTAATTGAAAAAAACAAAACAGTACCCACCCACATAATTCAATATTGGATGTGTCCTTACTGCTTACTATAGAGATGGCGCAAGAGCCTAAGCTCTCATTTGTCTCGACGCCCAAGTACTGAAGCCTTTCTTCTATTAAAACATTGATCATTGCAAAATATTTTCAAACATACATAGCTTTAAATTAAGATCTTAATCGTGTTAATCTTTATACCCGTAGGCATGGCAGTTCTTGAATCATACGAATAGTAAGTGCCAAAATTGTGAGGAGTGCATTTATGTGTGAGCAATTTGCTAGTCTAACAAAAAAGAGGGTTAAAATTAGGAACTGAAAGTTATGAAATTAGCAGAACCAATCACGTTGCTTATGGTTAAAGATTTATAGTGAGCAGATGTACTCATTTTCCGTTTCTATTCTTTTAAAGTGGAAAAAATGCCAACTTGTCTTGTAGTTGAATGTGATTCACTTTATTGGTGTAAAATTCACTCGTCATGCATGTTTTTCATGCTTCAAAATTGATGTAAAAATCACAGGAAGGGTGGAACAGAAAAACTCTACGAAGTGAAAAGGGGAATCACTGGCAATTTGCAAATGGAGTGGAGTGCATTGATGCCTCCCGGCCTTATATTCTCATGTACTTGGGCAGGATTCGATTCCCGTAAGTATCTATCTCCCTTCCTAAATTTTCTAGGATAGAATAGATTAGGATTAACGAATGGAAAAAAAAAAAAATCATTGGCAATTTGTTAAGATATAAAGTCCCACATTGCTAGGGAGTGGAATGGGTGATCACTTAATAACATTTGGGACCTCTCCACTCATTGCCAATTGGTTTTGAGATGGATATAAAGTTTCTACATGGTATCAGAGCGGGACCCGTTCCACCCCACATTTTATAAAAATTCACAATCCACACCCCGCGATGACAGACCAGCGAAAAGGCTGCACGATGATAGGACCCAAAAGTGGCCACACGTGACAGACCTCAAACGCGGCTGCACGTGAGGGGGGATGTTAAGAGAATAGAGTCCCACATTGCTTGGGTGTGGAATGGGTGATCACTTAATAACATTTGGGACCTCTCCACTCATTGCCAATTGGTTTTGAGATGGATATAAAGTTTCTACATGGTATCAGAGCGGGGCCCGTTCCACCCCACATTTTAAAAAATTTACAATCCACACCCCGCGATGACAGACCAGCAAAAAGGCTGCGCGATGATAGGACCCAAAAGTGGCCACACGTGACAGACCTCAAAAAGCGGCTGCACGTGAGGGGGGATGTTAAGATATAAAGTCCCACATTGCTAGGGAGTGGAATGGGTGATCACTTAATAACATTTGGGACCTCTCCACTCATTGCCAATTGGTTTTGAGATGGATATAAAGTTTCTACACAATTCACTTTAGTGAGGATAATTGTGCATAGTCATCACCCAAAATAATGACAAACAAACCACCATTAAAATTAATAGGAGAATCAACATTACAAACTGATCAGGCAGCAGTAACTTACTTTATCTTTTATTTATGCACTTGGCGATCGAGGAGAGAGCGCGGGACATGGATGTGTAGGTCTTCTAATGATCTAATCACCAAAAGAGGATCAAAGTCCACAAAAAATAAACACCCACAAAATATATATTAAGGATAACTGAGCATCCTTTAAAACATGAAAGTCAATAGTATACAATTCCAATGCGAAGTTCTTAGTTTGGGAAAGGGAATTGATATTCGCGCTCCAAGATTTACTGCAGACACTCCATCTTTTTGTTTTTACACTGTGATGCTGCTAGCAACATCACAGTGTAAAAACAAAATATACATTGATGTGGCCAGCAACATCACAGTATAAAAATAAAAAGGTGGAGCGCCTGCAGTTAATCTTGGAGCGTGAAAATCAGCTCCCTTTGGGAAATCATCCCATTGAAACTTTTTTCCCCTTTCGAAACGAATCTCTACATAAATCATGGATGATATATGTATCCATATTTCAATTTCAAAATAATGATTGGCCTAGACCTCCATATTGGGTGTCACGGTACTATTATTTCTAAAATCAATAGAAACTACTTTTCCATTTTAGCAAAATCGGTGACTTAGACCTTCCCTTAACGATTTGCCTAAATCACCATCCATTCCTTTATAAGGGTAATTGTTTGTTTTTTCCTTTTTTTTTAAAATCAAACGACTGATAACTGTTAGAAAAGTATCATTATTTCCAAATATATCACTACCTCTAGATCTTAGCCGTAGAAAAAATATGTACCGATCCTAGGGTCCAAAATATATGAATTTGAAAACTTCCCTGTCATATTATATAGATATATATATATTACAGTATATGTGAATACGAACTATTGCCGACACAAAGATTTCATCGCCGAAAGATTTGAGTTTTGCTGATGCACATTGTGTCACCAAAGGTTCCCTGCAAGACTATTGCCGATGCAAAAAAGTTGTCGCCGAAATATTCAACTTTTTCCTATGCACAATTCATCGCTAAAAGAAAATTTCGTCGGCAAATATTTCCCTCCAAATCTTACTTTAGCTGACAACATTTGCCAACGCATTTATTTTTGTTGCCAAAAAGTTTACATTCACCGACACATACTACTTTTTCATTGGTAACAGCTTACTTTTGCCGACAAAAAATGCATTGTGTCGGCAATTTAGTTGCGCTTGGTGTATTTTCTTGCAGTGGGTGGTATAAGTGTAATTGTATCTGCCTGTTTCTTTAGCTCTGGCGGGCTTCAGAAAGGAGATAGCTAGGCTGATCTCTCCAGCAAGAATGATGGAAGGCTTCAGCAAATGATTCAGGTTCATGAGAAGATTGAACTGACGTGAGGATCAATTTCTTTTAATGGTTTTCATGAAATATAGCCAAATATTATATAGGTGCAATAGACACATATTTCAGTTATTAAAAGAAAGACATCATAAATTTACATAATTAATGTATCATACGTGGAAAAACATAATGCATAATGAGAATTCTATATATACTTATTGAGAATAATTTCTATTTGTCTGTTCGATTTTCAAATAAAGATTCTGGCTCCGCTAGTAGTTGATGGCTGGTCGAGAACTTAAATATTTGATTCCTCAATCAAGATGCACTTAAAAATGGGAACGACAATTAATCAAGAGAAAAATCTCCAGATAATTTATTCTTTTTTAAGTGATCCATCATTTGTTCAAGTTCAAATTCTCTATGCCCAATTTGTTTTCTGCATCTGTTCTGGTGCATTAATTTTTTGACTGTCATAGAACTGAAAATTCTTTGATTTTAATTTTTAAAATCTACACATGATTCGAGTGTACAAAGACGGACTAAGGGCCGGATTGGTATGGATGGAGAGGGGCAATTTGTTGTTACTCTTGGAGAATCTTTTGTTTAGTGATCACAGGTACAATTGTGGAGAAAGTCTACAATACGTATTCTTTAAAAGTGTGTACTATATGCACCTATTGTATGGTTCATTCATAACATTTTAGGGTGTTTCGTAACTTTTGTTCTAGAACTCATAACTTTTCAATAATACGATTCGTAATATTTTCATTATGATTTATAACATTTTGGTACATTCATAACTTTTTAGCAATACCATTCGTAACATTTTCTCTATATATCATAACATTTTAGGAGTGCATATGATACATACCCAAATAAGATGTGTGTGTTGTAGCATATTTCCCGTAATTGTGATGGTTGTGATGTAAGCCAAGTGATTTTGAGCAAAGTTAAAATTGCGGTGGTTGGTAGGCAAGTAGTTTTGAAAAAATGTTTTCTTTTATTATTTTTGGTACAAGAAATACTTATTTCCGGAGCAGCTGTAAACAACTTGTTAATTTACAGCAGCAGTCCATTGTGTATTTAATTTGAACGGTCTGAACTTTAATGAAACTCCTTTCCAAAAAAGTTTCATTAACACTCAAACCATCCAAAATACCCTTGAACTTTTGCGATTGAGCACCGGCTCAGGAAATAAGATTTTCTCTTTTGGTACAAACCACACGTTTTCATGTAACACGATAGGGAAGTAAGAGAACATATATGCTTTTTCTTGAGGAGGAAAATATTCTAGATTTCCGACTCAGTTAAGCAAAATACGATAGGGAGTAAGTGGACATATAGTCAGTTTTTGAATTTTTTTTTTGATATTTCCAAAAATAAATGTGTAAAAATCATAATTTTTTTACTTTTTCGATTTCTTTTATCAAGACGTACCAACAATTCATAAAAATTTGGCAAAAAAAACCAACAAACATAAAAAAAAATAATAATAAGGACAAATTAAAAAACGTTATATTCTACAACTTTTTGGAGCAGAGAAAAAAAAAGAAAAAGAAAAAGAAAAAGAAAAAAGGGGGTTAGTTTGGTCCGAATATTTGCAATATTCAAACCCATTAGCAGTTCATGTTTTTTTATAACGAGATGTTCGGGCCAGTTTGCGCGCAGCTCGACTAATTTCGGAGCCCTTAAGTTAACGATAGAAAAAATCCTTTAGTGGCCCCGAGGGTTTGAAATGTTTAATCTCTGTGGAATTCAAACATGCGATCTTATGGAGGATAATTAATTTTCTCATGCAGACTTGGTCAAACCCGTTGGGGTTGATATATTAGAGTTCTGTTGATGAGCATTTTCAAGGAAAACAACCTTCCGTATGGTATTACTACTACCATTTACGGGTTACTAATTAATTACAAAGTCCTTTAAAATCACGTTCTGAACACATTCAACAGTTCAGATCATCAAAATTTGATCGAAAAATGTGAATTGAAGTCCGCACTTAAGCTAAATAGGGAATTTCCTACAAGAAGCTTGGTGTGTGTGTGTGTGTGCGCGCGCGCGCGCGCGCGTGTGTGTATATATATATATATATATATACCTTCAGTTTATGTTTGGTAATTAAGAAGTTCTGGGACATTATTCAGTTCGATTCAGTTCCGGTAATTCTTCATGCCAAATCCTAATCGAAATCGCCCGGGCATTTTAATTTCAAACCCAAAATCAACCAACGAATAGAAAGAAGTACTTAAAAATAATCATCCTCGGTACAAGTCGGTTTCGAATGGAGCTATCATCCCTTGATGCATTCTGGAAGTGATCTACTTGAAAGTCAAAACTAATTATGAAATCCAAGAAAAGTTGTAAAGAAAGGCGGAGGCTTGCCATTTCATGTTCATCATGAAAACTACAATACATTCTTGTTTAATGGTTAGGCTTAAATTCTTCAATGGAGTTCCTAATAAGATTTCTTCAATAGTAATTTTATTATACAACTTTCAAGACCTAAAAGTTATACAGAAAAAACACCCAAAGAGAAGGTAGTGATTCTAGAAATTAGTAGCAGTGTGCTAAAAGTTATCCCATTTGTCGTTGAGACTTGAGAGAGAGGACAAGGCACGATACTCATACCTTAAATTAGAATATCCTCCTCCTTTGGTTTAGAATAATTGGAATGAGGAGCGCCACCTTTTTTCGGGCAATTGTGTTTATTCTTCAATTATGGATTACTTGGGCAATTAAGTATTGACAGTGTACTAAAAACCTCTGAGATGCTATTAATTTCGGAGTTTTAGTCCATACAGAGCTTTTTTCTCACTTTAAATGGGGGCCCAATAATGGGCGGTGATCAAAATCCAAAGTCGAGGCACGTGAAATGAAATCCGAACAGTTGATGGTGCCTAGTTACATACCCATCTGAGCCATTTCTCAACGTGCGCTGCCTCTGCCAAGAGACTTTATTCCAAATAGTAATGCTTTGTTTGGTTTGGTTTTTGAAATTTTTTTTGAAAAATAGTAAGGGTAATAAGTGAAAAGAGAAATGCTGAAAGTAGGAAAAATTTAGGGGGGCATTTTTTGAAAAATTCTTTTTGAAAAGTATAGAGATCAAAGTCTAAATTTCACAGCCATTTTAGTACCAGGCAATGAGATGGTCTAATGATGACTGAATAGGGTTATGGGAAAAATTATTGGATGGTTCTAGAACACAGTCACGTAGCAGCTCAAAGGGCCGCACATTAATTTGCAGTGGAATAGAGTGTTAGAGGTGTTGGGGTACCACAGAGCGGTATCTCCAACCACTAAATAGTTGCTCAAACAATGGTGTGTGTATATATATATATATATATATATATATAGGAGTACTTTTGGGGTGATTGTTGGTTCAAAAAGTTTAGCCTATGTTAAACTTACAATAAAATCCTACAACATGGTTACAACATCTTTATACGTCAACACTAGGGCTCAGGATCATCCTTGTACATCCTGAGTTCCTGGGCCCGGAGGGAGTAATTAGGAACTTTGAAACAAATATTTTGGAGACTGCCAAACCAAATATCTATTCCAGACCCTTGTCCCACATTGCTTAGGCTAAGGGGAGAATCATGCCGTATATAACGAAATGCGACAAGGTATTATATAATTTGAGGTTAACCTTAATTTTGAGCTACGTGATTAGGCTAAGGGGAGAATTGTGCAGTATATAATGAAATGCAACGAGTTACTATATAACTTGAGGTTAAGTTTTTAAGCCACGTGGTTAGGCTAAAGATTAGCAGGTCACCTAGCGCGGGTCATTAGAATCTACCACATTCAACCGTGAAAAATAGACACAAAGCAAATAACGTCTTTCACACCGATCAAGACATCAAGCCTAACGCACATTCTACATAAAGCCAATATCTTCCTGGCACTCTCAAAAGATATAAAGTGCTAGTCAAAAGAAAAAATCAACGAAGTAATTATCAAAATGGAGGTCCAAGCTAAACGCGAACGCACCATTGAGTTCCGCATGCTACAGATCTAGCACAATCAATCAATCACGAGTTATCCTCGCCAAAGATATCACACTGTGGTAGAGCATTGTTTGCACCGACATTAATATGAAGCTACACACTTTAAAGAGCCTAAACCATAGACCAAAATATCGCCAAAAGGCCAAAAAAAAATCTTGCAAGAAGAAGAGACTTAACACTCTCAGATGAAATGGCAATTGCCCACAATATTTCGAAGAGATACGAAAATAACAAATCAAATCGTAGAATATATCAACAAATAGAAAGTAAGGAAGAGAGGAGGAGATGACGAACACTCCCCTCGCCCTCACAAGACCGATCACTAGTTGAGGATTCGAGGGCTGCGAATCAGTGGTTACTGGAGGGCGTGAGAGATGGGGGGAGGCGGATTACTCTTTTCTATCGAGTTAGAAGAAGAAATTCAAAGTGGTGGATGAAACCTGTTCAGTTAAATAAACCAACTGGTTTATTTGTTTGTCTTTATTCAATTTTTTTTTGTATTTGTTAGTTTTTCGTCAATTTTTGAGGGATTATTGAATCATTATGACAAAAGAATTCTAAAAAGTAAAAAATTATTATCGAAATCCAATTTTTTTAATAAAGACGAAAAAATTGGCTTATTGGCTTATTTTTGTCTTTATTCAAAAAGATTAGATTTTGATCATAATTTTTTACTTTTTAGATTCCTATTGTCATGACGATACAATAATCCTAAAAAAATTGACAAAAAAACTAACAAATACGAAAAAAATAAAATAAAAAAAAATAAGCAAGTTGGTTTATTTAGCCGAACGGGATTCCATGCTAATTTACTTGGTTAATGAATAAGTGTACTAAATCAAAAGGTTTTCGTGAGTCCGGTGACAAATTCATAACCAACAGAAGAGGCGTGGTGGGCCTTTTTGGGCTAACTTTTTGCCTGATACTTCTGTCTTCAAGTAAAAGTCCATAATCCATAGTCCATTGTAATTTGGGCTTCTTCCCGGCCGGTCCCCCCTAACAGAATTGTAGCCGAGTGAGTCCTAGCGCATAATCCCAAATTTTCATGGCTGACTAGGTCCTTTGGAACACGCGCCTCTCTTTCCCACTCTTGGAGCGTCATTCCACTCTCCCTTCTATCTATTTCTCTCTTTTTTTAACCCATCTCCCTCCCCGTAACACTCGCGCACACTCTCTCTCTCTCTCTCTCTCTCTCTCTCTCTCTCTCTCTACACGTCACCCTCTCTCTGTTTTGAAACTTGTGTTTGTTTACACTGATGAAATAGGGCCCCACTAGGTCGTCCCCACCACAGCCTAATTGAGACCCCATGTGTAAAGGCATCAAAATAGCCTTTTTACCCGAGTACTGTGGGTTCTTTTTTTGCACCATAGACCTTAAAATGCATTATGAAATGAACAAAATTAATTGGGAATTTACATTATTAAATACTGTTAATTAACAGTGATTAACATTGTTAATTAACAGTGTCCAAGCCAGCTTTAGTCTTGTTTGGTCTTGTTTAACAGTATCATTACGGCGGTGTTGTTCGGGGATGATCTGACGCGATCCTCGAGCAGTCTTCGGAGTTTCGAGTCAAGGAGAAGGAGGAGCTAGGCGTCAGCGAGTTTTCGGGAAGCATGGCAAGGGCAGCCGGACGTGTTTGGCTGCACGATGAGCCGGAGCGGGCAGCAAGACCACGACGAGGAGCTCCGGTGGGCGGCGATCGACCAGCTCCCGACATATGACATTGACAGCTTGAGGAAGGGGATGCTTAATAGAGTGTTGGACGACGGGAAAATCATGCAAGGTGAGGTGCATGTTACCAAGCTAGGAAATCAAGAGAAGAAGCTGTTGATGGATAGTGTACTCAAGACTGCTGAAGAAGATAACGAGAGGTTTCTTCAACGGTTGAGGGAACGGACTGATAGGTGAACTCTCTCTCTCTCTCTCTCTCTCTCTCTCTCTCGTTTTACTTCTGCGACCTAAAATCAAGACACATTTACGTGGTTGGGATTAAAAACCTAAAGTCAACTGATATACGTAATAGTTTTTTTTTTTTTTCCTTTTTATCCTCTAAACTATGCATATTTTTTTTACTTAGTTTCTAAATTATCAATTTGATAATTTCATCCCATATACTATGATACCATTGCCTACTTAGTCCAACATATAATGAAAATCAAGAATTTGGATGGAAAATGCCACATAAGGCTATGTTTGGGATCTTGTAGAGCAAATACTTGAAAATAAGAACCCTAGAGATAAAAATTAATTATGATCCTTTAGAATAAAATGATTAAAAAAATAAGATTTTCGCAACGGTTCAAACGGATTGAAAATTGGATTGCTTATTTTTTTTAACCATATTGTTAATATATAAACAGTCAAATTCTATATAAGGAGTTCAGTTTTTTTTTTAAAAATATGCATGTGTTAGCCTCTATAAAATGCCACGAAAGACCCTAATATATTAATTATGAGATTCCTTTAGTTATTACAATATAGGATAATATGATTAGAAAAATAAATGACAAAAAAATAATTATAATAGCCAATTAAACATAATTAAGAATTGACAACACATGATATTGGAGCTTCTATGTGTCCCTATTTTGTGCCTGTCAAGGTGAGAGGTGGCAAAAGCCCAAGTGGTTGTGGGTAAAACAATCATATAAATGTCTTTAATTACATTTAGCCCAAATGCATGGTTACCCTTGTTTGGAGTAAATTCTGGGCCAGTCCTAATTTTGGATTCGTTACCCCACCAAGTCCTATGGGTATAAGTGCAATGCCCGCTAAGTCCTGTGGGTGTGATTTTACTTCTTTATCTCATTTTAAATAGCAACAAAGCTGGGCAGTCCATCATTTAGGGTTTTGCAGCCCCTAGCGCTCTCGCTCTCTCTCTCTCTCTCTCTCTCTCTCTCTCTCTCTCTCTCCAATCACCACCACCGCCACCCTACTCCTCCTTACACCGCCGCATGGAGATCAGCTGCCCCGTCCCCACCGCCCCCACGATGTCTGCCCCTTCCACTCCGATGACCACACTCACGCCCGCAACCTCAGGCGCTTCAACATCTGCGAGGACTGTCTCGTCTTTGACAGCCTCTTCCCCTTCTGCCAAGCCGCCACCACCCTTCCTTCTCGCGCCCTCCCGCTTGTCACCAACAATGGTGGCACCACCATCACTAATAACACCCTCCCGCTTGTCACCAACGACGATGGTGGATCCTCTCCACCGCCCTTCACAAATCATCTCTGCCACCCTTCACGAATCGAGGTCCTCTACCTCACCGCCAAGATCCTCATCGAGCTGTCCCGTCGGCGTAGCCGTCAAGCTCAACCGCCAGGACGCCGATATCGCCTGCTCATCCCCACCGGTCGACTCCTCCCTGGGAGCGGCTGGAGATCAAATCCGCCATCATCGGTGTCTCTGGATTCGTCAACGGGGCTGAGCAAGACGATGACCGGATTGGAGGATATGTTCGGGTATCAAGTTTTTACCAATTAACATTGTTAATTATGGTGTGAATTTATATAGAAATTAACACTGTTAATTAATATTGTAATTCACATTGTTAATTGTGGTGTGAATTTTGATGAGAAAATTAACACTGTTAATTGTGGTGGTGGTGGTGGTGGTGGTAGTAGTGGTGGAGTGGTGGTGGTGGGGCACGGTAGTGGTCATTGGGGTGGCAGTGGCAGTGGTGGTGGTGGCGTGGGTGTGGTGGTGGAGTGGTGGTGGAGTGGTGGTGGTGCTCATTGTGGTGGTGGCAGTCGTGGTGGCGGTGGTGGCGGTGGCGGCATGGTGGCGGTAGTGGTGGTGGTGGAGTGGTGGTGATGTAGGAGGTTGTATGAGCCGAATGGTATTTTTGGAAGAAATTAATGGACAGGACTTCGTCAGCTATGAGCTTCTTTTGAAATTAGTGGACAGAATCTATTGGAACATTGTCCACCTGCATAGGACTAGCCGAGAAGAAGCCCTTTTGTCTGTTCGAGAAGTCCAAAAATGAGTTTTGTTCAAACTAGTAAGAAAGAATTGGAGTAAGCCGTACGGTTAGTCCAGTTGGTTAATGGATTTGCTCCCCCACACAATCGACCATGATTTAATTTTAAGAGTCAGGTGGCACAAAAATAATTTTTTTGTGAATTCTTTTGTTCTTGCATGGATTAACTGCCTTTAACTAGACGGGAAAGGGGATTAGTTAAAAGTGTGCCTAAGTGGTTGAAATTTTATATATATATATATATATATATATATATATATATATATATATAGACAACATATCCATCCCTTATCCCTATACGTTAGGAAGTTGTCAACATTTTTTGGCATAAATTTTATTAGCTTAAAGTAGGTGGGGGTTGTGTTTTTGATACCTACATACGCAGGGTGGGAATTGAGATTCCGAAGATTGAAATCCGGTTTGAGCATTTATCAGTTGATGGAGATATACATGTTGGGGGCAGAGCACTTCCTACTCTGTTTAATGCCACCTTGAACGCATTTGAGGTACTTTCTTGTCTCTATGTTTCTACAAACTTTTACTTAATTTTTCTTCGTTTCAATAATTTTTTTTGGTGGAATAGCAAGAGTATATTAATATTATATTACAACTCACCGAGTGTGCATCTAATACAAGTGAGTAAAGACCTATTGTACTTTTACTTTGATGTTTCCACATCAAAGATAAAATTTAGACAGATGGTTAGATGTCGGAGAATTTGAGCTAGCCAAAGTGGGTATTGTACACTCTTAATAAAAAATTGATCGATTATTTGTACCAATTTGAAGTCACTCTTTATTTGTTAGAGATTTATTTTCCATTTGATTCTTGAATTGGTTTATCATTGTTGAGCAGCTTGAGCTTGCTTTAGTTATTGTTGTTAGGGCCACTCTTGGATAAGCTTTTAACGAACAAACGCGAGCATGGACTTGAATAATTCACACAAAATACAGGAGATCGAGAACCACGTATAAATACCAAAACCTAGAAACATGGCACCTACTACCAAAGCGAAATGTTAGTACATAAGAACCAGTTCCAAGAAAAGGTAATAGAGAATCCTAATAGGATACCTAGCTCAAACCCAAGGATAAGCACAATTGAAATTCAGAGCACAGATCTACCATCCCAAAAAGCACACATGCGCGTTCATGGCCCGATAAACTGACTCACAGCCATAAACACTGGATGCTGTTCCAAAGCAAGCCCCAGCTGACACGGCGGACTCTGGCCGCGAGGAACAGAACACCGGCAAGTATAAACAGATGAAACCCTCTTGACGTTGAAGAGAGTCTTTTTGTCATCTTCGGTTAGAAAAGGACAACTTCACAAATTCTTGCTTGTGGTTGGCTGCTTCCCTGGGCTCGTAAAATGATAGTAGTAAATTTTTTGTCCTTTTTCTTAAATTTTCTGGATGGGTACAACGGGAGAAAATTGGAAAACGAGTCTTGGATTTACATTGTGATTTAGGAGTGAATAAAGGAAAGAATTATACAAATCATTTTCATAGTCTCCTTCATACAAAAAGTGCTCGTTTCTTGTTCTTATTATCAGTGTTCTAACAATAGGAATTAATCGGCTGCCGATTAATCGCTGGCGGGACCTATTCGACCTGTCGCCGATTAGTAATTGCTATGCGCCAATCAATTGTCGATTACTAGGTATCGAAGCTCGAAGATGGCCGCTCACCCGAGTAGCGCCTAACAAGAAGTCTGCCCTTACATTTTCATTCATTCTTGGTAAACTTTTGTGCAATATACAACAATTTTATATGTCTGCTGAAATGAAGGCAAAAACATGCATGAGTGTTTTCGGTAGTTAAAAATTTATAGATTTTCCTTTGTGGTTGAGAAATTGTTAAGTATTTTCTGATAGTGAATAAGTTACTTCTTATAGTAAACAAGTTATAAATGGGTTTGTCAGTAGAGTTATATACAATGCCGGCCAAGGCATGCACAAGGCCCACAAGGTCTGGGCCTTAGGCATCCCCAAAATGCCCAATTTTTTTTAGTATCTGGGTTGGGTAGGACTCTTTTTAGGAAAGGTCCGGTCCAAGTTTCAGAAGCAAGACCCAGTCTCTAGAGTATTGGTACTAAGGCAGTCGGACTTTCTACTTATACAAGAATTTTTGTCTTCATTGTTTCCTTCAATTAGAGATATGAGATTATAGGTGGGGAGGCTTTGTTTTGCAACTTGTTTGTCCCATATCGACAGAGCTATCGACAGAGCAAAGGCTCAATTGGCAAAGTGTTCACTTATAAAGCCCTCTACTCTACCTGTTCCACTTGCTCACAGAGTGGCTGCACGTGGAAGCAACACGTGAGCAGGACGTATTGGAATTAAAATTTAAATTGTTTTGAAGGGAAATTTCAAATTTTGAAATATATATACATGTATTAGTCAAGGGAATTTAATATTATAGTTTTGACTTTCTTGTATTGTGAATGTTTTTTTTTTCCGTAAAAATTGTCAAGCGTTTAGGACACCATTCTTAAAACAGGTTTTGGGCACCCAAATACCTTGAGCCGGCCCTGGTTATGTAGCAAAAAAAGTTATTGTTGAAAAAAATTTTGTTAGCAGAAACAAAATGATAACATGCGTTAAGTTTTTAAACCCCACTCCATTAACGCTTTTTCCACTTTTTTCTATTTTTATCCTTATTAAAAAAAAAACATTCGAGACGAATAGGAAGAATAAAAAAAGTAACCGAGGCTTAAAACTAACGAACGCGACTATTACTAACAAAGTAGTTACTGGGTAATTTAGGTTTGAAAAACGAGCCGTTTGGCGATTTGGGCGTTGTAATGGCGAAACCCAAGCCCCCTCCCCGTTTCCCTGCGCTGCCTGCCTACCCTGTCTGTGTCGCCGGCCGGCCCCTGTCCCCGACATCGCCATCTCCTTCTACCCAGCTCCTTGTTCTGTTTTTTACCGCCGCCGCTGTGCTTTGTCGTCGACGTTGATGATTGATGGCTCCTTCCGTATCAATACACCCTTAATCGCCGTCGATCTACCCATCATCGCCTCCCAGTTCCTCTCTGTCGTTATTTGGCGTCGTCTCTTGGGAGGTATTTCTGGGTCCCTTCTTTTGGAAGGCTGGTGTGCCGTTTCTTTTGTGTCTTTGCTGGAGTTCGACGGTTTTTTTGTTGTTCGCCTGTTTTTGGGTTTCTCTTCTCGGCCGGTTTTGTTGTAATCGGTCCTGGTTTCTCTGCTTTGGAACTGTTTTTCGCTGGGTTGGCTATGGCATTTTGGAGGAGTGATCAGTTTAGGTCTGATCATGGGTGTTCTTCTTTCAATATTTTTACTGTATATGTGGATAATCTGCCTTTTGATATGGATGTGGTTTGGTTAAGGCAGATTTTCAAAGTTAATGGTCCTGTGTTATATGCCTTTATACCCCTCAAGAGAAGTTCTAGGTTCAATACTAAATTTGGCTTCATCAGATTTGGTTCTAAAGAGGAAGCGATTAATGCGGTCTTCGGGGTTAATGGTATGATTATTAGAAATGTCATGATTCATGCTAATTTGGCACGATTTCCTGGAATGAAAAATATCCGTGACGGGAACCGAAATGGTAGGATACCTTTACGAGAGGACCTGTATATTCTTTGAGGGGTAAAAATGATCCTTCTGGAGGATTTTTTTGAGGTTGTTCAGGTTGGTCTAGAAATGAAAAAAAAGATAATAAAAAAGAAAAAGAAAAAAGAAAAAAATAAAACTATATTAGGGTGGAGGTGAAACCTGGTAATCGTAGGAATTTTCAATCTTCCAATGATGCTACTAAGGTTGGTTTGAAAGGTCTTATAAAGGAGGTGCTTGCGAAGGAAAATGGATCAAAATGGTTAGAAACGAGCGCGGTAAGTGAACTGTGTTGCAAGATCTGTTTATTAGCCACGGGATTTGGGATGCGCATATCCGGTACATGAGGGGTCTTTATGTTCTCCTTTCCTTTGATTCTAAAGTGTCTTTGGATTCTTTTCTTGAGGATAACAAAGTTTGCCTATCTCAGTGGTTTCCCTCTGTGAAGGCTTGGATTGAGCATAGGATGATGCCATCAAGATGCACCTGGCTTTCATGTTTCGGAGTGCCGCTCAATGTGTGGAATACTCATACATTCTCCAATGTCGGTAAGATTTGGGGGGTACCGACTTGGGGGGAGACTGTTAAGTTTGACGAGTTAACAGCAAAAAGTCTCGCATTTGATAAAGGAAGAATTTTTATTCTTACTGAACAGCTGGAGTGCATTAATGAGGTTGTCAATTTGAATGTTAAAAGGGTTCTTTATCCTATCAAGGTTGTCGAGGACCCTGTAGCTGAAACCACAAGGGAAAGAAGGGTTGTTTCAAATTTTCAATTATTAAAGTGAAGAATGGGATTTCTGCAAAAAAATGGTTTAACTTATGAGGAGATGCTTGCTGTCTCAGAGTCGGTTGGCGACCCGTTTAGCTCTGTTGATCCCGCAGGTGATTAGGAGTCTGACTGCTATGCTGTTAAGAGTCATGAGAAAGGAGATAAGCGTGACATGGATAAACAATGACTCGGTTGTGGGGGAAACTAATCATGGCATCGAGGGCATTGATAGGAATGGTGTTATCGAGAAGAAGATGCATGGTGGATCTCACGGTGATTCTCCCATCTTGAATGACTCCAATCTGGATGAAAGCTTCACTAGCCCTCTCTCACACAAGCAGAATTCGAGTCATTTTGATATGGGGAGGAGTGATTAATCATTGAAGAGACAAACCCTATTAAAACCTATTGTTTTGTTTATAATTCAAAGGATGATGGTGCGGCCATTATGAGGTTTCAAGTGGATGCGGCCATTGAAATCGGCCCTATGGGCACCCCAGATTAGATTTTAACTAATCCTCCTACTCATGTGGTTGGTAAGCAGAGAAGAGTTGGAAGCAACGCCTCTGGAGATCAATCTTCCCTTGTTGCTATCCATAAGATGGAAAGGAGAGTGAGACAGTCGAAGAGGAAGATTAAAAACAAGAAATCTTTATTGGAGTTTGGGATGAAGGTCGTCAAATTGAAACAGAAAAGCATGAGGGCCTCTCTGGCCTCCTTTATCTTCTGATGGGATCTGGAATAGAAACTCCATCTTCTTTGAGGAAGATCGCAAGACGTTGGATGTAGGTCCCACGGTGGGCATAGATGTTAGAGGAGGGAGAAACTTTACTTTAAGAAGTTTGTTGAAGTGTAAGAGGAAGAATTTAAGGAAAGGATCCATGCTCTAGATGATTTGGAGAAAGAGTTTGTCTTGGAGGAAGAAGTGGATTTCGAGGATGGTATGCCTCTTTCCTTGGAATTTTAATTTTGAGGTTTGGTGGGTCAGGTTGCTGTTTCTTGGTTTTGGCTTTATCCATTGGTTTTACTCTCTTTGAGTTTTGGTGTATTTTTTAGTCCTTGTTTGTTCAGGGTTTTTGGGGGTGTTTAGAGGTTGATTTGGTGTGGTTTGTCGCTTTGGTTCCTTGCCTTCCTTTTAGTTTGGTTCTCGGGTGGCATTTTCGCCAATGTGCCCGTGATTCGTTAAATCTTTGTGCTCTTTTTCAAAGATTTTGCTTTCAAAAAAGAAAAAGAAAAATATAGGTTCTTTTGAGATATTTCAGTTTCGTGCTGCTCAGCATTCCATGAAACATGTTATTGACTATATATATAACATCTTGCATATCTCTTAGCTTTGCGCTTTTTCGCTGACTACTAACACATTTGTTTTTGGCTGTTGTGGACAAAAGAGTGTTCTTGGACTAATTCAGCTTGCCCCTTCTAAGAAGCAAAATATTCAGATACTTAAAGATGTTAGCGGCATCGTGAAGCCATCACGGTAATGAAATCAAGTTGGAAACCTTTTCTTTTTATGATAGACAGGGAAGAAATCTTGCTTACGGAAAAATTGTTTCTCAAAAAAGGGAGTAATGTAGAGATTGCCACTGGAAAAAAATTCTATATATGTTGTTCGTATAACGAGAAAATTTCTTTTGGGAGAATATGTTTTGTTTATTGTAATCTATGCTTCATTTTGTGGTGCATTTGGAAGGAAAATAGTTGGTCTTTTAAGGAGTTTTTTGGTTATGGATATAGTTTTCTGCCCTTGCATATCCTGGTCTTTTATTCTATTCTCATTTACCTCTCTTTCTTTTTTGGATCTTCTTGGGTAGGTTGCAACTTGATCAGTATTGTACTGCCTGGTTGTTTAAAAGTACTACTATTTCATGATTTCAGGATGACATTGCTTTTGGGTCCACCGAATGCGGGCAAAACAACATTGTTGCAAGCACTAGCAGGGAAGCTTGATCGGGACCTAAGGGTATGTTTATGGTTCTCTATTAAATGTTTTTTCTATAGTGCCTTATGTTGTGTGAGGATTTCCTCTTTATTCATTTCTATGTGGCAGTTATCAGGGAAAGTCACCTATTGTGGTCACGAATTGAATGAGTTTGTTCCTCAAAGAACCTGTGCTTACATTAGTCAATTGGATCTTCATTATGGGGGGATGACAGTGAGAGAGACATTGGATTTCTCAAGACGCTGTTTTGGGGTTGACAAAAGATACGAAATGCTTGTGGAGCTCTCAAGACGAGAGAAAGAAGCAGAGATTAAACTGGATCCTGAGATCGATGCGTTTATGAAGGCCACCGCAGTGTCGGGCCAAGAGTCCAGTTTGGCAACAGATTATATTATCAAGGTCACACTTCTGATATCGAAGCCGTTGTCTTTTTACATACAGTTTGTTATTGCAGAACTACTTTTATAATCCCAAAGAGAAAATGATTTCACAATTCACGGTTAAACGAATTATCACAGATACTCGGATTGGATATATGTGCGGATATTTTGGTTGGTGATGAGATGAGAAGGGGTATTTCTGGTGGACAAAAGAAGCGTGTGACCACTGGTATGATTTCCAAGAATGTGAAAAGGAAACATATATTGTTCTTGTTGATCACTGCCTTTTCTCCTTGGTTCTTCCAGTTGCGTATGTTCTCCTTCCTTGCCAGTGAATTGTGAAGATTCTCATTGCATCTGTTAAGAATCTTTAATAATGACACTTCAAATTTGTCTTTTTTGTTGAATCTTTTGCTTGTAATTTTAATTACCCCCAACATACTCATATAAATACATAAAAGTGCTCTTCTACTGTAAGTCTTCGTTGGTGGGTTGGGGGCATCCTATAGTGCAGCTGCACTACTGGGATTGTAGGGCACCAAAACGATATTGTTTTGGTGCCAAATGGGGATGCCACTCAAGTCCTCAAAATTACGTCATTTTGCCCCAAGGATATAAAACAATTGCTCCCTGTTAGAGCATGTACTCCGATAAATCGGTGAACTACCTCATGTACAGTGCATATTTTTTTATTTAGCTATCAACTTTTTGTTTCACTACAACACCAACACTATTTATTTTACCTAATACCAATTAAAATGTACATTTTTTGTCTATTTAATTTTTTAGACTGTTTATATATTTTAAAATATGGTAGAAAAAATTAAGTGCTCCAATTTTCAATCCATTTGAACCGGTGGCGGTGTGAAGATCTTATTTTTCTAATCATTTTATCTAAAAGGGTCATAATTAATTTTTGTTTTTAGGGCTCTCATAATTAAGTATCTGTCCTATAGGGTCCCAAATAAATAGCAGATAATTGATTAGAAGAGCCCAAGAGACAAAAATAATTGACCTTTCAGGATAAAATGATCAGAAAAATAAGATTTTCACACAAGTTCAAACGGATTGAAAATTGGAGCACTTAATTTTTTAGAGGACAAATGTTTTGATTCGAGATTTCCCAAGAATTGACTTAATGAAATCCTCTATTTCATATATTGTAAAAAGAAATGATCTATCGGGTTCAGAATGGATATCTGATAATGGATCAGACCAAAAAACACTAGTTGAATAACAAAATACGTCAAAAAAGAAGTGTGTCAATATGAAGTTCAAGTTTTGACAATACTTGGCAATCATGGCACTGTTGCATTTTGTTTGAACTTGTTCCTTTTCACAAAATAGTGAATCAAGCTATAAATTTCAATTTGTCTTTTTAACCATTTAGTAGGCTTTCATGTACTTAGATATATTGTAGACGATGCTTCTCAACAACTTCTTTTGTTTCAATTTTTTTTTTTTTTTGTCTATTTTGAAAATGTTACTGAATTCGTTTCCGATACATTTACAAAAAGTTTCCCTTCCTATGCTTTCCAAAACAACACACCAAAGAGTTTCGATCCTTGATTCCTTATTAGTTTGGTTTCAAAATGTGTTGCCAGTGATAAGTCCGGTAAATTTTTTCTTAACTGCTTGCAGGAGAGATGTTGGTGGGACCAGCAAACGCTCTTTTCATGGATGAGATATCGAACGGGTTGGACAGTTCCACAACAAATCAGATTGTCAAGTACATGCGGCAAATGGTCCATATAATGGACGTGACGATGATCATCTCTCTTCTTCAGCCAGCCCCATAAACTTATGATCTGTTCGACGACATCATCTTACTTTCAGAAGGTCAAATTGTCTATCAAGGTTCGCGTGATAATATCCTCGAGTTCTTTGAGTTCATGGGTTTCAAATGCCCTGAGAGAAAAGGAGTCGCTGATTTTCTTCAAGAAGTGACTTCCAAGAAAGATCAAGAACAATACTGGTTCAAAAAGAACCAACCATATAGATATGTCTCAGTTGCCGAATTCTCACAGGCCTTCTACTCATTCCCTATAGGCCAACAACTAGCGGCAGATCTTAGCATTCCGTACGATAAAACAAAAACCCACTCAGCTGCTTTGGTGACAGAAAAGTATGGGATCACCGACCGGAAACTTTTTAGGGCGTGCTTTGATAGAGAGTGGCTCTTAATGAAGCGCGACATTTTTGTTCACATATTCAAAATCACCCAAATAACAATCACGTCATTGATAGCCTTGACTGTGTTCTGGAGAACAACAATGCCGTCTGGCACTTTGCTAGATGGATGGAAGTTTTTCGGAGTTCTATTCTTCAGTTTGATGAACGTGATGTTTAATGGGATGGCAGAGCTTGCAATGACTGTTTTGGGGCTTCCTGTCTTCTATAAACAGAGGGATGCCTTGTTCTACCCTCCGTGGGCTTTTGCCTTGTCGATTTGGGTCCTTCGGATACCCATCTCCCTCCTAGAATCAGCAATATGGGTTGTTCTTACGTATTACACAATTGGTTTTGCTCCAGCTGCAAGTAGGTAAGAGTGCTACCAAACTTAAATTCTGCATTAGAAATTTATACATCCCATTCAGCAGCAAGATGTCTAAATTCATAGGTTAAGCCACGAGAAGTTCACTTTGTGCCCGAGATTCATCCAACGGGAAATTGGTTTACTCTTTTCTATGTCCAAATTTGTGTACCTAGAATTTCTGATACTACCTTCATTGATGGGAAAGTGAACCTAATGATTTCATGTTATTAGAGTTTGTTTCACTGACGAATACCCTCCATCTCATTCAGATTTTTCCGTCAGTTCTTGGCATTCTTCAGTATACATCAGATGGGTCTGTCTCTCTTTCGCTTCATTGCTGTGGTGGGGAGAACACAGGTGGTTGCCAGCTCTTTAGGCACCTTCACCTTGCTACTAATTATTGTTCTTGGAGGATTTATTGTTGCCAAAGGTAAGCTGCAGATTTCATTCTTCTATTTTCCCTTTCGACCGTTTCCTGTAATCACACCAAGCTTTTGATTGGTTGGTTAGTAATTTTCCAATGTGGTACATTACTTTTCTGAATAATGCTTGGCATTTAGCCAAAAAGTTATGTATTCTTGCATGTGAGTGTTTCTACGTAGATGATTAAAGCATTACAACCATTCATTTCCTTTTGTGCCTGCAGAAGACATTGAGCCATTTATGATATGGGGCTATTATGTTTCTCCAATTATGTATGGACAGAATGCACTAGTCATGAATGAATTTCTTGACAAGAGATGGAGTGCCGTAAGTTATCTTTTATGTATGTCTTGAAGTATATGTGTTTACATTTATATTTGAAATGTTGCGTAATTTCATGTAGTCGCCTCAACAAAATGTTAGAATTTATTTCTGAATGCAGAATAACACAGACCCCCTAATTAATGCACCTACAGTTGGGAAAGTCCTCCTCGCGTCGAGAGGCTTCTTCACGGATGATTACATGTTTTGGGTTTGCATTGGAGCACTGGTTGCATTTTCTATTCTCTTCAATGTTTTTTTTATTGCAGCATTGACTTACTTGAATTGTAAGTTGTTTTGGTTCTCTTTTTTTGTTGTTTGAAGTTATCATTTCGTTGTGAAAGAACTGTCGGCTTGATGACCCTGTTTCTGTATAATCTACTTCAGCTCTGGGTGATTCAAGAGCTGCAGTGTTGGAGGAAGATGATGAAAAGAAGAAGAAGACACTATATGGACAAATGGCATCTGAAGGTTCAAGCCTTTACATTTTCTCCTTAATATCTCTACTTTATAACCAAGTCATTTCTCATTCCTCATAATACTTTTCAAGTTAAGATGTAGATCACTAGTTTCTGGTTGTACACCCAGAGTTCTTATATCACTTAGATGATCCAAACAAAATAACAGAGAATAGAAGTTCACCTTGTATGTTTATGAAAGACTTTGCGTCCATTTTCCTTTCCATTTTGAAGCTTATGCTGAGTTGCATTGCATGTGTAACGAGAAAAATAAATTTGGGATGCCAAATGTCCTAGGCTAAGGCATGGCAATTTCCTTGTTATAGTAAACAATGTTCTAATGGTCTAAATTCTGAAATCTTTTGAATGGTTTTACAGGTGTTGATATAGCAGTAAGAAATGCTTTACAGCCTAATCATGCACCTAGTAAAGGAATGGTTTTGCCCTTTCAACCCCTATCACTAGCATTCAATCACGTCAACTACTATGTGGATATGCCCGTTGTAAGTCGCTCGTTCAATCCGGTTTGTTACGGTCTGCTTAAATTCACATCTTTGCGGTTATCATTTGGCCTTTTTATTTTTTATTTTTATCATGTTTTTTTTAGGATGTACTCGTATATATGTTATATCATGTTTATCTAGTAAATAGCTCAGCTAGTCTAGCAACAGAATTTTGCCTTCATTCTCATTCTCACTGACATTTGATTTTATGTGTAGCTTGTAATGTCCCGCGCCAGAAGACCTGCTTACCCTTAGCCTAACCGCGTGGCTCAAAAGGTTAACCCCAAGTTATACATTATAGCTGGCTAGCATTTCATTATAAACCACTTCACTTCCCCATGAATCCCCGATGTGGGACTTCACAATCTCCCCTACTTCGGATCGTTAACGTCCTCGTTGCGCCCCATGGTCCATCACTTCCACTCACCAAGTGTTTGAGAGAAGTACCCGCTTAAGCACATCAAGCTCCTCAAGCTCATCTCATGTGGGACCCGCCCAAGCATGACAAGCACCTCAGGCTTCTCACTTGTCGGGCCCACCCAAGCACGTCTCCTTGCGAAACCCGCCCCACACTTCCGGTTGGTGTAGGCTCTGACACCACCTGTAACGACCTGCGCCAGCTGACCTTTCGCAATTCATTATATATTGCCACCAAATTCCTTGGGTTTTCAATGTGGGATGTTACATGCCACCACTTAAGTCGCAACGTCCTCGTTGCGTCCCCATGGTCCATCACTCCCATCTACCAAGCGATATGAGACAAGTACCCGCTTAAGCACATCAAGCTCGTCTCATGTGGTATCCGCCCAAGCACAACAAACACTGCAAACTCCTCACTTGTCGGACCCACCCAAGCATGTCTCCTCGCGGAACCCACCCCACGCTTTCAGTTGGTGCAAGCTTTGATACCACTTGTACTGTCCCGGGTCAACCGTCTCGTGTCAGCTGACCTGCTTACCCTTAGCCTAACCACGTGGCTCAAAAGGTTAATCTCAAGTTATACAGTAGCTGGCTAGTGTTTCATTATATACCACTTCACTTCCCCATGAATCCCCGATGTGAGACTTCACATAGCTTGTCCCACATAAATTTATAATCACCTCGTGAACTTATATACGAACTTTTGTGGCCTCTCCACTCATTGCTAGTTGGGTTTGAGTTATATGCTCAAAAAATAGTGTCAGAGCTAGGCTGTGACTGTGAGACCCCATGTCCTATTTCTGACATCGGTGGGAATAAGTTGAAAGGAATGATCTATAACGAACTCCGACCGGCTACTGTATACTTCGATTCCTTTTGAGCCACGTGATATATAACGAATAGCGGATGTGCATTATATTGAGTACCCATCCTTTTTGTCCATGCCAGCGTGAATTTCATTTTGTTGCGATCCTATGTTATGGGTCCTTTAGTTACCTCTTCACGTGCAAGTGGGCCGCATATGCAGAGGAATGTTGTTAAAACTTGTCTCACATCGCTCATTTAAGCTATCCAAGCTTGGCTAATATATTGTAGAGGTTACTCCACCTACTACCGGAACCCTCCAAGAAATCTAACTTGGTATCAGAGCTAGGTATTGGGTAGTCTCACCTCACGTGTGGTCAAGCAGCGCTCGAGCAAATCTCCTAGTCTCCTCAATTCGTACCTCCACGTGCATCCGAGCTACATGTGAGGGGGAGTGTTAAACTTGTCTCACATTGCTCATTTAAGCCACCCAAGCTTGGTTATATATTCTAGAGGTTTCTCCACCTACAACCAATTGGTTTTAGGTTGAAACCCTCGAAGAAATTTAAAAAATATTAGAGCCTGTCACACCTCAATAAATTACCTCCACAGTATATGATTATGAACAGCCTCTCAAGTCATTGTCAGTTGGTTTTACGTTGGATGGTTTATTTCACTTTGATGATGAGTTTTACTTGATTTGGACTAATTGAATGAGTCGAAAATTTTACTTCTTTTAAACAAGGAAATGAAAAAGAAAGGGATTGGGGAGGATCGTCTTCAACTGCTGCGAGATGTTAGTGGTGTTTTCAGACCGGGGTTATTGACTGCTTTTGTGGGTGTTAGTGGTGCCGGAAAGACCACATTGATGGATGTGTTGGCTGGAAGGAAGACTGGTGGGTATATTGAAGGAACTATCAGCCTTTCGGGTTACGTGAAGAACCAAGCAACATTTGCTAGGGTTAGTGGGTACTGTGAACAGAATGATATTCACTCACCTTATGTTGCTGTTCATGAATCTCTTCTACACTCTGCTTGGCTCCGTCTTTCCTCAGATGTGAATACGAAAACACAGAAGGTGTGTCACTTGATAAACATCCCTAGAATTTGTATTTGGAATTGCCTTCATTTCCATAGTCTTTTGTTTCATTAGCCTTTTCCATGTTTTTGGAAACGAAAAAACAATAAAAGACTGAAAAAAACTCCTCATTTTCCATTTTGGTATTTTTTGGATGGAAACTGTGTTGTTTTCAAAAATAAAAGGAATCCCTCTGAAACCATTTTCAGAAACGGTTCACCATACAAGTATTTATGTTTTATAGAAAAAAGAAAACGTGAATGTTGCCAAGCAGAAGTTTTTTCCTCTATTTACATGACTTTTTTTTCCCTTTTTTGTGACAGATGTTTGTTGAAGAAGTGATGGAGTTGGTTGAGCTTAACCCGATAAGGAATTTCTTAGTTGGGCTTCCAGGAGTAGATGGTCTTTTGACAGAACAAAGAAAGAGGTTGACGATAGCTGTAGAATTGGTTGCTAACCCATCCATCATCTTCATGGATGAACCTACATCAGGCCTTGATGCTAGAGCTGCAGCCATTGTTATGCGAACTGTGAGAAATACGGTGGACACAGGGAGAACTGTAGTGTGCACAATTCACCAACCAAGCATAGACATTTTTGAATCTTTTGATGAGGTTTACGAAATTTTCTAATTAAATAATATTCGTGAAACTAGTTTATATCATGATTTTTGGCCATTTTATGGAGCCAAATAGCAACCTATGAAGTACCGAAATGCCGAAGTGGTCGCCCTATGCATTGGGCATGTTGAGGACATGCCACGTGTTAATTTGGGTGTCCCAAGTTAAGGCACAGTCGGGAACATGGCAGGGTCATCATAATTTTAAGAACAAATTTCCAGAGTACAATTATAGAAAATTAGAAGTAGGTACAACTAGCAAATTATGATATGACTTCTAGACAATCTTTATATGAATAGCAATTATGTAGATATGTAAAAATATTCCCTTTAACTGTTTTGTTGCGTTCCCCGTCATGTTTGTGTCCACACTTTTAAGGCATATTGTTGTTGTGTCCTGTGGCTGTATCCATCTCCATGACCAAATCCTTTTCATGTTCGTGCAGCTTAGATTGCAACTAACGATAGTTCTTGTCTGCAGTTACTTTTGATGAGGAGAGGAGGCCAAGTCATTTATGCTGGACCTCTGGGTCGCCAATCCCGAGAGGTTATAGAATATTTTGAAGTGAGTAAATCTTTTCCTAATGCTGCTGTTTGCTTTTGTTACGAGAAAGGATACCACAGAATTTTCAAATTAAACTACCAGAATAGCGAATTTTCTACTGCTTAAAAACTTGGGGTAGATTGAAATCTCAAATCTGTGAACTGCCACAGGCTGTCCCAGGTGTGCCCAAGATTAAGGATGGTTACAATCCTGCTACATGGATGTTGGAGATTAATGCTCCTTCAGTTGAGACTCAACTGAATGTTGATTTTGCTGAGATATATGCCAAATCCTCCCTTTATCAGTAAGCAGAATTCAATTTTTGAGTTATAATGAATATGTAGCTTTCATGTACTTGCACGGCATTACATGGGTGCGCTTTTTAATTTTCTCGTTGTACTTGTGGCAAATACACATAAATATGCGTCTGACTCTTTTATTATACTTCATCTAGTCGGAATTGTTGGGGACAAGCTAGGACTCATTGAGACATAGTTGTAATAAATTTTAAGTTGGAACAGAACCCTCTTGGAGGCAAGAGAGCACACAAAACTCACAATATGAAGAAGAAGATATTATGGGAGAAAGACTCAAAATATTTTATTTACTCATAATCCAAAAGACTAGACTACAAGCAATTTATAGGAATAACAAAAATGTAATTCACTACCTCTAATTGACAACCATTATACCCATGACCTCCACTAAACTATTATTAGAGATCTTTCATCTTTAAAACTCCTACTCATTATACATAACTCTCACTAACATAAAAATAAAACTCACCATTACTTTAAAAATATAAAAAATTCCCACTAACAAATATGAAAAGACAAAACATAATTCCCTTAATTATTACTAAATAAAAAACAAGTTTATTTTTCCAACAAGCCCCAATTGGCATGGATGCTTACTTCATGATACTCATTTAGTTATTGTGGATTTGCATCTTCAAAAATAATGTTTGGTATTGTTAGAATAAAGTGAGGGGTAGTTAGTTATTTGTATCAAATCACTCTTCACTATATATTAACGATATGTGTGTGTTAGGGTTAGATTAACATGCTAACACCTCTCTCTCTCTCTCTCTCTCTCTCTCTCTCTCTCTCTCTCTCCAACATGGTATTAGAGCTAGGCTTTGGAGGCTTTTGGACAAGACTCTATGTCATTGGTGGTGATTCCCCCTTTGTTTGTTGTTGATGGTTAATCGTTGTCATATGTTTTGAATTGTTTGTTTACCTCACCACATGCGACCGATTTAGGGGTCGCACGTGCGGAGGAATGTTCGTGCTCGTCCCACATCGGTTGATTTTCAGCTCCGAAACTAGTGTATGAGCCTACCTACGGCCTCCCAGCTCATTGCCAATTAGTTTTAAGTTTGATGCTTTAACAGATATATTTATACGACTCTATAAAATATACCTAGAGGTTTCTACTTTTGTATTCAATATGTCCTTTCCCTATCTTGGGAAAATAGCTCGTTTGTGTCTAGTACTTGTCCCGGTTCGTATCAATATCCGTGCATCTTAGATTATGGCTTTAGGTAGTGGCGGTGCAGGATTCTTCATGTGGGGGACCAAACCATATGTATTCGTAAATTAATAACAAATTCTCATCCTTATACTTAAATAGATAATGATAATAAAGACATGCATGCCAAAAAGTAACAAAATTAATTTCATGAAGAACATTTCCATCTTGCACTAAAAGAACAAAAAAAGAGACCAAAGTGGATTACATAATTTTATTTTCGCACTTTTCAAAACAAATGAAAGGTAAAATACATCACATTGATTAACATTAATACCAGAGAGAGAGAGAGAGAGAGAGAGAGAGGGAACATTTTTCAAGGAAAACCAGACTTGGGCTTGTGAGATGTACTGATGTAGGAACCATTCTTCAATCCAAAAAGAAAGAGAATATTTTTCAAGAAAAACCAGACTTTGGCTTGTGAGATGTACTCATGTAGGAGCCGTTCTTGAGTCCAGCAGTCTTGAAATAATGATTTCACACTCGAATCCATGCAACAGTTATATTAGTTGCATATTTATTTCAACTGTCCTTATCTTTTCTTGATTCAGGAGGAATCAAGAGCTCATTAAAGAACTCGGTACTCTACCTCTGGGATCAAAGGATCTATTCGTCTCGACCAAGTACTCCCAACCATTTGTTACACAGTGCAAAGCTTGTTTCTGGAAACAGCACCGGTCTTACTGGAGGAACCCCCAGTATAATGCCATTCGGTTCTTCATGACCATTGTTATTGCTGCAATATTCGGGTTTATTTTATGGAAAAAAGGGCAGCAGATGTAAGTCTTCGATGCCTTCAAATTTCATTTACATTCACTGGCTGCAATAACTGTTGGAATTCCCTTCTTTCCTGAAAAGACAAAACAAGATACACGATAGTCAGTAACACTTTGGGAGATCTGATCGAATTATTGTTTTCATTTCTCTGGTTTTTATTGTTCTATGCTTCTGTAAAGAAAAATAACGAGGAGTTCAAAGCACATATATGTTTCATGTTGTTTGTTTGAGCAAAACAGTTTGAAACTACTTTGAACTACTTCCTTAAAAAATGATGTCTTTACGAAAACATTACTAGAAACACTAACAAACACGTTTTCGTGAAGGAAAAGTAAAACAGATAAAAAAAAAAAAACAATACCAAATGCCCTTTCGTATCTTGGTATTCTCCCTCCTTTCTTTGTTTTTTGTGTGTGTTTGGTGTTCCTGTTTGATGTGAAAAATTGGAATTTGTAGACTACAATTTGTTGTTTGATTTAAATATGGAATTCCTAGATTACAAAAACATAAACTTTGTTAACAGGACAAAACAACAGGATCTGATAAATCTTTTGGGAGCTCTGTTTGTTGCTGTTCTCTTCCTTGGAGCTTCTAATGCTACTTCAGTCCAAGCTATTGTTGTTATTGAGAGAACAGTATTTTACCGTGAAAGAGCAGCTGGGATGTATTCAGCGTTGCCTTACGCATTTTCTCAGGTAGCACAACTCATCTCACCTCAATAAGTTACCTTCCTCCCTGAAATGTGATCTTAATATCTCTACGGTGGACTGTAAATCTCCATCAGGAAAATTATTATGTTCTTGTTTACCTGTTTCCAGACCAAACATTGTAAACTTTTGAAACAGGCAAATATTGTTTGCTAAGGGTTTTTTTTTTCTTGCCATGGTCTTTGTTTTTATATTCTGAGTATTTGAAACCTATAAACAAAACATTTTTGGAAACTGTTTTCTCATTTTCCCAAAAATTGATTATACTTCTAAGTTCTAAACAGAAATAGTGTTTCTCCAAACTACTTTTCACGGAGAAATAGGTAAAAGAAACTTCCATCCCAAAGTCCCCACCATGCTGGCACTATTGACCTTTTTCCGGGCAGCTCGCTTGTTTAATTTCGAATCAAGGCTTTGTCTCTCCTTTTCGCAAACGAAAAATAAATTGCTTACTTGTTTCCTTTTCTTTTTTTGTAACGGAAACTGAAACTATATGACCCCGAATAGCGTATTCAATTTTTTTCAAAAACATCATTGTGGTGTTCCTCTTCCCTGGAACAACTTTCAAAATAGTTCACCAAACAGTTTTTTGCATTTTCTGGAACTAAAAGCAGAAAATATTAATAAAACGCGGATCTTTTTGCTGACGTTTTCTTGTTATAAAAATTATGCAGGTGGCCATAGAGGTGATTTATGTCACAATCCAAACATTGGTATACTTCCTTATACTCTACCCCATGATTGGGTTCGAGTGGAAGGTTGTAAAAGTCTTGTGGTTCTTCTATTACATATTAATGTGCTTCATCTACTTCACAATGTATGGCATGATGGTTGCTGCGCTGACACCAGATGTCCAAATTGCCGCCATTGTTACGTCCTTCTTCCTTAGCCTCTGGGGCTTATTCTCTGGTTTCCTCATTCCCAGGCCGGTATGTCAACTTAAGACCTCTCAAGGGTTAGTTCCTAAAAATATGGGAACTGTCTTTTATTTCATAGAATATGTGAAAACAGATAATTTATGCAAAACGTTTGTTCAGAATGATGAGATTGAATTACAGATTACAGTTGACTTTTCAAAAATGAAAGGCTGGAAACCAAAACATCTACTTTGGTGGCTCGTAATTCAAGGAATGTTGTTGTCATTTCATTCTTGATGAGCTTTTTGTCCTCCATAAAGACTATTGAAGACAAAAAGAGGGTGTTTCATTTTGAAAGAAAAGGTCTACAAAACCGAAAGTACAAAAAGAAATCTGAGTATATGCAAAATCGTATTCTTCCTATACCAGTCTTTTTGCGAATACGCTGCTATTCATTCTTCATTCTTGAACAAGTGCTTGTTTAAAGCTTCTGACGTGGGTACCATTTTCATGAAACAAAAACAAAACCATTGTAAGTGGATTTTGGAAGAGCGTTACCTATAATTTCTTTGTGAATTTGTAATTTACATTCGATTTGGTATCCAATATTTCCTTAACGCGTGGACTGTTGCAGCAAATCCCGATATGGTGGAGGTGGTACTACTGGGCTAATCCGATGGCATGGACACTCTATGGACCAGTGATTTCTCAGGTGGGTGATAGGGACGCTTTGCTTGAGGTCCCTGGAGAGGGTGATGTGCCATTGAAGCTATTTCTCAAGTGTTACTTGGGTTTCGAGTGGGGCTTCCTGAAAATTACGGGCCGGTCCACTTTTGTGGACCAATGCACGCCCAAGTCTAGCAAAATTATAAAAAGCACCATTAAGGATTCCCCTTAGATTTATGCCATTAATATCCCTCATCCAGTCATCCTCAATGTCGTCTTCCTCCTTCAACGAGCACGCGCTTGTGCGAACTCGATTCCTCTGCACTGATTACTCCACCTCCTCAACAGTACTCCAAGCTCTCGAAACCCTATGCTTCCTCCGCCTCCCGCTACCTCACCTCCCTCCTCCTTTCAATCCCTCAACCTCTGAAATCGTTCACTACTTCCACGATGTCTCCGCCCCGATCCTCTCTCTCCACGCCGATGCGCTCCCGATCGACAGCGCTCTCTCAAAGTTCTTCCCCTACGTCGTTCCTCGTCCCGTTGCCGTTGATGTCGAAAACAAAGACTTCGAGCCTCTCTATGTTCTGTCGGTTCTGCTTCGAATCCGCTGGTTTGCTATCGCAGCTCTTGTTGCCTTCGTCCATCGCCATCAGCGGAAGCAAAAAAGAAGTCGAAAATCTCATATTAGACCATGCAAGCAACTCCCGTAATCCAATTCCGAAGTATAATTCGAGGTGGTGTTTTAGCGAGCGATCAAGAGAGAAAGAGAAAGTGAAGATTCTTTTGAGTTTTGTTCACTTTTTTATTTGATTCTTTGTATTTGAATACTGCAATTTTATGTTTGACTGCGAATTTGTGTTTTACTTTGGATTTTTTTTCCCCAAAAAATGCTGGAAAATTTAAAAAAACACTGCGAATTTGTGAATTTCACACTGTGAATTGAATTTGTGAACCAAATAAATTAGCATTCCCCCTCGCGAGTAGACAAGCTCAACGCCGGTGACGTCCTTGGCAATTGGTGAGGTATTTCCCGTTAGTTGGAACCTCAAATTGATTCGCTTAAACAGCCATGGCCTCCTTAATTGGTGGGGAAGAAATTGCAGTAGCTATCTCAATATAGTAGGGAGACTAGTAATTTCACATTGAATTGAGAATTTCATACTATGAAATTGAAGCTGATCCCGTAGCTATCTCAATATTGTAGGGAGGCTGGTAATTTAAAACTGGCTGGCCAACCATGTGTTCGGGTTTATAAGCAGGATCAGTGAACCCAGATGACATCGTTTGGCTTTTCCTTTTTCGATGGGTTCCCGTAGCTATCTCAATAGTGTAAATTTTATATTTGAAACACTGTCATTTTTTTGTTATTCTCGAAACAATGTTAATTTTACGTTTGAAACACTGTCATTTTTTTAATGCCAACATTGTCATTTTTACGCATAACATTGTTAGCTATTTTAAAATTTGACAAAATTGAAAGTGCTTGGAATTATAAAATTGATATTGTTTGGAAATAAAATTAATAAAATCAACTACAAACAATGTCAATTTTACTTTAGAAATACTGTCATTTTTGTAATACCAACACTGTCATTTTTACGCATAACATTGTTAGCTATTTTGAAGTTTGACAAAATTGACAGTGCTTAAAATTATAAAATTGACAGTGTTTGGAAAAAAATCAACTCCAAACAATGTCAATTTTGCATTTCAAACACTGTCATTTTTTGTTAATTGACAGTCTTTGGAACACTGTCATTTTTTTGACTGTGCTTGGAATTATAAAATTGACAGTGTTTGGAAATGAAATTAATAAAATCAACTACAAACAATGTCAATTTTACATTTGAAACACTGTCAGTTTTTTGTTATTCTCGAAACAATGTTAATTTTACATTCGAAACACTGTCATTTTTTTTAATACCAACACTGTTATTTTTATGCATAACATTGTTAACTGTTTTAAAGTTTGACAAAATTGACATTACTTAGAATTATAAAATTGACGGTGTTTGGAAATGAATGAAATTAATAAAATCAACTCAAAACAATGTCAATTTTAGATTTGAAACACTGTCATTTTTTTGTTATTCTCGAAACAATGTTAATTTTACATTTGAAACACTGTCATTTTTTTTAATACCAACATTGTCATTTTTACGCATAACATTGTTAGCTGTTTTGAAGTTTGACAAAATTGACAGTGCTTGAAATTATAAAATTGACAGTCTTTGGAAATGAAATCAACTCCAAACAATGTCAGTTTTACATTTCAAACACTATCATTTTTTTGTTAATTGACAGTGTTTGGAAATGAATGAAATTAATAAAATCAACTACAAACAATGTCAATTTTACATTTGAAACATTGTCATTTTTTTGTTATTCTTGAAACAATGTTAATTTTACATTTGAAACACTGTCATTTTTTTAATACCAACACTGTCATTTTTACGCATAACATTGTTACCTATTTTGAAGTTCTACAAAATTGACAGTGCTTGAAATTATAAAATTGACAGTGTTTGGAAATGAAATCAACTCCAAACAATGTCAATTTTAGATTTGAAACACTGTCATTTTTTTGTTATTCTCGAAACAATGTTAATTTTACATTTGAAACACTGTCATTCTTTTAATACCAACACCGTCATTTTTACGCATAATATTGTTACCTATTTTGAAGTTTGACAAAATTGACAGTGCTTGGAATTATAAAATTGACAGTATTTTTTACAAAACTGACAGTGCTTAGAATTATAAAATTGACAGTGTGCTTCAACTACAATCAATGTCAATTTTATATTTGAAAACTGTCATTTTTTTGTTATTCTCAAAACAATGTTAATTTTACATTTGAAGCACTGCCATTTTTACGCATAACATTATTAGCTATTTTAAATTTTTAACAAAATTGACAGTGCTTGTAATTATAAAATTGACAGTGTTTGAAAATGAAATTAATAAAATCAATTACAAACAATGTCAATTTTACATTTGAAACACTGTCATCTTTTTGTACTGTGAATTTGAAATAAAATCAACTCGAAACAATGTTAATTTTACATTTGAAACACTATCATTTTTTGTTATGCCAACACTATCTTTTTTACGCAAAACATTATTAGCTATTTTAAAGTTTGACAAAATTGACAGTGTTTGAAAATGAAATTAATAAAATCAACTCCAAACAATGTCAATTTTACATTTGAAACAATGTCATTTTTTTTGTACTGTGAATTTGAAATAAAATCTACTCAAAACAATGTTAATTTTACGTTTGAAACACTATCATTTTTTGTTATGCCAACACTGTCATTTTTACATTTGAAACAGTATCATTTTTTTGGTTATGCCAACACTGTGAATTTAAAAAAGAATCTACTCGAAACAGTGTTAATTTTACATTTGAAACATTGTCATTTTTTTGTTATACCAACACTGTTATTTTTACGCATAACATTGTTAGCTATTTAAAGTTTGGCAAAATTGACGGTGCTTAGAATTATAAAATTGAAAGTGTTTGAAAATGAAATTAATAAAATCAACTTCAAACAATGTTAATTTTACATTTGAAACACTGTCTTTTTTTGTCGTGCCAACACTGTCATTTTTAAGTATAACATTGTTAGCTATTTAAAGTTTGACAAAATTGACAATGCTTGAAATTATAAAATTGACAGCGTTTGAAAATGAAATTAATAAAATCAACTCTAAACAATGTCAATTTTACATTTCAAACACTGTCATTTTTTTTATGTCAACACTGTCATTTTGCAATTAATAATGCAAATTAACTCCAAACACTATCAAGCTTACATTTCAAAAACTGTCAATTTTAATTCCTACACTGTAAATTTTAAATCCAACATTGTCAATGCAAAACCTAACTCATTATTCATACAGCCCCTTTGGTCTACCTGCTTCAGCTGGCAGGTATTTTCCAACCAATAATTCAAGGTGACATTATACTTGTGTTTTCCCAACTGCCTCAATTCATCACCTTAACATCATCCATGGTAATAGAACATGGTATGAAAGCTAGTACCCAAAAATAGTACACATATAACACCAAAAAGTAGATAGCATCACAAGTGAATCATTCTTTTTCAACTTCTAAAAATTGAACAGTGAACTTTATTGCAAAAGTATGCCAACATGACAATCTCAATAATGCAAAAACACATTTATTAAGCACTTCTAAAAAAACAGTCACAACGACAACATCATCACACCTAAAACAACATGCTGAAGTTCTCAAATGAAAATGTTGTTCATGAAGCAAACGTCAAACAAGAATACTTTCAAAGAACATTTTTTGCTCTCTTATTCAAAACAGCAATCTAGAGGTTCTCAAATCCTTTCTGCAAGTTGACCTATTCTGCCTAGCAATCTTCCCACACTTGCTGCACTTCATTAACTCTAGTCTCAACTCTCAATAGGCTCTGTACAAGTTCCCCCTATTATGGGTGCCAACCTGTTCGCATCTGCTGCAAGTCATCTACATCAAACTCGTTCTAGATATGAAAATCACTGAGAATACATATTTACGTAAAAAATTCAAAAAATGAGTAAAAATCACGAAAAGGAATATTGATGCACTATAATGATTGTGTATCCTCACCACGAGTCCTTGTAGAAACTACTTGTCGAATCTTGTTCACCATACCTTCGACGTTCAACGAATCTTGAATCCTCAAGTTTTTCATAACTGCCCTATGAACTACCCAAAAAGACTTCACCCGGAGGTTGAATGTCCATGTAGTATTAACGTCTAGAAGATGCCCTTTCAGCACCAAGACTCCATAGATCTTAACAACTGGAGTACTCAAGATACATATACAACGAACCTGTTCCAGTAAAGCCTCACTAGAGATTTCGCTTGACAATCGCTAGGTCAAGTTTATTCTGCAGTTTTCTGTACTCTTTCCATACCTTCCGACGAAGGGCAAGTTTACTGGTTGATAGCTAATCATGCCATTGAACAGTGCACAAATCTAGTCTAGTTATCAACTTTTTCTTTTATACCTGCACCAACACAAATCTAGCTTCTGAAAATATTCTGAATGAAAAGAATCGAACCAACAAAATCTACCTAAATATTCTGAATCAGAAGAATCGATCTTCCAATGGATATATATATGGAGAGAGAGAGAGAGAGAGAGAGAGAGAGAGAGAGAGAGAGAGAGTTTAATCTAGCAGAATCAAACCAACAAAATTTCAATCGAACTTATCTAAATCAATCGAGATAAAGATTTAATTCAAATGAATCTAAAACTAATGAATTGAATAAATCTCAAAACGAAATTGAACGAATCTAATAAATCTCAAACAGAACACAGAGAGAAGATCAAGAACAAACCTAGCGAGAAAGAGAAAATCGCGAACAAAGCAAATCGCCAAAGAGAGAAAATCGCAAACAAAGCAGATCGATGTGTTCTGGAATTTTTGGATGCATGCGTGAAGGTTTTATCGTTCGTTTCTACGTTGTGATGGCTAAGGGTATTAAGGTAACTTCGTTAAGCTAATTAGACTTATGCGTAAATTAAAACGTGTTTACTCCTTAACGGGAATTTCACAAACCTTTTTAGTACCGGCCGGTAAATCTCTGTATGGCTTCCTACCTACAGTTGCACTGGCCCATGTTTGTTGGGTCATAGGCGTCTTCTTTGTCTTTGCCTATGGCATCAAATTTCTTAACTTCCAAAAAAGATAACAAAGCTTCAATCGCCCAAAAAAAAGGTCGGTTATAAGTGAGCATGGGCTACATTGTGGCAAGTGGGGTTAGCTGACCCCGCCGCGTGGTAAAATTTTCTGAGGATATACTGCAAATCTTGTGCGTGATGTTAAATCTTATGGTTCTTGCCCCCAGAAATTTTATCGTTGCCCCAAGTATGTAATGGAAATTACACCATTTCCAACCATTAAAATGTCTCTTTCTCCCTTATTTGAAAAACAATGAAGCTCTGTGGGTCATGGATGCCTCTCCTCATCTTCTTTAGCAAACAAATTTGAATACCATGGCCCTTGCAATATGGATCTTAGTAGAGATCTTTTGAACTGTGCAAAAATTTGAAAAATAATCTTGATAAATACGTCATTTTAAGTTCGAAAATTAAATGTAATGTCGTAGGCGAGACCATCTTTATGGTTAAGCAAACCACAATATGAGTTTTGGGTAAATGATTTGGGTTTGGAAATGTTCCTTGTTCGATTGGGGTTTTGAAGAAAATTTTTTAGAGTAACGAGGATAGAGAGAGATTATTGAAGATTGCACTCAAAAAGTCAACTATCCATGAAAGTGTATGGGACCTGGCAAATCTCATTTGGGTGTTTTTCCTCAGATCTTGAGAGTTTTATACTCCGGTTATAATCCGAGTTTAAAGTTTTGTTTGAAACTTAAGGAAAGGAATATAAAAGAAAGGAAAAAAAAAAACCCTTCTACCGTTTGGTTGGAAGAAAAAGAGAGAAGAAAATAACAATTTTAAGTTTTATGAATAGTAAATTTTTATCCTTTTTTCTTCCCTCTTTCTCGTTTTCCCTAATACTCCATTTGGTTTTTTAAAAAAGGATTTAAAAAAAAAAAGGAAAGGAAAATGGGGGAGAAAATTAACTATTTACTAAATTTGAAATTTTTATTTTCTTCCTCTTTCTTTTCCAACCAAATAATAGAAGGGGAGAGAAGATTTTCAATATCGAGCGGATACCACGTGGTGCCCACTCAGCGCATCCAAACTGTCTATTCAATTTTGGATAGTTCGGATTTAGAGAGAGTGTAGAGTGTATTTCAATATTGACCATTTAGTACATTTTTAAATGACCCGGATGTGTTTTACGGGCAACATGTCGGCTAGGTGACGTGGTAACCACTACCACCCAAAATTTCTCCAAGTACGCAGCCAATTTCACTACTGGAGCAGAGAATCAGAGGTGGTCTCTCTCTTTCTCTCTCTCAACACTACGAAATGGAGGGATTCTCACAAAAACCCCTAAAAGCACCTGAAATTCCAAACCAGTTGTAAAGATGAAGAAGACCGATGACGGTGGCGCCATGGATTCCTCCCTCTGGAGTCCGCTTCCACCGGAAATGATCGACCACGTACTCTCTCTCCTACCGCTGAAATCTCTCTGCCGATTCAAGTCTGTATCCCGCTCTTGGAATACCCTAATCTCTTCCCCACATTTCGCCCAAACCCACTTCCACATAACCAACACCACCCACAACCTCAAAAAACCCTTCTCATTTCCCCCTCTCGCGCTCTCTACTCCATCGATTTCGCCCAAGAAAATCCCACCGCCAGAAAGCTTGGTTTTCCGGCAAGCAGTTCGAGAAGAAAGAAGAAAGAAACGTACGAGTGGATCTCGGTCTCGGGGTCTTGCCATGGCCTCGTTCTGATTTCTGACCAAGACAATTCCAATTTCTTGTTCAACCCATTCACTGGAGAATGTAAGAAACTGCCCGAATCCCCTTTTTCTCACGTATCTTTGGATGAGGGGGGCAAGTATCTTCTACGTGGTTTGGGTTACGACTCGTCAACGGATGATTACAAGGTTCTGATGCTCCTTTTCCTTTGCTTTGAGTTTGACTTCGAAGGTGATACTGCTGATGTGGCTGTGTATTCACTGAAAACTGATTCTTGGAGGATAATTCGAGTTCCAGAATATATCTATCCGGAAAGTCATGATGTGTTTTACTTTAATGAGCGTCTCCATTGGCTTTGTCTTGATCTGTTTGTTGTTGCTTTTGATATGTCGCGTGAGGTTTTCAGGAAAATCAAGCTGCCTGCTTCGTATGATAATTCTGGTTATTATTATGAGTTTGAGGGTTATCACATGGAGGTTATTGGGGGTTGTCTTTGTTTGGTTGTTCGGCCCGATGGAAGCAACTGAACTAGAGTTTGGATGATGAACAAATACGGGGTAAGGGACTCGTGGACCAAATTTCTGATTGCTAATCCTGGGATGTCTGTAGGGCGTGTGTTGTGTTTGTCATCAGAAGGCAAACTTGTGTTGAAATCTTATGGACAGATAGTAGATGTTAATGGAGAGATTCTAAGGGGATTTGAAGTTTGGGACAACTACATCGAGACGCTGGTTTCTCCAAATCACGGAGGACAGATTCGGAGACACTGTGAAGCTTTTTTAGTTGAAAGTTCAAAGAGTTATCAAGTATATTTCCAACATAGAAATGACTCTGTCCCTTCTTTTGTTGATTAATAATTGATTAATTGTATATACCGTATATCACATCAGCTTCTCTATTTAAAGGTTTTCGGAGGTTGCAAATTCACATATCCCTTATTGATACTTACCTAGATTTGGTAGTCACAGTTATATAGGGCCTTGTTTAGTGACGTATGTTGAATTTAGATTATATCCTTGATCATACTCAAGTGGCTAGGGCCCACTCTAAAAGGTTGGAGTCTATATGACCTATGAAGCATGACTGCATGAGTACATAGAGATGGGTGTCGCATCCGTGTCATGTCCATAAAGGATATAGGATATGGATACTCCGTGGATGCCCACTGGCACTTATCTAATACTCCTTGAAAGAATCAGTCATTTTTAAATTTAAATTAATTTTCTTTGTCCTTGAAGTATCGAATGCCTTTTGGATACTGTTCCGTCACTTATCTGAACTTCCATTAAATAGAGAATATAGCATTTCTAACGAGCATCAAAGTACAAGTAGTAGTGAATACATGAGTAGTTGTCCTATACGTTACGTAATCTTAGTTTTTGAGCTGACGACAACATAAAATAAGAGAGGAGAAAGGGGATTACCTTTTTCGCCATAATCCTCTATGCATTGGGAACTCCTCAGTTGTTGAGGAGCTGCAGTTGATATGCATTCCTTGATCCATGAAGCCCATTTGCCTTGACACCCCAGACTCTCCAATATCCTTGATTGTACCGAAGTTTGCGTACAATTATTTGAACCACATCACCCCGAGAAGATGGCATTCTTAGAATTAGTAAGAGTGTTGCAATGACTTTCCAGCCCTCCTTTCCATCTCTTCTCATTCCTCCCATTGCTCTATGGTACGTACAATATCTATGTAAGCCACTTAGCAATTTATCTCAACTTATTTAGTGTGGCACCTCCTTCAACTTTAGATTTGATGTTACAGTCCCATTGACTGTCACTGATTTGTTGCTGTGTTGGCTGATCCATTTAAACAAGAACAACTTGAAGTCTTGAATTAATGCTCGAGTTTTAGCTTTCTAGTTCTTGCTTTAACTCTTCTCTATGAACCGAGCTTCTTGCCATCTCTTTTTCCATCCACTAATACTCATTGCTTTATAGCCCATTTGGATGATGAGAAAAGGGTGAGAAAAAAAAGGAAGGAGGATCTTGTTATTTATTTGGATTTTTGAAAGAGATGAGAAATGGTGAGAAATGATGAGAATTGGGAAAAGAAAGATGAACTTTTAGAGGAAACCACAATTTCTTTTTTTTCTCTCATCTTTTCTAGCTGTACAGAGGAGCCGTTAGTATTCTTCATATGTGTATACTTACTCACTGATGGTTCAAATTTATGTTGCAGCTGACCGGGAAGGAACATACAGGCTCTAGTCTAGCAAATTAACCATGTGGAGCAATACTCTCAACATTTTGCAGGGGAACCATGATCTAGCTAGATATGCTCTTTAGCACTTCATCTCCTAGCCCATTTGAAGACACTTCTGGGCTTGATTCCATCTAAAGCCTCTCTTTTTGTACTTTTGTAACTTCGGTTTCATATTTGGGCTAGGAGCTACTTTATTGTGGTATTGTCTTTTGTTATTCCGTGAATGTTTTGTTAGTTGCTGCTGGTAGTTTTCTTCTTTGGGATGTACTTGAACCTCTAGATTTACGCTTATATCAATGATGTTCATGCACTGTCGAAAAGGAGAGATGGTTGTTCCTTTCTAGACTACTACTCTTCATGGAACTATAAATAATGACTTGTGTTATGGTCTTCGCATTTCTTGTGTATTTTCAAATTCCACATATGTTCCTGTGAATATATATTCTGTATCTTGAATATATATTCTGTATCTTCTTGTAATATGCTATTTTAGGACATGTATCGTAATCAAATCATAGGGTAATCATATCGTAATCAAATCATAGTATAATCATAGGGTAATCATATCGTAATCAAATCTTGTAATCTTCCTTTCTTAGGTGTAGCTTTACTCTATTTAAAGGTGTACTCACCTCATTGTAATTCATTCAGAAATAATATCAGTATCATGGTACCAATTCGCGTTATTTCCTTGGTATGGAAGCTGCTTCCTCTCCTCAGGGGTATCTTTTGGGTCAGTCCAAGTATGTTACTGATATCCTTCACCGTGCTCGTCTCACGGATACAAAGACCGTTGATACTCCCCTTGAACTTCATGCCAAGTTCTTTGCCTCTGATGGTGTCCCCCTTGAGGATCCTATGGAATATCGCAAATTGGTGGGCTGCTTGGTTTATCTTACGGTTATTTGGCCAGATATTTCTTATGCAGTTCACATTGTTAGTCAGTTTGTTTCTGCTCCTTAGACTACGCATTGGGCTACCCTCTTACGTATTCTCCGTTATCTTCGTGGTACCCTCAATCAGTGCCTTCTGATTTCTTCTACATCAAGCTTAACCCTCCATGCTTATGCTGATGCTGACTGGGCAGGTGATGTCAATGACCGCAAATCTACCTCTGGCCTCTGTGTTTTTCTAGGCGATTCTCTTATCATAGCATAATCATAGGGTAATCATAGCATAATCAAATCATAGCATAATCATAGGGTAATCATATCGTAATCAAATCTTGTAATCTTCCTTTCTTAGGCGTAGCTTTACTCTATTTGAAGGTGTACTCACCTCATTGTAATTCATTCAGAAATTATGTCAGTATTTTCCGTCTCTGTGTCTCTGTTTTCTATCAGTTCCCTTGTTACTGTGGAACAGTAGCTACATAATGTTTTCATGTTTCTTTTGAAGTGTAGTTTCCAAATGTTTCTGCTTATGAGATGTTGATGTGATTGTTGTTCATTTCTTTGGATTTCTTTTATCATATATCTCAAAATTATGCACGTCATGTGTTATCATATCATTGCAGAATTATGGTCTCATTGTCTTAATTTTTGTAATCCTGAAAGAGAGTTGAGAGCTAATTTGCAAATGGCCACTGTTGTGTTGGAGTTCTATTGCTTGTTTTTTTCAAGACTTACTAGCTAAATGAGACCTAGAATTGCACATATCCACCACTTGAAAACAACGAATCATAAAACTGATCGATTTGCTATGTTATGAGATGATGATTCAGAGAATTCCAACAAGCTGTCAGTAGCAAGTTCATTTGTTTGGCTCTAGTAATGGTAAATATTTTGATCGAGGATATTGAAATAGAGGCTTTGAAATGTTAGCGAGCTAGAGTATTCAGTTGTAATTTCCGACACTTTCACTCAATGAAATACTACCAGTTATTTATCAGAAAGAAAATGCATGGATTTCGGTATGCCTCTTATGTGGATTCCGGTATGCCTCTTATGTTTTCTCCTCATATGGCTAAACATTGTTCTCTGATATTGATATATGCCAAGTGTTCAAGTGTTTTAGTTATGGACAAGCTTTAGTTTTTCGGAAATACCAATCGTTACTATCGTCCGATCTGCTGTAGGGTTTATTAGCAGTTGGTGTTATCACTGTTATGGACAAGCTCAAATAACCTTTTATGCTCAAGTCCATATGAAAACTTTTGCTTTCCAAAAGGGACGAAAAGAAAACAAGATCTGACAGTAAGAGAAGCACAACCAAATGATAGATTGTCCACTCGCCCTCCATTCTTCTTCTTCTTCTTCTTCTTCTTTCTTCAACAACAGCAACACTATGAATTTCAAGAACAGATCGAGTAACAAATGATGGTATGGGGAAGAACCTTTTCTGTTTTTTCGTTTTGTGACAATGAGAATTCTTGGTAAAATACAGTATATGGTTGAACGAAGTTAGTTATATAGTGGGAAGAAAGAGGTCAGAGGCTACTTGGGAGTGAAGTTTTCGGATATTAGGAACTACTTACAGCTCAAGTTTCCTTAATTATAGGAATTTGGACTGGGTTGAAATACCCAGGGGAGTGATTAATGTGGGATTTACTCACACGTCAGCATGTTTGGGTGAAACTGAAAGGGTTCCCTAAACTTGAAAGAACTGAAAGGCAAGGATGGTACTCTCACAAATCCGCGTTTCCCAGTCCTTTTCTTTTATTTTAGTGGTTCGACCTGTGGAGGGCTGGCTACTTACCATCGCCTCTCCGGTGGATCTCGATATCGATTTGCACCCTTTGTTCGACGAATATTTGCCCAATGTGGGACAACTCTTTCAATGGCTTCTCACACCAGTAAAAAGAGAGTAGGGTTGGCAGATAACCGCATGGGTATGTTCGGAACCGCACGCAAGGATCTGAATATAGTAACACTACATGACAAGGATCTGAATTACATGAATACTAGATGAAGAATCGAAACAGGACAAGTGAAAAAGACTTTTGGGAGCACTAGCTATAAGGAAAATTTGCCATGCTTATGGTAAATGCCCATAATGCTACATAATATAGTAAGTTAGTAACACTACATGCCTGAAATTTTTTGCCAATGGAATCCAGATATAGTACATATTGATCAAAATGATACTAGTGTGTAACGGAGTTTCAAGATGTTTGCTGATAAAAACAGATCAATATAGCGTCGGACAGATTTCCTGTTGTTATCGATTGACTCCCGCAGTGGGAAGAGAAAGAACAAGAAGAAGTGGCCGGAAGGGGCCGGAAGAGGAAGTGCTTGCCCGCCACCTACCCTCAAAATCAAAAAAGAGAAAGAGAAAAGAGTCCCAAGAACAAAACCTAAGTGAGAAACTAAATAGATTCGGACAAAATACAAATAGAAAGTTATGAAAAATAGACTAGATAGATACAGAAAAAATCTGTCGATTATGTAATGGCCGGAGTACTACTCATGATGGCTTTTGGTCGAATTGGGAGAAGCTATAGGTATTATTGCAGGTCAATCTATTGGAGAACCCGGACTAGGGGCCGCTTTCTCAGTCCTGCGTAGACCAGTCATGCCACAACATACTATAACTACTATGTTGAATCAACTCAGAGTTGGTTAAATTGTTACCTTCCTATACAATTTGAAGGGGAAGCAGTATGAATAGAATTACATTTTTTGAAGTCTCTTACAAGTTTTTGCTTTGTATTTGGCTTTTCGATTTTGTTTCCTTACAAATTGTGTTAATTAGCCTCATCCATGGGTATGTTCCTCTTGAAGCAGAACTAATCCTGTTCTACAGCGATATACAAGCGCCATTGCAGTTCATCTGCTTTAATTTTTCCTGGCTTTTGCTTTCGGCGGTGAGTTCAGAGGTGCATACCAGCAATGTTTTGAGTACAGAAGTGATTCATGTAGAAGTATGATCCTTTCCTCCCCAAAATAGGGAAAAGCAAATCCATTTTTATATTCTACCGATTCATTTGAACACGGTTTCACCATCCATTTCATTTCAACCGAGCAACATACAGAATCCACCATATTCATACAAATAGAGAAAATTCATTCCACATAAATACTTAGCCAACATCTTCATTCATTCCAATCATGGGTTTTTTTTATCCTTTAACAGAAAGAAGCCTAGATTAGAAACTAGGAATGTGGGGTGTTAGATTCTCCATGTCACATGATCCAAAAGCTAATACACGCATGCGCAATAATTTTCTGCAATCTTTCAGCCATTCCCTTAATCAAAAATCAAGAACCAAACGTGTCCTGCTGTATTGCACGACCAAATGTACCCTGCAGTACAGCAGAAATCAGCCCAAGCCCAAGCAGGCACATAATCAAAATAGGGAAAAGAACAAGAAAAAGAAAAAAGCAGCAGTTCCTCTCATCAGTTTCAAAACTGGGACCCAATTCTTTAAAGGCCTAACTTTCCAGTTGCAATCAGTCGACACTATGGTCAAGCTTTAGATTTTGGGTTAGACTAATCATTATAAATAACTAATCTGGTGAAGGGTTTATTTGGTGTTGTGTCATCCTAACTCTGGAGCTAAAAGCCTAATAAGTTGCTATATTTGGTGTTGTGGCATCTAAATTCTTAGTCAATGCCTATCAGACTATCAGAACTTATTCCAACTATCCAAATAGCAGTAGCAAGCTATTTACACTTGGGAATGACTTCGGTGTCCCCGGTCATTTTGGGGACACCGTAACTTTTGGCATAACAAAACCATTATAAGCATAACCAAATTCATTACAAGCATAACCAAAACCATTATAAGCATAACCAAAACCATAACAAGGCATAACTTGGTTGGTTATGCCTTGGTTGATTTTTGGTTATGCCTTGATTGGTTTTTGGTTATGCCTTGGTTATGCCATGTTATGGTTCTATTATACTTGTAATGATTTTTGTTATGCTTGTAAGGGTTATGTTATGCCAAAAATTACGGTGTCCCCAAAATGATCGGGGACACCATAGCATCATCCTTTACACTTTTATACTATCCTAACGCCCTTTAAATGCTAATCTTTGTAGTTTTCCCTACATCCAAATGAAAACTTTGTTTCAAAAGGGAAGAAAAGAAACAGATACTTGAAAGTAAAAGAAGCACAAACAAGCGCATTGAAATGCAGGCATGGTTTGCGAGGAAAAGCTACAATACCAATTAAAAGAAAAGTAGTGATTCGATTGTAACAATCCCTGTGATCTCAGAGAGAACGATGCCTCAGAAACTACCATAATTTCCTTAAAGAATCTGCAGTATTTACCAAAAAACTGAAAGGGGGCATACCCTCTTGTGCTAAATAAGAACTGGACAAAAATCTCAAGGCTGAAGATTTTTCCCTTCAATTCTCCCAATAATATACCCACAGAAGAACTCATCAATCTCAATGGATTACAAGTTCGTTTCTTGCTCATTCACGACGTCTGGGACTTCCCAGAGTTTAACAAGTGCAAACCAGAGTTTTCCCTCTGCTTTAAATGACCAAAGTTGCACTACCCATTTCGCACTCAGTTTGTGTTCGCTCACTACTTCATTCCAACCTTTCACCATACAATATATTCCTTTGTTCATGTTCCACTGCCTTATATCTATCTCGTGCTCCTTTCCATTCTCTGCAATAAGCCGTGCTACCATCTTGGCAACACTTTTCCCATTTTGCCTCGTGGCCGAAAAGGCCTTATCTAGAAACTTCTTGTCTTTGAGTTTACCATTTCGCCAGGTGGCCGAAAAGGCGTTGTCCAGAAACTTCTTGTCTTTGAGTTTACCCAGCGGGAGAGACAGGCGTCCGTGGCCATGGCTCATGTCCGTGGGGGTGAGTTCCTTTTGGAGTACCAAAGTAGCCTCGGTTCCCCCAAGATTTCGGATTCTTTCCTTGAATTCAGCAGGCAGGTCTGGTACGATTTCCGGTAAAACAACGTTATTCACCTTCTTCTTTTCTTGAACCAAGTTATTCGCCTTCTCGTTCGCCCTCTTCTTGACCACCCTCTTCTTTTCTTCTTCCTCATCAAATTCGCTATCCCTACTGCCCCGTGGGCGCTTTCGACTCGTTTTTTCAGCTTTCTTGGCCGCCTTTTCTTCTTTCTCCCAAATGGGTTTGGTGAGTTGCCTTTCACTCATCACGAATCGAATACTAGGACGCGGTTTCTTAGGCACAACAGAAGGCGGCTTGTAGGATGGGTCCTGTATCTCAATCATAGTGAGGTAATACACATCCGTGTCATCGAAATTCGTGTTCTTGAGCAGTTCTCTGATGATCTCCAATCTTTTCTCGGCATTAAGTTTAAGTAGATGCTCTTTTGATCGCTTCAATACCTCTTTGAACTTGAAGTAATCGTACCCGGACTCCATAACCTTCGAATCGTAAACACTCCACTCGTCCTCCATTCTTCTTCTTCAATTCAACAACAGCAGGTTTTTAAAAGAGGATGGGAAAGGGAAGAACTTTTCCTGTTTCTGGATTTTGTGAAGAAATCTTGGAAAAATATATGTGAGATTATATGCTTGAATGTAGTAAGTTATATACATACTATATATAGTTGGGAAGAAATCAGTCAGAGAGTGCTTGGGAATGAAGCTTTCCGAGATTAGGAACTACGTTGAGCTCAAGTTTCCGTAATTAAAGGGATTTGTATTTGTTTTGATGTGGCTGTAGAAAAACTGTCAGATACTAACAAGAGTAATTAATGTGGGATTCATCTTAGACCGTTGATTCTGTAGCAAGTTGAATTAGGAAAGAACTCTCTTTCTATGGTACTATCTAATAATCCCCTGAATTTAGGATACTTGCACGAAAGCATATTTTGCAGAAACTTGAAAGAACTGAGATTTCAATTATAGTTTTGTTTTAGAGATGAGTCGTGCAATCGCACCTGTCTGTTCTCGCAATTAATGGTTGAGATTGCTTTTTAATTTTGACCGATAACAATTAATTTTTACCCGTCAAAATTGATTTTCAACCTGTACTGTCCAAAAACACATTGAACGTGCGCGGTTGAGAGTCTTCTTGTTGAGAGAGAGAGAGAGAGAGAGAGTCCTCCATTGAAATGGTTTTGCAAATGTGTTCACGTGGCCATGCAAGAGTGGAACAGAATTCTTCACTGGGACACAACTAGACCTTCAGAGATAATCGAGTAAAACAACTTACAAGACTTTTGGAGATAAATCATTTTACGCCGAAAGTTGTAAAAGATTTTTCCAAAAAATTCATTTTCCAAAACAACCAAACATAGAAACCATGTGAAATATTTTTGGCAAAAATATTTTACACCCAATCAAACGGAGCCATAGTATACATTCCCATTTAATAATAGTAATAAATAGATGAGATTCATAAAGAAATGGAATTAAGATAGGAATTGATAATGAGAATAGATTAATTTTCCATATTTTCTAACCAAAAGACAAAAGCCATTACACTGATAAACAAAAAATGTCCTTACAAAAATTACCCATTCCCACAAATCTCCACATAAAAGAGGAAAGTCCTCCCTTCTCACTCCTTCCCCTTTCTCTCTTCACCCAAACCCACCCAAAACACCGCCCCAAATTTCACAAATTGACCACCGTCAGTCTGCCACCCAAGCTCATAGTCAAGGTCTCTCTCTCTCTCTATCTCTCGCATGCACATTTACATACATATTTTGTGTGTGTTTGTGGTGGTGGTGGTAGTGATCTATTTCTCTGGTGGTGGTGGTGATCAACTGTTGGCAGCTCATGCTGTTTTTGTTTGATCGTGAGAGAAAATGAGACCTAATTTTGGTTATTACATGGTTTAAACAAGGCTATTCTCATATTTTCGCATTGAAAATGTGTGGACTGAATTACCAATACCAAGTGGGAGAGGCCATTGTCAATACCTCTAAGACCTGGCTTCCTAATCTATTGGACTCATAGTGCACACCCTTTTTTGGTTACCAAATAAGTTATTGTGAAACCCATGGATTGGTAGTCCAATCCCAAGGCCTAAATATGGTTAAGAAACGGGTGGGGTGAGTGAGAAAGAAGTGGAGGGGAAGTATATAATGCATTTGATGGTTTTCCAGTGTAGAGCAAGCCAGTCAAAGGATAAGCAGAATATGATGTTGAGCTGTGCTACGTGCACAGCAGCTTATACACAGCAGCTGTGCACAGATCCCATTTTCTTCCGACTCGGGTCGCACAAAGATGATCGGAGCCGCTCATTTTTGTTCTAAATATGTCGTTTAAGGTCTCTGTAAAAAATGAGCTTCGTTCGATATCGTTAGAGGCATTAACAAAACATCCAAAATCACTTCAGAATTTACGCCTAAATTCTGAAGTGATTTTGGGTGTTTTGTTAATACATCTAACGATATCGAACGAAGCTCATTTTTCACAGAGACCTTAAACGACATATTTAGAACAAAATGAGCGGCTCCGATCATCTTTGTGCGACCCGAGTCGGGAGAAAATGGGATCTGTGCACAGCTGCTGTGAATAAGCTGCTGTGCACGTAGCTTTTCTGTATGATGTTACATGTTACTGGAACAATAAGTAAGCATACATATCATGCACATGCGATTCTTGTGGCCCCAATTTGGGTCCCACAAATGATGATCTGAACCGTTCATTTTATTGTACAATTTTTGTAAAAACTTCAATTAGTTGAATATTGGTAAAGTCTTTTTCAGAATACATAGGAGAAACTAATTGATTCTTTCGACAAATTTTGAAAAAATCCTTACCGATATCTAACTGAGTTGATTGTCGCAGGTTGTGTTCTAATAACTATAACTAAAACAAATACTCTTTTTATTTTTTATAAAATAATTACTTGTTTTTTAAATTAAAAATAATATATTATAAAAAAAATAATTAATCTTATATAGCGAAAAATAACTACTTAAAAAATAATAAAAAACAATAAGAAATTTATTCACATTTTGATTATCCGGAACTTTATCCTGGGCTTTGCTTTAATGAGCGTCTCCATTGGCTTTGTATGGAATCTTTGGATGGTTCTATGGTGGTTGCTGCTTTTGATTTGTCGAATGAGGTTTTCAGGAAAATCAAGCTGCCTGCTTCGTATGATAATTCTAATTATTATGATGAGTTTGAGGATCATCACATGAAGGTTCTTGGGGGTTGTCTCTGTTTGGTTGTTCGGCCGTATGAAAGCATGAGAACTAGTGTTTGGATGATGAAGAAATACGGGGAAGACACTCGCGGACCAAATTTATGATTGCTAATCCTGGGATGTATGCAGGGCGCGTGTTGTGTTTGTCATCAGAAGGCGAACTTGTTTTGAAATGTTATGGACAGATAGTAGATGTTAACAGAGAAATACTAGATAAATTTACATCTGTTAGGGAAAACTAAATCGAGACCCTCGTCTCCCCTAAATCACGGATGACAGGTTCGAAGATACCGTAAAGCTTCTTTAGGTGAAAGTTCAAAGAGTTATCAGGTATATTGCTGACATAGAAATGACCCTGTCCCTTCTTTTGTTAATTAATAATAGTTGATTAATTGTATATACCATGTATTACATCAGCTTCTATATTTTGAAGGCTTTCAGAGGTTTCAAATCCACATATCCCTTATTGATACTAATTATATAGATTTGGTAGCCAGAGTTATATAGGGCATTGGTTAGTGATGTGTGTTGAATTTAGATAATATCCTTGATCATATTCAAGTGCTTAGGCCCACTCTAAAAGGTTATATGACCTATGAAGCATATATGACTGCTTGATGATAAGCACCCGAGAATGTAATGAAGGGTGCGCTAGTGTCTAGTTTTAGTTTAATTTAAGTGTTAATTAGTTATTGTTAACGATGTTTACTTGTAGAGTGTTCTGGTTCTGTTTTGTAGGTGAATCACCAAATAAAGGAATTTTTAAGGCTAAGGCATGACTCAAGCCTAGGCAAGAGTGACCCGACGGCCAAGGCAGAAGCAAAACAGCTCAGGCAAAGCAAGGCAGAAGCAAAACAGCCAGTGCAAGGCCAAGGCAGAGCAAAATTGCCAAGGCAAGACCAAGCAAGGCCAAGGCAAGATCAGGCGAAGGCAAAGCAAGGAAGGAATTGCTGGAGATAACAGCATCGGCATCGATGGGACATAATTAATCCTTTACATCGATGCCAAGCCCCTTAGCACCCCAGCTCCTTACCTACCTCGGCATCGATGGGATAAGATGCTTTACATCAATGCCGACCACCTTAGTGACGCAGCTTAAGCCCATTGCCATCGATGCCGAGGGCCGTAGCAATGCATTTTCAGAGCATCTGGGGAATATTCTAAGCGCGGAATAAAAAGCTTATGTCTTTTTGATTGAAAAACAAGTAGGATAGATTGGTTGGTACATTTTCTAGATCTAGGATAGATTTGCTTGCATCTTAATTTTGTTCTTGAGTGTTCTTAAATTTCCAGCTTTGAATATTTTAATTTCGGCCTTTATTTATTAGTAGTTTTTGGTATTGTCACTTTAATTAAAGTTGTTGCTTTACTCCCGATCTATCTTAATCTCTAGTTTATTTCTAGTATTGTCATTTCAATTATGGTAACTAGATTTTTGCTTGCTCTTATCTCTCTAGATATGTGTGAGTAGTTTTCAAGGGTTGATTAGCATCCCATGGCTCGAGCGAAAATGGCATTTTTCACCAATAAAGTTTGAATCTTTGATTTGAAAATTGATGTGGGGTTCGGATTCGTTTGACAAATTGCTAAGGTGTTAACCTCTTTGATCATGTGTAGGTGAGAGTATCGCCTACTCACCACACATGATGCTTGGAGCTCTGTCGGTCGAGGTGTTGGCCAAATGAATTCTAGAGCTAGCTTGGTAATCAAATCATTTTATCTTCCGGTTTGAGAACTTTACTTAAGTATCTTAAATTGCGTAATTTGGTAAAAAGCGTGATTTAGCTTGAGTCGTGCGTGTTAATGATTCCTAGACCTAGCCTATCTTTTCTCTAGTTAATTCGTTTTTAAATTTAGCCTTTTATTTCCACCGTTTAAAGTAAAACAAAGTTGGCTGTCTAAAGGCCGAAAACCCGTGCTTACATCTACAAATCCAACCAAGCCATATAATTATTCCCTTGGGTACGATCCCGGACTTCCGGATTATTTTGCTTCAACCGATATATTAAATCCTACGCTTGGGGTATTATTCCATTATATCGGAAGGAACGAAGCATTTTTGGCGCCGTTACCGGGAATTTCTTATTATGGCCTTCTTGGAGGTTCGACAAACCGCTGTAAGTATCCCGCTTTCGTCTCTTAGTAAGTATAGTAGTTTATGTGTTAGTTGTTCATATTTAGTTTGGTGGATACCACAATCATTTTTTTCTCTCATCTTTTCTCACCATATAGAGGACCCGTTAGTTTTTCTTCATGCATGTATTCTTACTCACTGATGGTTCAAATTTATTTTACAGCTGACAGGGAAGGAACATGCAGGCTCTAGTCCCGCAAATTAACCATGTGCAGGCAGTGGCGGATCCAGGAATTGTATACAGATGGGTCACTTTTCAATTGTAGCCTTTGATCAAACAACAGATAGTGAAGAACATTAAGAAAAAAATAAATGGAATACTCCCTCCGTCCCAATTTAAATGCTCCCCACAGGAATTTGTGCAATTTTGAACTAAAAAAAACATATTTCTACATATTATTATTTTTATTCAAAATTGCATGAATTTTTGCAAGGACCATGGAGATTTAAATTGGGACGAAAAGAGTAATAGTTTGGGAAATGATATTGGCACTCAAAAAATTGATGCAGGCACTCCAAACAACAAAGAAAAAGGACTACAATGATTTTGAAGTGTCTGCATCAATTTTTGGAGTGCCAATATCATTTCCCAATAGTTTATTAGAATTAGTTGTGGAACTATAACAGATAGCTATTTGTTGACATTGTGGTACATCTATTACATAAGCTCTTGGTTCAACTCCTTCTAGCGGCAAGATGGAAAGGTTTTTTTTTTTTTGTTTTCCAGCCGTTTGAGCATCAGTTATAAAAAGAAAAGTTGGGTGAAGTTGACAAGGTTCGAACCAGCGACGTCCCGTATAAAAGCTAAAATTCTTACCGCTGGTACAAGGCTCTAGTGCTGCTATGATTTGGCTAATTTTTATATATATTACTTATTTTCTCGGTTAAAAAAACATAGTCCTGACAATTTCAGCTGGGTCACGTGACCCGCCTGTGCTTTACTTAAATCCGCCCCTGTGTGCAGCAATATTCTCAACATTTTGTCGGGGAACCGTGATCTAGCTAGATATGCTCTTTAGCACTTCATCTCCTAGCCCTTTCGAAGGCACTTCTGGGGCTTGATCCCATCTAAACTCTCTCTCTCTCTCTCTCTCTCTCTCTCTCTTCATGGAACTATAAAATTGGTGGCTCCTTTCTTTGGTTTTCTTTTGTCATATTTCTCAAAATTATGCACATCATGCATAATCATATCATTGCAGAAGTATGGTCGATCTCATTGTCTCGAGATGAGAGCTAATTTGCAAATGGCCACTGTTGTGTTGGAGTGCTATTGCTTCTCGTTCTTTTTCTCTCAAAGGGATCGCTGAATGAGACCTGGAATTGCACATATTTACCACTCAAAAAACAACGAATGATATAACCGATCGATTTACTATGCGTTGGATACACAACCAAAGTCTTTAAATAAAGAACAGATTGTCATACCAAGAAGAGAAGTTTGCTGAGGCAAAGTTAGAGAGCTTCAGAAAGCCAATTTTGTATGAACAAGGCAATGATGTATTGATGTCTTTAAAAGGAATTAGTATTTCATGCTGGTCTCAGTGCCTCTTGAGATTATTTTTGAGGTAAGCAGTATGAATAGAATTACATTTTTTGTAGTCTCTTACAAGTTTTTGCATTGTATTTGGCTTTAAGATTTGTTACCTTACAAATTGTGTTAATTAGCCTCATTCATGGGTGTGTTCCTCTTGAAGCAGAACTAATCCTGTTATACAATGATATACAAGCGCCATTGGAGTTCATTTGCTTAATATTCCTGGCTTTTGCTTTCAGCGGTGAGTTCAGAGGTTCATTACCAGCAATGTTTTGAGTACAGAAGTGATCGATACTCAAATCCAAGTAGAAGTATCACCCTTTCATCAGGCAATCCCAAAATAGCGAAAAACGAATCATGTTTACATTCTATAGATTCATTTGAACACGGTTTCACCATCCATTTCATTTCAACCGAGCAACATACAGAATCCACCATATTCATACAAACAGGCAAAATTCATTCCACATAAATACTTAGCCAACATCTTCATTCATTCCAATCATGGATTTTTTTTTTTCCTTTAACAGAAAGAACTAAAGAATTCTAGATTAGAAACTAGGAATGTGGGGTGTTAGATTCTCCATGTCACATTATCCAAAAGCTATTATGCCCATGTGCAATAATTTTCTGCAATCTTTCAGCCTTTCCCTTAATCAAAAATCAAGAACTAAACATGTCCTGCCGTATTGCAGGACCAAATGTACCCTGTAGAACAGCAGAAATCAGCCCAAGCAGCCACATAATCAAAATGGGAAAAAGAAAAAGAAAAAAAAAAAAGCAGCAGTCTTGAAAGGCCAACTTTCCAGTTGCAATCAGTCAACACTATGGTCAAGCTTTAGATTTTGGGTTAGACTAATCATTATAAATAACTAATCTGGTGAAGGGTATTTTTGGTTTTGTGGCATCCAAACTCTAGAAAGCCTAAAAGTTGCTATATTTGGTGTTGTGGCATCCAAATTCTTAGTCATTAATGCCTATCAGTACTTAATCCAAGTAGTAGCAGCAGCAGCAGCAGCAGCAAACTATTGACACTTTTACACTATCCGAACGCCCTTTTAATGCTAATCTTTGTAGTTTTCCCGACGTCCAAATGAAAACATTGTTTCAAAAGGGAAGAAAAGAAAGAGATACTTCAAAGTAAAAGAAGCACAAACAAGCGCATTGAAATGCAGGCATGGTTTGTGAGGAAAAGCTACAATACCAATTACAAGAAAAGTAGTGATTTGATTGTAACAATCCCTGTGATCTCAGAGCGAACGATGCCTCAGAAACTATCACAATTTCCTTAAAGAATCTGCAGTATTTACCAAAAATCTGAAAGGGGGCATACCCTCTTGTGCTAAATAAGAACTGGACAAAAATCTCAAGGCTGAAGATTTTTCCCTTCGATTCTCCCAATAATATACCCACAGAACTTACTCATCAATCTCAATGGATTACAAGTTCGTTTCTTGCTCATTCACGACGTCTGGGACTTCCCAGAGTTTAACAAGTGCAAACCAGAGTTTTCCCTCTGCTTTAAATGACCAAAGTTGCACTACCCATTTCGCACTCAGTTTGTGTTCGTTCACTACTTCATTCCAACCTTTCACCATACAATATATTCCTTTGTTCATTTTCCACTGCCTTATATCTATCTCGTGCTCATTTTCATTCTCTGCAATAAGCCGTGCTGCCATCTTGGCAACACTGTTCCCATTTTGCCTCGTGGCCGAAAAGGCCTTATCTAGAAACTTCTTGTCTTTGAGTTTACCATTTCGCCTGGTGGCCGAAAAGGCGTTGTCCAGAAACTTCTTGTCTTTGAGTTTACCCAACGGCAGAGACAGGCGTCCGTGGCCATGGCTCATGTCCGTGGGGGTGAGTTCCTTTTGGAGTACCAAAGTAGCCTCGGTTCCCCCAAGATTTCGGATTCTTTCCTTGAATTCAGCAGGCAGGTCTGGTACGATTTCCGGTAAAACAACGTTATTCACCTTCTTCTTTTCTTGAACCAAGTTATTCGCCTTCTCGTTCGCCCTCTTCTTGACCACCCTCTTCTTTTCTTCTTCCTCATCAAATTCGCTATCCCTACTGCCCCGTGGGCGCTTTCGACTCGTTTTTTCAGCTTTCTTGGCCGCCTTTTCTTCTTCCTCCCAAATGGGTTTGGTGAGTTGCCTTTCACTCATCACGAATCGAATACTAGGACGCGGTTTCTTAGGCACAACAGAAGGCGGCTTGTAGGATGGGTCCTGTATCTCAATCATAGTGAGGTAATACACATCCGTGTCATCGAAATTCGTGTTCTTGAGCAGTTCTCTGATGATCTCCAATCTTTTCTCGGCATTAAGTTTAAGTAGATGCTCTTTTGATCGCTTCAATACCTCTTTGAACTTGAAGTAATCGTACCCGGACTCCATAACCTTCGAATCGTAAACACTCCACTCGTCCTCCATTCTTCTTCTTCAATTCAACAACAGCAGGTTTTTAAAAGAGGATGGGAAAGGGAAGAACTTTTCCTGTTTCTGGATTTTGTGAAGAAATCTTGGAAAAATATATGTGAGATTATATGCTTGAATGTAGTAAGTTATATACATACTATATATAGTTGGGAAGAAATCAGTCAGAGAGTGCTTGGGAATGAAGCTTTCCGAGATTAGGAACTACGTTGAGCTCAAGTTTCCGTAATTAAAGGGATTTGTATTTGTTTTGATGTGGCTGTAGAAAAACTGTCAGATACTAACAAGAGTAATTAATGTGGGATTCATCTTAGACCGTTGATTCTGTAGCAAGTTGAATTAGGAAAGAACTCTCTTTCTATGGTACTATCTAATAATCCCCTGAATTTAGGATACTTGCACGAAAGCATATTTTGCAGAAACTTGAAAGAACTGAGATTTCAATTATAGTTTTGTTTTAGAGATGAGTCGTGCAATCGCACCTGTCTGTTCTCGCAATTAATGGTTGAGATTGCTTTTTAATTTTGACCGATAACAATTAATTTTTACCCGTCAAAATTGATTTTCAACCTGTACTGTCCAAAAACACATTGAACGTGCGCGGTTGAGAGTCTTCTTGTTGAGAGAGAGAGAGAGAGAGTCCTCCATTGAAATGGTTTTGCAAATGTGTTCACGTGGCCATGCAAGAGTGGAACAGAATTCTTCACTGGGACACAACTAGACCTTCAGAGATAATCGAGTAAAACAACTTACAAGACTTTTGGAGATAAATCATTTTACGCCGAAAGTTGTAAAAGATTTTTCCAAAAAATTCATTTTCCAAAACAACCAAACATAGAAACCATGTGAAATATTTTTGGCAAAAATATTTTACACCCAATCAAACGGAGCCATAGTATACATTCCCATTTAATAATAGTAATAAATAGATGAGATTCATAAAGAAATGGAATTAAGATAGGAATTCATAATGAGAATAGATTAATTTTCCATATTTTCTAACCAAAAGACAAAAGCCATTACACTGATAAACAAAAAATGTCCTTACAAAAATTACCCATTCCCACAAATCTCCACATAAAAGAGGAAAGTCCTCCCTTCTCACTCCTTCCCCTTTCTCTCTTCACCCAAACCCACCCAAAACACCGCCCCAAATTTCACAAATTGACCACCGTCAGTCTGCCACCCAAGCTCATAGTCAAGGTCTCTCTCTCTCTCTATCTCTCGCATGCACATTTACATACATATTTTGTGTGTGTTTGTGGTGGTGGTGGTAGTGATCTGTTTCTCTGGTGGTGGTGGTGATCAACTGTTGG